>VZSZ01004482.1:53873-131036 GCA_013398815.1 Ibidorhyncha struthersii | reverse complement strand
ACATTGCTGGCTCATGGTCATCCTGTTGTCCACCAGGACTCCCAGGTCCCTTTCCACAGAGCTGCTCTCCAGGAGGTCGGCCCCCAACCTGTACTGATGCATGGGGTTATTCCTCCCCAGATGCAGTACCCTACATTTACCCATGTTGAATTTCATTAGGTTCCTCTCTGCCCAACTCTCCAGCCTGTCCAGGTCACGCTGTAAAGCAGCACAGCCTTCTGGCATGTCAGCCACTCCTCCCAGTTTAGTGTCATCAGCAAACTTGCTGATGGTACACTCTATCCCTTCGTCCAGATCATCGATGAATATATTGAACAGGACTGGACCCAGTACTGACCCTTGAGGGACACCACTTGTTACTGACCTCCAACTCGACTCTGCACCACTAACCACAACCCTCTGAGCTCTATCTGTTAGCCAGTTCTCAATCCACCCCACTGTCCATTCATCTAGCCCACACTTCCTAAGCTTGCCAGTGAGGATGGCTTAATTCAGTCATTAATCCTGTAATAATTTTGACATTGATAGTTAATGAAAAGTGTAGCTATCAGATTTTATAGACTAGTGGATTTTAAAATAAACTAACCTCACCCTGAACTTTCATTGGCAAATAATACCTAACTATGGCTGCTAGGTAGCCCAAGTTGCAAAAATCTTTGCCTATTTACATAAGAAAACAAAGAATTAAATACAAATAAACAAAGAATGAAATACGAATGCAGTGTATTAATTTCATGACTTGTTCTTGCTAAATGCTAATTGGCCTTGTCCACTAAAAAGGTAGCAGAAATAGAAAAGCTGCATACCAGAGGGCAGTAAAAAGGCAAAGATGAGGAGGAATGTATGGAATATTGACATTCCAAAACGGAGATTGCCCAGAGCAGTATATCACCAACAAATTGTTGTATGTGTAAATAGATGAGAAAAACTTGATGGCAGCAAAGAAAGGGTGTATATACAGTTGTTTTCAGTTGCTATGCAGATTTGACTAAACTTTGCTAAGGAAATGAAACTCCAGAACGGTCCAAAAGAATAGAATATAAATGCTTTAAGAGAATTGTTACAAACTGCATCAGGCACAGATTATTTTGCTTATAGGAATTTTGACACGTTTTAGAGGAGCATTTATGTGAGTGTCACGTGAAACTCTTTTCAAAAATGTGGGACTGAAGCACACACTTCCACTGGCAGGATGGCATAGAGCTTGTGTCCTGGAAAAATCTGAAGCCTGCAGAGAGGAGCCCATAGACTTTTTGCCTATTCTATCCCCTCTTTTCTAAAAGTACTAAGTGTAATCTAGCAGCTAAGTGAATCAGACAGCAGCAAAGAGTACAAACTCTTCTGGTTTGAAAACTTACATAAAGATTGCAAAGGATATATTTTTTTGTCTGTTCATCTACCTCATCCATTCACTTCTGTGATTAAAGTATTATCTGCAGCACATTGACACAAGAAAACATGAGAAATCATAACTCCTTGTTAAAGCCCGGATGAACTTTGCATAGGCAACGAAGAGGCACACACAACTACACTGGCTAAGTCACCAGGTGAGGAACTTGTCCCTTTCTGTAAGCCACTCTCAGCTTGAAATTATGGGATATTGAAAGTCTCATCACCTTGCAAGACTGGGCCACAAGATCTAGTTTTTCACATTCTGTTTAGTGGGAAAGGGACAGAAAGACAGCTAATTTCTGGCTTTTTCCATCTCAGAGCCAGTTTTCTATATGTATAATTTAGATTCAATATTATGATGTAAACATAGTCAGCTAAACAAACCAAATCCTTCATATCCCGAACAGCCTACAAACTAGACAGGAGAGGTACAACACCAGAATGGTCTGAGATACTAAAGATCTGCTGAGACCCTTGAGACCTTATCACTGGCAAATTACTCCTTACAAATATTTTCTCATTACATTAGTGAGAAAAAGAAGAAAGTCAATTAAGTTCCCATATATGCAATCAATAGGCAGCACACACACCCCAGGTTATTCATTTGTTAACAGCATAGCGCTGATACGGTAATGTGATGCAATTTATTTGCTTAGTGTATTGATAACATATATTCGCTTAACCGACACATGGGGCTCTGAATTATGTTCACTGTACAAGCCGGCCATTGCAGGCAAAGATGTATTTGGATTACAATCATAGAATCATAGAATGGTTTAGGTTGGAAAGGACCTTAAAGATCAACTAGTTCCAACCTCCCTGCCATGGGCAGGGACACCTTCCACTGGATCAAGTTGCTCAAAGTCCCATCTAACCTGGCCCTGAAACCTTCCAGGGATGCGGCATCCACAGCTTCCCTGGGGAATTTGTTCCAGTGCCTCACCACTCTTATAGTGGAATTTTTTTTCCTGATATCTATACTAAATCTCCCCTCTTCCAGTTTGAAGCCATTCCCCCTCATCCTATTACCACGTGCCTTTGTAAAAAGTCCCTCTCCAGCCTTCTTGTAGGCCCCCTTCAGATACTGGAAAGCTGCTATAAGGTCTCCCTGTAGTCTTCTCTTCTCCAGGCTGAACAACCCTGACTCTCTCAGACTGTCTTCATAGGAGAGGTGCTCCACCCCTCTGATCATCCCTGGCCCACGAGGTTTGCACCTCTCAAGGCCCACCTCTCAAGCCTGTCCAGGTCCCTCTGGATCACATCCTTTCCCTCCAGCGTGTCGACTGCTCCACACAGCTTGGTGTTGTCAACAAACTTGCTGAGGGTGCACTCCGTCCCAACATCCATGTCACCAGAAAGATGTTAAACAGCACTGGTCCCAGTACTGACCCCTGAGGTACACCACTTGTCACTGCTCACTACTTAGACATGGAGTGTTTAAAAATTATTTCACCCAGAATATGATTTAAACGTGGGTTTAGTTCACAATACTTTGTTCTTGTTCGCATGTTTGTTGAAACGGGACAACAGCATGGCAAATGCTTATCTTCACAGTATTTGTTCAAGAGAACAATGGTCTTGTAGGTAATGAACTATCTATCAAACCTGGTTCTATTGCAGGGAGTAATAAAAAAAGAAAGTAGTTGTTTGAGTCTGATGAGAGAGATAATATATTGAAATAATGGTTCTTTTGTGTCCTTACTTCCCTGCTAAGTCCATTAGGACATGAACTTCCCCACTGTGGTAAACTAGCTGCTGTGGGTAGCACAGTGCCAACAGCAACTCTGCCTTTTTGACGAGACCATGCTATCAAACATACAGAAGAACTGAGTATTTCGAATAGGGATTCCATTAAATGGCATGTTGCTATCCTTATCTGCCGGATAACTATAGTTAAGACACTGAATAAAGCTGAAATGATCCAATTTTACTAGAGGTTTAATCCCTTTAGGATTAGTTTTCATACTGAGATAGGGGCTTTATTTCTTTCTGAACTTTGTGCTAAAAGAAAACAAGTAAGTTTGCTATTAGCTGCTGTAAGCATTGATTTTTTTTTTTTTTGACATGTTTCCTTGCAGCCACACAGCTATCCTTTCCATTTTAATGAAACCTATTGGAAATTTTATTTTGGCAATGCCCTTTTCTACCATTACGCATAAGAATTTTTTGGTGCTTTTGTTCTGAACCTCCTGGGATTTATAGGTCAGCTATAAACATTTATTATGCTATCCCCACATTCCCTGAAGTGACTTAATAATTATGGGATACTGTCTGTGCATGTGCTGGAGTTAAGTGCATTCAGAAAGTTGGGAAGGTTCACAATGGACGCATATATGAGCATGTTTCCTTTTTGGAACAAAAATAAACAACTCAAGTAGACTCAAGTTCAGAGGGATCAGAGATCACCCCTTTTCATCTACATATCCAGAACCATATATAAACCATGCAATAAACACTAGGTATTTTGTTACAAGCAAGTTCTTCAGTCATTTAAAAATACTTTTATCAGTTATGTTAGGAGAATCTAAAGCAGAATTTGTCCCATTCGGGATCACACAGTCATTGTGAGAGTTTTTTATAATCTTCCTGCAAAGTACTGAGCCAAGCTGTTACTTCATTTACACTGTAAGCTTCTACGAATTGCAGTATTTCCCCTTTCTTCTTTAATATCTTTTTTCGTTGCTTTTACATTGTTGCCATATGGTGTCATACTGCATAATGAGATGGCATGTACTAAGTTCTTTATTTCCCCTATAATCTAACGGCTTTGATCTGGATTACGCTTATGTTCTTGATTCAGGCTCTTTCCATTGCTCCTCTTCTAATCTGACAATGTTCTTCATATGTATATTTGCTATAGTAATGTCATCACTTATAACCGTACACTTGCAATGCAACCAAACATTCCCCATTCCTTATAGATTGCTGAATCTTTTCCCTAGCAAACTTTATTCCAAAGCAGAGGGAAAGCATTTTATGATAAGGGTGCATAGGTCTGTGGCCTCCTCATTTATTCTGACTTAATATACAAGCCTCTCATATTCTCAGGGAACTGCAAGGGTAATCACTCTGAAAACTGGCCTGTAGATTAGATAGTAGTATAGTAACACAGTGGGAAAAATGGAGCAAAAAGGCAGTATTCTGGAACATCACTCAACCAAGAAAACCCTGTGACTTTTAAGGACTGACACAATCAAACATCTTTTATTCCCACAATGTCTTGAAGTTACTAATGTTTTAGATCTTTTTCCAAGCTTCACCCTGTAAAATGCTGAGTGTGTTTCAATAGATGCCAAATAATAGAATGTTATTCTAAAGTCAGGTTGTAGTGAGATAACTCATTGCTTCACAGAACTGATTTTTAAGGTGGATTTTACCCTAAACTGATACTGTGATTCCTACATTCGGATTTTGACTGTGAACTCAAAAACGAAATTAACCCAGTGTACAAGTAAAGATATTTTTCCTGTTTCTGGAAAGTCAGCATGAGATTTGTACATAAAAATGGAACATTTCCTCTCACCATGTGATTGCTAAGAACGATGAGTATACTCAGTCTCTTCGGTTCCACATAAACTGAACAGAATGCAAAGCCGTACATCGTGCTTGGATCCATATACTCAGCAGCCACTGAAAAGCTTTCCAGAATTTAATACTTAAAGACATGTGTTGTTCTTTGCAGACTCTGTGACAGAATTGCAGTTAATCTATACTGCAGTTTTGTTATCCCCATGCAGCAGTCTGAGTATAGGATTTAAAGCTTAGCTTCACAGCTTCTGCTCAGCTATGAATTAAAAAATAAGACGGCTGTTTTGTAGCATTTTCCAAAAGAGAATGTGTTCCAAAGCAGAGATACTATAAACTCCCTGAGAATAGTGAAATATAGTCTAATTAAGTTTGGATCCAGCTTTTCCATTACAAATCCCATAGGAAATTATAGTTTGCAGATGGGAAGTAAATGTCTCAATGAGATGTGATCCAAGTGGTCCAGCGAGAGGTTTTTATGAAAAGAGCAACTAAAAAAATAAAGAAGATTTTATTGCTTTTCTATTCATTCCTGTTTTTCTCTCTCACACATAACACATCACATTCAAAGTCATACTCTAATTCACCAATGAACCATTACTTTACAGGGATGTTTTAATGACTATTGTACAGAAGAAACGCAATATTTTTTTATTAACATGATATCCCCTGGACATACCAAAAAATAAGTTTGTTAATCATTTAATGAACCAAAATCTAGATATGGAACTGATCTTTTCGAAGATTGCTCTACTACTGTCTTCACAGATTCAGAGAAATCATCTTTTGTCATAGAAGTCACCGTGCACTCCCATTCATAGCAGTCAGCTAGGTCATATGCTAGAACTCCTGGTATGGAGAAGCTGTCAAACAGTTGCCTCAAAAATACCTCCGGATTATTCTAAGTGGAAGACCTGAGACCCCTGCAAAGAACTACTTTATTCAGAGTCTTTTACATGCTCTTGCTCATGAATACCCTAACTTACCTTGGTTTGGTATCACCAGTGGAAAGAGTGGCAGCAACAGCTTCTCTTTCCTTGACTATATTCTTCAACTTTCTAGTTTCTCAAACCAGAAGCTCAGCTTCAGTAGTCAACCCTTGTATTATATCTCCAAACTTTCCAAACAAGGACTCTGACTCCATGCCCTTATCTACTGTCTCCACGCTCCTACCACATACAGCATTTCAAAAGAGCTGAATATTAACCCATTACATAGGCCACAAATGGCATGTATCTCCCTACCATAAGCATAGGAAAAGCCACCCCACTGGGGGGTGGGATAGGACTCGTTTCCCTTGAAATCAGCAACTGTACATGAGGATTACATTAGATAAACACTGTTGATCAGGCCAAAGGTCCATGTGCTGATCCCTCACAGGACCCATAAAGTCCTAAGCATAAGTAGAAGTAAGGTAAGTGTAGAACATACTTCTACAAGCTCCTCCCAGATTCCAGCAATCGCTGTTTTGGAGACAATCAGAAGTTTGCATCAAACTAGAGTATTTTATAATCTTTGATGAACCTGCCTTCTATAAATTTGTCTATTTGCTTCTTTGATATTTTCATTTTTTTCTTAGTTATGATAACAAATTCAAGCCATAAGGTCATTATGATATGTTACAAGTCAGAGCTAACAAATTTAAGTGGCTAATCCAAAGTTACTCACAGTTTTTCACCAGATGAGCTACTGATTGGTCTTTTGACATCTCTCTTAAATCAACATTTCAACAAGTTGATAAACTCCTGCCCTGTCTTTGTTCATCTCTCAGTTTCTCTTGACTATTGCAGCAATTTCTTACAGACTAAATATGCCCAGGAGAGTATTGGGTGTATATTCATTTTGGGGAGGGGAGAGAAAGTACATGTTTTTTTAAAGTAGTTACTCAAGGTTATAGTTCAAGCACCATCCTATGTATGAAACTAAGATACATTCATGACCTTTCCAAGGAAGAAATGTGAGATCAGGCAGATACAGATAAAGAATGCATCTCAGAAGCTATGCAAAACCTGACACATCATTATTACAGAAAAAACATTGCCTTGTTTTGATGCAAGAGGAAGAGACCATATGGACCACCATAACATGGAGCAATCCGTGTAGATAGCATATATTTTCACAATCCCCTATGCAGGATTTATCTGATGCAGCAAAAAGGTGTAGTCTCTGTCAAGCAAAATGTTTTTTTTTCCAAAGTTCAAATAAATTTTGCATTATATGTCTGTCCTGATGTAGAAGCTGACAATGTCTTTGCACTTGTCAGGAAAAGGCCTGCATTATGAAACTCTTTCTCCCAGGGAAAAGACACAGTTAAGTTCTGCAACAGATCCTGAACTGTGAATACCAGAATTCTGGACCACACATGGGTATAAAAAGCTGAAGGATGGATTTCTCAGCAGGCAACTAATACGCTGTGAAGAACTGGCAGATGAACAAACCAATAAAAATCTTCATCATGCAACAGAATGGGGCATATTTTAGCCTAAAGCCTAATGGAAAAATAGGATGCATGTCCTGTAAGGTTTCCATTTCAGTTTTTGATAGAAGTGACTAATATTTTTTCCCCTGTAACATTTTGCAACATAAATGTGGATATTAGCAGCTCCATATATAGGAATGACAAATATCCAGGAAAGTGCCCATCGCAGTCATTGTAGCTGTTACTATCTATATGATGTTATCATTTATCATTATTTATCTAGCACTATTAGCTTGACTTAAGTTTTCATACCTTTACTGATTCTCAGAAGGCTACCTTGGCAAAGTAAGACATAGCACAGGGTTCTTTCTCATGCATTGCAAAGAAGAGACTATTTCATTAAAACCATCTGTCATTTGGTCCCAGTTAAATATTACATTTATTATTTTTAACATTAAGAAATTTGTGTCACAGATTGCAAACAGTCCAAGGGAAGTTTTATGGTCCTTACGTAACTGTCTGCATCCGTACAGCCAACAAGTAAAATACAACTGCTCTCTCTTGGTGGACCACCTCAGTACACAGGCCTACAAAATCGCAGTGTGGTCTTTGGGTAAGCAGAGCAGAAGCCAAATGAGCGCAGCAGTTATTAGAAACATAAAATCAGCAAGACTGAATTGCCTGAAGTTTACTTCCAAACTTAAAAACTAATTAACAAGAGGAAGCTGAATTAGAACATAAAGAACGTGTCTGTATTCAAGATGGAACGAAAGCATTGGAAGTAATAGAACAGAGGAAAAATTTGCAGATTTGAAAGATTGGTTGGAATATGCAATGAACACTCAAGGGAAGGTGGTCTTGGGAATAGGGCTCCAGAGCTAGGGTCAGGAGGTTGACTTCACCATTAGCCTTAAAGGACCTTAGTTTTAGGAAGCATGGAGTATCCAAACTCTGAGAAGCTGGCCAATTTAAGGTAATAGGAAATCACAGACCACAGTGGTTAGTTCTGGAAGGTCCCTTTTTACTTATGGGAACAAAATATACCCAAGTTACAGATCTGAATTCATTTAATTAGAATCACTTCCCTAGCTCTGCTTCATGTGCCTCTTTCCCAAGAGATATATTCATTTATTTCCAAAGGGGTCCTGACAGAAGCAAGAACGTCAACAGCAGTACTGCAAAGCAAATAATTCACTGAGCTATCCAATCCAACACTCTACACTCTAATACTTTTCTTTTAACTGCTGCCAAGTTTGCATCTTTAATATTCAGGAAAAGTATGTTTCCTCTTATAGCTACTCTGTGAGGAGCAAACATTATTTACTATATAACTTTTACATTCAGAAGGGAAAATGCAAAAGTATAATTGATCACTACTAAGCTTTACTTCAGGGTTGCTCAGCTGAATCAGTAGAATTACAGCAGAATAAAACTGGAGTAACTTGATGATGAATCAAAATCTCAGTCTGGAAATTTCAGGTTAGTTGTGGCCTGTGAAATGGCAGTCACTTACAAAATCACTGTAATAACCAATTTTTTGGTCTTGATTTCCCTATGATTTACACCATGAATAGATTTATAAGGAAGATCATAAGGAAATTTAGGAAGGTATAAATTTAATGGGAACTGAGGATAATGTAGAAAAAATCAGTATTCCTTACTGAGAAGTTTTGAAAATGGTGAAGAAAAGCTTAAAAGGAATGCCAATACCTGATCCACAGTCATACAGGATCTTAAGTATGTTACCTTTCTAAATACTATTTTACATAACAAAATGTCAGCAGAAATATCTTAGGAAATTTGGAGGTCTGTTTAAGCCAACACAGTCCAGCGACATAAATATTAAATCATCAAAACCTTTGATCAACAAAAATATGATTGTTTTTAATTAAAAAAAAAAGCCAGAAAAGTAACAGAATCACAGAATAGTTTGAGTTGGAACGGACTGTCAAAGATCATCCAGTCCAATTCCCCTGCCATGTGCGGGGGCGTCTTGCACTAGATCAGGTTGCCCAAAGCCCCATCCAACCTGACTTTGAACACTTCCAATGATGGGGCATCCACAACTTCTCTGGGAAACCTGTTCCAGTGTCCCATCATTCTCATGATAAAAAATCTCTTCTTCATATCCAATCTAAACCTACCTTCTTTCTATTTAAGACCATTGGCTCTTGTCAATACATGCCCTGTTATAAAGTCATTCCTTGTCTTTCTTATCAGCCCCCTTTATATATTGAAGGGCTGCAAAAAGGTCTCCCCTCTTCTTTTCTCTAGGCTGAACAACCCCTAGCCTTTCTTCACAGGAGACATGTTCCAGCCCTCTGATCATTTTCACGACCCCTCCTCCAGACCCACTCTAACAGGTCCATGTCTTTCTTGTAAAATCATCTATATCAACATAGTCCTGAGCACTGAGGCAACCAATCCCTTCTGAGCAAAACAAGCAAGAAAGCATCAACTATTTTTTCCTCCAAAGTGGCACAATTAGTAACAAGTTAAAGCCTAGGAAATGGTAAGGAGTACCAAACACCAAGCAGCATTGCTTCATGTGGAAAATTCCTTGTTCTCCATATTCAGGGCCTAATCTCATTCACACTCCATTTGTAAAATTTCCATCAGTGTCAAAGCCAATCACTTGTGAGAACATTAAGGGTATGATGAGATCCCAAAGGTCTCCAAAAGATCTCAAGAGATTTTTGATAAGGCCTATGGGGTAGTTCTGGCAGAAACAGGACAGAAAATACAGAGGCAACAATCAGAATAAGCATTTTTAAAGTTTTGTAACCCAAATTCAGGATCTGACCAGTGATAATGTAATCACACATAAATAATTTCAAGCCTATTAAAAGAGTTTTTTGGCAACTTGCTCATAATTCTAGGTGCCAGATACGTTGTCAACTTAAAACAAATGGTTGTTCTTTTTAATCCTTTAATTTGTATTAGAAGTTAATTTACAAGTCCCACTGAAAGGAATGGTCTGAATAACAAGCAGATGCACTTTCCCTTCACAAATGTCTATGACAGATGGGATGACAAAACTCTGAGCTGCTCAGTAAATTACTTACAGTACAACATGCAGTAATTCACCTACCCTACCATTTGCTGTTCATTTTTTACTAAGCTGGGCTCAGTCCCTTACTTATTTATTCAATATTGTTTACACTTTTGCAACTAAGTATATCATTTCTAGTCATCCCAAGTTTGCAAAGAATAAAGCACATTGCTTAATGCAGAAAGTACTTAAGAGTAGTTAGACTCCTGTATGCTTTGATAACATTAGTAGTCTTGTTTTCCATACAGTAAGTCAGTCTAATTTTACTGTCACTAAAATCTTGATCTCAACAACTTCCTGGAGCAGTAAATTCCACAATTTAACCATATTTCATGTGAAGAAGTTCACTAGATTCAAATTTTGTGCCTATTAAATCTACCTAATATTTCCAGCTTCTGGGTTACACACCAGGGAAAATGTGGTACATAATAAAATCTAATTAGAAACCCCAAGATTTCTCACAGCGTCTACTGGATTTCATACAAAACCTGTGATGTATTTGTCGTGGTTTAGGCTGAACCGGCCATCAGGTGAGTGACAGATGCTCCCCACTACCCCGCTTCAAAGGGAGCGGCAGAGGAGGGAAAAAGAGATGAGTTTAGAAGGGACTAAACTACTTTAATGAAATAATAATAACAAAATATAAAGGGAAAAATGAAATATACCTAAAACTGTATCAAGCTCCCAGGATGACGATCACATCTCCGGCTGGCAGTGGGGACGTTCCAGGCTGGACTCAGTGACAGATGGGAACTGGATTCCGGATCTGCATTCAGGATCGGGATCAAAGGCAGACAGACAGACAGAGTCCTCCTCAGATGCCGGTCACTGAAGAAAGAGCATTGACCCTTTGATCCCTCAGCTTTTATACTGAGCATGAGGCAGATGGGATGGAATACCCTGTTGGTCAGTTTTGGGTCACCTGTCCTGTCCGCTTCTCCCCCCCAGGTGGGACCCCTCTACGCTTTTCCACTTCTGAAATTAAACAAATTATGACTATTTTAATTACCGCCAAATCCACTGCGTGCTTTTGTTTCCATTCAGTTAAGATTAGTGACATCCTCAGAACTCATAAAGACCAACTCCCAAAAAGTATCACTGTATAATTCTCATCTTTTGATCACTAATAAATATTCCCTAGTAAAATGAATTTATTTTCAGTGTCATTGTGCTGTGCAGCTGCCTGGTACTGTAGCTTATGTACTTGGTAAGTGGGAAAAATCTTACCTTACTTCCTCAGACTTCTATGTTAAAATAATAATAATAGGCACACAAGTAATTACTTGCTTATTCTACATTTTTGTGCAAATTTACATCCCCTTTCAGCTGTTTTTGCATCACCTTGCTTCACAAATGTCTCAAAATTCTCCGGTATTTGTAACTGTAACTTTGTTTTTTATATACATACACACACACGCATATATATATATAGCACACCAGGACTCTTAATTTCTGACTGCGGTTTCTAGCTAAATAATAGTAGAACGTGCTTCCCGCTAACCATAACAGTTTACATGAACGATGTGAAAGCAGGCGAGCACGATAAATGCTCTGTGGTCACTTTTTTTTTTTTTCTTTATATATAATTTTGGAAGGGTACTCAGGGATATAGTCAGACATCTTCACAGAGCATCTAGGAGCATTTGTATGCCTCTAATAGTATCTGCATTGTTCAGACTTGCCAAGTTAACAGAAAGTGGTAGGCTCTCCTATTCAGGTTATTTACCGTGGCTGTATAACCTGCGTATCATCCGTAATGCCCTCTGTACTGACTGTACTGGCAGAGATCCAAAACATGGCACCTTTTGCAGAGAGAATCAACTTACTCCTCTGAACTTAATAATTATATTACACACATTAAAGAAAAGTGGCTTTCTGGCACCACAGTGATTAATGGAGCAAACATACCCACCAGGCCAACCCTCCACCCTGGTCCATATGGACAAACTGGTGCACAGGAAACCTGGGGAGTACCTGGTTTGTACTTCAACATCAATGCAAAGAGCCCAAACCAGGGTAGAGGCAAAGGACATCAAGCACCAGTGGAGTGATTTGAACGTTCAGAAGAAATCAACCCAAAAAAGCCTAGACTAAGGCATGGTCAGGGTGAACTCTCCTGGGATTCTACATTTTCTTTTGACGCCCGCAAAAATACAAGCCAGATGAAATAAAAATGATCTAACTTTCCTATGAATTACATTATAAGCCAGATGAAGTAAAAGTGACCCTATGCCACCAAGTAGGTTTCTTATGAATTGCATTGTCCTTGTCGACTGCTTCGGTAGCTCACTGTCCAGCTAATGCTCGCCTAGAAAGAGGAAAATAAATAGAGCAGGGTAGTCACTGCATGCTTCTGATGCACTGCAGCAGCCAGAAACTGCTAACTACTTAAGAGAGAAAAACATAACACAATGCTATAAATATTTCCATTTTCTCCTTTTCTCAGGCACTTTTTTCACCCTGGAGAGTGGAAATAAGACTGAGGAGGCTGATCATATGACCCTGGGACTTACTGAAATGGTTGCTCTGACATGAACAGTCTCTGGTGGGATTCTAATGAACTGTATGCATTGGTGACATTAGCAGCAGTCATTAACTTTTCACCTAGATCCTAAGCCTCAGGAAATGTGTGGTTTACAGCAGGTTTCATAGTTACTGCTGTTGTTCTCATATATGGGCTACTGCTAAAAATTATCTTCCATTTTGGAAGACTTGTGCCTGTCTCAGCTACATCATGTTTAGTGGGGGGAATGGAACAGGACCTTGTAGTGTGTCTTAAAAAAAGGAGAAATATTTGACACAGTACCTGTGATTTCAGCTGTATTTTCTGTAACTATCTGTAAAGGTGTAAGATAAGATATTGTAAGGGAAAATAATCTGAGATTCAGTTTCGGATAACTTTTTCCTCCCTCCCTTTTCTTTGACTTCTAAATCCCATATATTTCATTCTTCAAAAACAAAGCTGGCTAATGACTGCTAGCACACACATTAAACATTTCCACAATGTCAAAGACTGGTGCAAAAAGCAAGTATTTGATTAGAAAGTTCTTCTGCAGCTGGCAATGTCCACGTGCCTTTTAATGTCCTTTAGCCACCAAAACCAGTAAAATCTCCCCACGGTATTTGAGGCTTCATTTGTGATGGCACTCAAAAGTCTGAATTGGTCTTATTAATGCTGAATTAAAAATGCAACATCAGTCAAAGTCAAACTTTATTTTGGCATTTCTTTTTCTCTCCCATCAGTTTCAGAGCTGGATCCATTTTTTTCTTTGTAAAAACGTTACAGTTCCGGCATGATCCAGCCAAAGGCAGGTCAGCAGATCAAAACCTCCATTGACTTCACTGGCACATGAGTAGTTTCTTAAGTCATTTAAGAACAAATCAGGAAAGAACCATGGAAATGTACAAGCTCACAAGCTCATACAGCAAGCATTGAAGATACTGACATTTTGAGCCAAAATAAACAAACTTCCCAGGTCAGGGGGTTACATGCCACCCTAGGAGTACTGAGTGGTAGACTGCATTTTGATAGATGTGCACTTTAACTCAAGTTTGCTCTCTGGCTTCAGTTCAATTAAAACATTCCCAGGTTAACCAGGTGATTTAGCTCTACTTCTCCTATGAACATCAAGTGACATTAGCCCTGGAGATTGCTCTTAAGTATTGGTAATACATCCTTTCACCCTGATCTGTAGTGGTTTATTTAACGTAATGGGAATTGGACAGAAGCATCTCGTGCTTGTCAGCAATCACACACTTGTGAAAATAGTGACTTCATGTGATGTTCTTCTGAGGCATGAAAGTGGGTGTAATACATTAACCAGTGTTTGCTCAGTGTCCAGGTGTCAGGGAGCAAGATGGCAGGCCCTCGCCCCTGCAGCACCCACACAGGTGAGGTGGCACAGGATCCAGCGGCAGCCAGCAGACCGTAGGGACAAGCCCAGGATGAGACCTGGCCAGGAAGCCATGCTGGCAAGAAAGTCATTGCCGGGTACAACATTGCCATGACATGGTACAGGCTGAGACTGAGGGCTGAGGTTAAAACAGCCCCTGAGCAAGTAGGGAGGTCCCAAGGTGACTCCTTGCAGCCTACACGCACAGATCTCCTTCTGAACCATCCTGTCCTGGCCCCATGGCTGCCCCCAGCAATTCTGGCTGGATGACACCAACCAGGTCTTCCAGGGCAGGAGGGACAAGCCCCAGGAGGCAGGGGAGATAACACCATTCACCCTCAGCTATTCATTTTCAGGTTATATCAGTACCCAACAAAATCCTCCTTGACAGAGGATTTTTTCATAGGTTGTATATGCTGACCTCACTATCTATCTGTTGGAGTGAGTCCAGAGGAGGGGCACAAAGATGATCAGAGGGTTGGAGCACCTCTCCTATGAAGACAGGCTGAGAGAGTTGGGGTTGTTCAGCCTGGAGAAGAGAAGGCTCCGGGGAGACCTTATTGCAGCTTTCCAGCGCTGAAAGGGGGCCTACAGGAAAGACAGGGAGGGACTTTTTATCAGGGAGTGTAGGGATAGGATGAGGGGTAATGGTTTAAAACTGAAAGAGGGCAGATTTAGATTAAATACTAGGAAGAAATTCTTTACTGTGAGGGTGATGAGGCACTGGAACAGGTTGCTCAGAGAAGTTGTGGATGCCCCATTCCCGGAAGTGTCCAAGGCCAGGTTGGATGGGGCTTTGAGCAACCTGGTCTAGTGAAAGATGTCCCTGCCCATGGCAGGGGAGTTGGAACTAAGTGATTTTTCAGGTCCCTTCCAACTCTAACCATTCAATGATTCTATGCTCCTCCCTTCTTTAAAAGACCACCTCCCCAAACCCCGCTTGCTTCCCTGTGTAAGCATTCAAATGACACAGTTCTGCTCAGGGAATGGCAATGCCAACACCTCATGTGTCACCACAGGGCTGGGGTTTCCACATTGCCTACGCATCTCCTTCATGCTGTGGCAAATAAGAAGCAGCTCACATCTGATGGTAGGAGTCTTTGGCTGGACCAAAAAATTTTTGAATGGACCTTCTAGAGGAGCTTTTACTCTTAATGTCATACTCAGTTTTGATCCAGGATATTTACTGTCTGGGCTGGCTATCCAGCAACACTTCACAGAAGTCATACATAAGAAGATGACTTGGAAACCCTAGTACGTGAATCACAAGCGATAACGATCTACCATAAGCGGCAGATTCATTCTCCTTGTCAATAAAGTGTATTGCATAAGTGCAAAATAGAGCCAACTTTTGTTGAATGCTCACCATACCGTATGTGGCTGGCCATTTGTAAACTCCACCAAACTGGTGGAGGCATCTGTACCCTTGGCTGTTTCTTGAACACTAAAACAAATACTTCATAAGAGACACCATAAATTGTTTTTTTTTTATTATTATTATTACAAGGCTTTTTTTCTGGGTAGTACATTACAGAAAGGGGAAAGAAGTGAAGCATTCTATTTATAAGAAATATTTGGAAGATCAACAACCACATTTTTCCCTCCAATTAAGTATCCCCATGAGCTAAAATAGCATATATTCAACAAAGAGAATGCTGCTTCTATTTTTGCTTGTGAGCTGGGTGGTCCAATTGGTTAGTGCATTGGCCTTTCTCCACTGAACACTTTGATTTTAATAATAGCTTTGGGCACAACAGAATATGAGTATGACAAGTTCATCCTACTTGTCCCTACTTGTGTTATAAAACCTCTGCACGATATTGACTTTAATACACTGGGGAAATTTGGAAACCAAGGGAAAACATCAATGTATAATTATTTTTGCATAAGTGAACTTTACCAATATAATGAAAATTTAAATGAATACTTATATTGATCATATGATTTTTTAATCAAGTTTTACATACGGTAGCAATTTTGTTATCTTTTTTTTTCTCAAGAAAACCTGTGACCATTTCTTTTTACTTTTCCTTATATATATCTTCCTAACCTCTCTAGAAGTCAAGATAAAGGAGTATAGATAATATTTTCCACTTGCTAGCATGTTACTTATACCAGTAACATTTTAAAAGTACCTTAAATGCTCACTGGTATATTTCTGGAAGCTAAAAGTTTGCAAGAGAGTAGTCTGCACTGAGAGTGGAGGAATGCAGTGGTGGAACTAATGTTTGACTGACATTTGTTTAAAGCCATCAAGCTAAAATGAAGGTTAACGTCTTTGAAGGAGGGTGTTAAGACAGTCACATACTGAGGTCCAAAAGGAAAGTTTTTGTTCTTTGAAATCTCCAGACTACAGAGTATCTCCATCATTGGACTCAAAGGCATTTGTGACAAACAGAAGTGTACTAGAGGAACAGGAATGATCAGATCCAGAAATGTATTTCTTTGGCTGTTCATAAGAAGAAAATAGAAGATGACTGCCAAAGGATACATTTCTCTACTTCTTATCACACTTCTCCCAGAACCTTATAATAAACAGTGGGGTGATATTAATCTGCACACTTAACATTCAGAGCAAGAAAACTTTAGAAAACACCTTGTGTCTCCAGCCAGAGAGGTGGTCCTCCATGTTACTGCTCTCTGAGCAAAGGAGTCCAACTCTGATCCCTTACCATGAAGTACATTGAGAGTGAGCTATGAATACCATGCACTTAGCGAATGCAAAGCACAGTTTGAACCTGTCCAATTATCTCACGTCTAACCCAGTGAAATGAAAATTTTCACATTTGAGAAATTAAAGGGAGATACCCAAGTTAAAGGTAACTTGATTTTTTAAGTAGAGAGCAACTGCAATTCTTAACCAACCTCTGTTTCAGCTGCCTGTTTTCAAAAAGTACTATGCAGATGATGTACTCCAGCCGCAAAAATGCATCATCTCTCAATCATACTACTCTAGACTTAAAAAAAACCCAAACACTAAATTTGTTCAGTATGAAGGCACAGGTCTCTGCAAAGAGACTTCACAGTAAAGAAAGAACTAGAATTCAGATAAATTGCTTTGACTATTGTGAGAGTTTTTAAGAAGATATAACTTAAAAAAAAAAAAAAAACCCAAACCTTACTTATAGCATTACTGCAATGTCTTACTAGGTAATTTTGAATTTTGGAGAATTTTCAGAAGGATAGACCACAGCCAACTATGTAAATATGCATGCAGAAAACACTTATCAAAACATTATTCTTTATTGATTTTATATGTCAGTCTTCTTATACCCTGGAAGATTTTGGGGTTTTATTATAGCTCCATATCATGACAGGTTTCCAATGCTGTATATTGTTCAGTAATATGGAAGATACTCATTCGATGCACAGAAAATCATATATTAGATATACAAATCACTATTTGTGGAAGGATTTATGGCTAGACCTGAGGATGCCTGTTGTGCATGATTAATTTGTATGCTACATGCTGTGAGCACATTTCGTGTCTGTTAGCAATTTTTTTTTTTAACGCATCACTCTGGGAAAAGTGGGTCTCAGTGTATTCCTCCTTTACCATGACTTTTCAACTTCAGTTATATTACATACACCTTGCCGTAGATTTTATTAAATCTTTCCATTCTGCCCATGAAACAGTACAGTGTACTGTGTGTTTAGGTAAGATCTAAACCTTTATTTGCAAGTTTTTCATGCTCCTTGGAGAAGTCTAAGACATTTTAAATTAGATTGTTAAAAGACTATCGGTACACATTTACTAGGATTCAAGTGTCCTCAGTGAGACACAGATTATTTCTTTCCATAATCATCCTTTCATGCTGAGTTAACAGAAATCAGACATTTTATCTAAGCTCTCAGCGTCTAAAGTTTTGGATTCATCTGCATACTTTTTACTCTTTTCTTTCTTTTCTTTCAGCTTAGCAATCACATAGATTTCTTTAAAAAATAGAATTACTATCATGAGAATTTCAATTTGAAAGTCTAGATGAATGTTGGTCCTTTTTCAGTGTGTATCTAACTTTGGCATTTTTACAGACTTATTAGCAGTAT
Source organism: Ibidorhyncha struthersii (assembly GCA_013398815.1). Lineage (NCBI taxonomy): Eukaryota > Metazoa > Chordata > Aves > Charadriiformes > Charadriidae > Ibidorhyncha > Ibidorhyncha struthersii. Next base: position 112,708 of record VZSZ01004482.1, on the reverse strand, counting down.
AATTGAAGAGTATTATCACATTTACACACATGCCCTTTCAAGTAAATCTTGCCATTATGGTGATTACTGACCTAAAGACTCAGATCTTAGGCTAGAATCAGATCCTTTGGTTTTCAGATTTCACTTCAAATCAAATCAATAGACATTCAGAGGCTAAAACTGTGATACAATAGATAACACTAGGAGAATGTGAGCAGGGATATTTGTGAAAGAAAAAAAGCCTCAGAAGATGAGCAATGCAGGTTTCTTAATGCAGAATTCACTGTGTCATGGTCTCTGGAATCCACGTTATTTAAGCTGCACTCTGTTTTGTAAATTTTACTTGACTAGCTGGGTTTACTCTCTTGAATTTATTGTTCTTAAAAATTCTGGAAAACAGGACTATTAAACGTAGTAATCCACAGCATGGCAAAAAAAAATTTGACAGACTCAAATCTAACAGTGTTTATATTTAGAAAAATTCAGAAGGTGATATAGATCTAGGTCTTTGCTCTTTCAAGCATTCATCTAACTGTATTCTTGCGCTTTACTGGGGTTTGGTTGTTTATTTTCACAAAAACCTCAGTTGGTATAAACTATAGTACTGCATCCTTGATGTATCTATGCAAATATTAAAACGTTGTTTTTTCCTTAGGAAAACTCTTCAGTTTCATTAGTATACATTTGCAGTATCAGAAATATTTGTGGCTTATTACTGTCCTTTATTTCTATTTCTAAAATGTCACCCTAAACCATAAACTGACAGTACTGCATGTTACACAAAACACTGTATCTGCCAAATTCACTGTATGTAGCCAGAGCTAGAGCCATTTCCCTTCACTTTTTGCAGTTAAATCAAAATTATTCAACCCTGTTTCATAATTATTTCAGAATATATACAGCATGCAGATGGAAAGGATCCAGCAATCAGTCACCGCGACTGAAGAAATAAAATTATGTTTATTGGTTTGACTTTCTTATATTCATTTCAGGAAAAGAAATTTTATATAGTAGATTGCTGTGGTTTAACCCCAACTGGTAATCAGGACCACAGAGCTGCTCGCTCACTCCCCCCGGTGGGATGGGGGAGAGAATCAGAAGAGTAAAAGTGAGGAAAAACTCATGTGTTAAGACAAAAACAGTTCAATAGGTAGAGCAAAAGCCGCGCAAGCAAGCAAAGCAAACCAAGAAATTCATTCACTGCTCCCTATCTGCAGGCAGGGGTTCAGCCATCTCCAGGAGAGCAGGGCTCCATCACGCTTAATGGTTACTTCAGAAGACAATTGCCATCACTCAGAACGGCCCCCCCTTCTTCTTCTTCCCCTANGTGTGAGGAACAGAAAAGACCTTGAGTGTTTAGCGACAACCAAAAACACCAGTGTGCTATCAACATCATTTCTCATCCCAAATCCAAAACATAGCACTACACTAGCTGCTAGTAAGAAAGTTAACTCCATCCCAGATGAAACAACGACATAGGTTTATCAGATTATTTTGCATTAAGTATCACAGCTTTAGCTGTTAGAAAATTCTTTTTAAATTTGGACTGACAGTTTTGCTACTCTGCTAAAGAAAGTACTCCTAAAATATGCTGGGTTTGCTAGCAAAATCACATTGCTGAAAAACAGAAAAAAAATAGGGAAACTGCAAATATTCTCCCAACATGATTGTCAAATACTGGTGTTTCTCCAAAGGTTTTAAAAGAAGGTTTTAATGCCCAGATTAATTCCTAAAAAGGGCAAATTTTGCTGGCAGGGCTTTTAACTTTAAAGTAATCTGGGAGAAATTAGGCAGTTTGAAAGAGTTGGGATTCACTCACTGCTGACAGGAAAATTCATTGCAACTACCTCATAAATATTATATTCTAAGCAAGTCTCTCTTCTTAGAGACTCAAGTCCACTTATTCAAAGTCTCAGCAAAGGTACATAGGTCTCTAAGTTGCCTATAAAATTTCTATAAACTGTGACTTCACTTATTAATAATTATCCTTAGAAATTATTCTCTTTGTCAAAACCCAGCAAACTCAAGTCTTCCCAAGTGAGGCTTTTAAGTCTGCAGACTAACTCCAGATAACCCCAAGCTGAACAAAGAACTCCTATTACACTGCCCCGTTAGGACTAATAAGATTTCCTTTAAAATTTGACTCAGCTGTTTCCTCAGTTCTGCTGACTCAGAGACTATGACCCTGCCACAAACGTCTCCAACATCTTCATCTAGAGATGTCCCAAAAGACTAACCAGCAAACGACAGTGACATCTCACCATTTACTAAACAGAAAGGATTTCCAAAGTTGAGTGGGTTAATAGCTTCATGCCTTTGAAAAAGTATACATGCTTGACCTTAAAGAAAGTAATGTACTTTTATACAAAGTCTACGTTGCAGAGTAAACCAAAGCAATAATAAATTATTTAAATAAATAAATAAATAACATTCTTGATAGTTCGTAGACTATTTTGGCATTTTTATTTCTCTTTCTTCTTCATCCTTCTCTCTTCACCAGGTTAAAATTCATTCAAATGGTGAAGACCCACTTAAAAAACAATATAAACTGAAATAAATAAAAAAAAAAAATACCATAAATCATATTAAAAATAAATAAATAAAACATTGGTATAAATTCACACACATCATTTTATTTAGAAGTGAATATTTAGCTTAATTACATAATATTTAGTTTAATTACATTCCTACAGCTCACTCAAATCCAAGCTTCTTTCTAGCCATTTGGAATGGGAATGATTTGAATGTGACATCATTGCCTTCTAAACTGGTGTATATTCTAGTTCTTAACAAAATTACTCGTTTGTTGAATTCTGATAAAGTATGTATGTTTGCTTTTACAGCAGTTGACCAAATATAAAATGCTTAACAGCCCTCTACAGCTCTATCTGACAAGACCTGTAGGTAATGCTATTATAGGAGTCTGGTCAGACACAGGCACACTTCAAGTCAGGCTTTCTTCAATTGTTTCTGGATGATGAAGCTGAGGTGTTGGTATGAAGTGAGCAATTAAATGTATCACAACTTCTTAGGATTTAAAGTGAAGTTGGGCCAGTGAAATTATCTGTGTTCTGTATGTGTATATACATGTATGCAGTCCCTTGGTGTGCTCTCCAAGAATAGTTCCGTTGGTTTCCAAGCCAGTCAACGTATTTCAGTTTCAAGCAGTTATGTGCTAAAAGGCTTCCACTGTTCTCGGTCTGCATCTTTAATGCTACTGAAACCATGAGACAAAAATTACATTCTCCTGCTACTCTGAGCAGATGACAAAAAGATGACAAAAGGCTCATGCTAATGTTAATCACAGAGGGGAAATACAACGGCATTTTTCAAATATATAGGGCGGTGCTTTAACAAGAACAGGCTCTTTACTTCTCCCTTCTAGTCCATTGATTGTTTAAAAAGAATAACTGCAAAGCAAAGAAAAATAATGACAAAGAAAATCAATTAGGCAAATGGACTGAAGCCTGAAAATTCTCCCTGCATGTATTTCCCACTGATTCTTTTAAACTGCTGCTGTTTTGAATTGTTAGATTGTTGTACATAAGTTCTACATACTCAGTATTCTTTACGTAACTTGTGATCATTCACGTTCTTATCGTCATAACGCCCCTCTGGGATTATTCCCTTTTCAGACAGGGCATTGAGGACTAAGGTGGCTGGGAGCATGATTAACATCCTCTATAATTTAGATGTCTACTTTGTAGCTGACCCTACAGTGAGAGAGTCACTAGGATCCATCTGGTGGTTCCCAGAGAGTGTTTCTGACCATTAATCAGACCAAAACCAGGTATTTCTCTTAAAATGCCATGAAAATGAGATTAGAGAACCTGCTTTCATGTAGATACTTATACTCTAGATATAAAAACTTACAAAGAAAAAAATATCCCACCCTGAAGGACACAGACAGAATTCAGATATCTCTGAGTGACAAATCTTAAGGAGTAATTCCAGCTACACTGCTGCCAGCCCTGCAGGTTCCCAAATCAGCCAGTAATGTGCCTGGGAGTAATGTCTGTATACACATACTCTCAGGAAACTCTACAAAGGCGTACATTCTCCAGCCCCATGTTTCAAGCTGTCTCCAGCCCAGCGGTCAACTCATTGCATTAGTAAGGTTCTATGCATAAGACAACACAACAAAGCACATCTCTCAAAGCCACGTACAGTATCACATTAATGTTGCTCTAGATCCTTTAGAGCAGAGTTAGCTTTCACAGTGAGCTCCAGGCAGATTTGTGCCTATATGCTGCCTGTGACCACCTGAGATCCAGAAACACGGCATTTTCCCCCGTCTGTTCCCTGGGTGTCTTGACCCAGCTGGTGTTGACAGAATATGCCTATTATGCACCATTACTATTTGTGTTCTTTCCAAATGTTCTGCTGAGAGTTTACCTAAAGACAAGATAGTAATCTCGATGCTCCAGAGCCTCTAATACTCTCCAGCTCTCAGTACCTCAGACTTCCTATTATGCAGAGAATCTGCTTTTTTTTTATCAAATTCGCAGAGCTATTTTGGGGTCCCAGCTCATTTTCGCAAAGTTCTGTACCAGAAACACAGATTTTTAACTAAAATTAAATATCTTGTGCTATGTCCTGAAGTATTAAGGTTAACACTCCATGCTCTTAGGTATTTCTGTCTAAGTACCTGCAGAGCTTCATTCTTCTGGTATTCAGAAGCAACAGCAGTCATTAATTGCCCTTATCTTCCCAACATACCTATGAGGTAAAAAAAAAAAGCAACCTTTTCTTTTCCCTTTGGAACTCAGACACTGCAAATTCAGGTCAAGATCTTTCATTCTCTGGGAATGAAGTACTCTCATGCCTTTGAGGGTTACAGCTTAAGTAAAATAAAGTCCAGCATGGCAGCATTGTCCTGCTGCCTCACAAAATTAGTATTTCGCATCAGGATCCAGTGTATTGGAGCAGGTACACACCTGCTGCCAGGATCCATGGATGACATTTAGATAGGAAGAGATACCACCTACACCAGCCAAAGAAAGGGATGATCCTAAGTCTCATTCCCTAAGTTAGCAAATGATGATCTGTCAGGCAGAGGGATTCTCAGCCACAACTGACCTGCAGAAGTTACTAAGCCAGGCCAACCTGAAACACGGAAACTCTTCCTAATTCAAAAAGCTCTGTAAAGGCTGAGGCCTATTTTCAGATCTCCACTTAGCCTCACCAGGAATGCAGATTCCATCCAGGGTTCAGTGAAGCTGGATTTTGCACCTGAAATGGAATAATACCAGGCACAAGTGTAAACTGAGAGAGAAGTGGCTGGAGAGCAGCCCTGCAGAAAGGGATGTGGGGGTGCTGGTTGACAGGACGTTCAAAGGGGGTCAGCAGTGTGCCCTGGCAGCCAAGAGGGCAAATCGCATCCTGGGGTGCATCAAACATGGCATAACCAGCTGATCAAAAAAAGATTACCCCGCTGATTATCCTGCTGATTATCTCACTGATTATCCTGCCCTTTGCTTGCCTCTTTGCAAAGGGCCCCCGCAAGGCAAATGCATGTCGAAGTAGCACATCCTGAAATAATTCACTCTAGCTGTACTAATTGCATTCCTGTACAGTACAGGAATGCAATCCCGTAAATTGGGCCCTACAATTTAAAAAGGGTGTTAAGGTACTGGAATGTGTGCAGAGGAGGGCAACAAAGCTGGGGAAGGGGCCGGAAGGCTCTGAGGAGTGGCTGAGGACATGGGGTTTGTCTAGTTTGGAGAGAAGAAAGCTGAGGGGCGACCTCATTGCTCTCTACAGCTTCCTGAGGAGGGGAAACAGAGGGAGGTGCTGATCCCTTCTCCCTGGGATCCAGTGATAGGACCTGTGGGAACGGTTCAAAGTTTGGACTAGGCATGAGGAAACATTTCTTTACCAAAAAAGTGGTCAAACCCTAGAACAGGCTTCCTAGAGAGGTGGTCAACGTGCCAAGACTCAGTGTTTAAGAGGCATTTGGGCAACCCTTAATATCATGCTTTAACTTCGGACAGGCCTAAAGTTGGTCATTGTAGGTCCCTTCCAGCTGAACTATTCTATGCTATGCTATGCGAAGCTATTCTAACTTTTCTTCCTACCTCCTCCTTTCCCTACCAGTACCTGCTGAGGAAACCTCTGATGCCATGTCTTCGCAGCCCTGCGCTAGCAGAAGGGATTGAATGGGCAGCCATGTGTCATCCTAGGCATTGGCTCTGTCGTGTTGAGGGGAAGGAAGCATGCGCCTTCTGATGGAGATGAGAGCTGCGGATCATCTTGAGATCATTTGAGCAGCTGAACAAATTTTCAAAAAGCAAGTGTGAAGTGCATTTTTTGAAAGTCTTCTATGTTCATTCAGTTTCACTGGGTTTCCACAGGATGGCAAACCCCCACGTCTCTGACCCCAACAAGGCTCAAAGATCAAGCCCTCAGTCTGAAGCAGGATGTGCTCCAGAACTAAATGGTTGCAAATCTTTCTGAGATGAGCAATTTTTTCCTGTGGTTTTTTTTTTCTCATTGTGCTCACTTTTAGAAATGCTTGAGCTGTTTCCCTTAGAAAAATATACTAAACCATAAGAACCTGACAACAACAGTACTCCCTCATAGCCAAGGTCCATGCGGCTGAGTGCTTTTGTACAGCAAATGATATTTCATTCTTTGTGATTGTTTTATATCAAAGATGCTATTTATGGTACTATAATTTCATCCACTTAAAAGCAGAAAGATTAGCATTTGCTTCATTACAGAGTTTGGGTATGTCAATAGAAGTTTATAAACTTGACAGTATTTCTTAAGTGCTCCTGTTTCTTTAGTTGTGGGTGTGGATTTTGTCTCCAAAGTGGCCAGAAATCAATGTCTAAAGGAGAGGATATGAGCAACGCAAATCTACTTCTGCCAGGGTCCTGGGGGTGCTCATAGGCCTCGGTGGCTGGGACCAGCCTCCCCTGGGACCCCCACCCACACCATCTCCTGCCAAGGACACAGGGGACGTGTCTCAGCTCAGCCTGAGGGATGTTGTAGGTGTGCCCATCTCTGCCCCTGTCTCCGGGATGGGCCTGGGACCTGCACGGCAGAGAGCTGCTCTCCTGGATGGACCCCTCAGGCCAAGGTCATGGCTTGTTATGCGGATCTCTAGGCATAGCATAGTATAACTGTTCTATTATATTCTATGCCATTTTCTATTCTATTCCCTGCACTCAGCATGAGTCGAATAATGATGAGACTGTTACCTGCCTGAAATGCCAGGGTTTTTTTCAGCTCTAAAAACACTTTCAAGGACACATATCATAAAGATTACAAGATTTGATTTTATTCTATTTTTCTGAATCTGTTTGAGAGCCCATGCTCACAAGCATGAACACAATGTGCATGCGTAGCCAGGAGCAGGCTGACGCATTCTTCAGTTTAGCTTGAAAAAACATCCCTTGCAGTCTGGCAAAGGGAAGCCACAGAGCCACAGAAAGTAGCGGCAGGGACACAGGCCGAGCAGTCCCTGTTTCCTGAACAGTGAGAACTTGAAGAATGAGCATCCATAGCAAATACACGCAAAAGAAGAAGAAGGTGGAGTATTTTCAAACGTATGGCACATACCAATGACAAGCACATTTTTGCCTTCCAAAACTTGTTCTGCCGCTGCGCTTCTTGGCCAGTGATGCACGACAAGCGCTCTCCTGCCTGCCCTGAGCTTGTATTGCACGCAGGGAGAGAGGAAAAGCCACAGCTCCTGATGGTGCAGCAAGCCTTGAGCCCTTCCAAGCACAGGCTGTGTGGCACAAGCAAGAACCCCTGGGTACATGGAGCCATGGGAAGAGCACAGCAATGGGCAAGAGAGCCCGAGAGCGCCAGGGCACGAGTGGTGCCTGGGAGGTGCAGGAGCAGCAGGCAAGAACCGAGCCGAAAGGGCCCAGAGGAGCCCTGACAAGGGGCTGTGCTCAGCGCTACAGAGGACAAGAAAACCCTAGGGACCACCTTGGGAGCCTGCCCTGGAAGTTTAGAAATTTCCATCCCCCTGGATGCGGGTCATGAGGGCCACCTCCGTGGAGCAAGAACAGCAGGCACCTAGCCAAAATGGCCCAAAGGAGCCCCAGCATGCGGCTGTGCTCAATGCTGCAGAGGAAGGCAAAAAACCTGCAGGGACACTGGCTAGCCCACCATGGGGGATAAAAAGCCTTCCTCCCCCCAGTTGCAGGGCACAAGAGGCCATCTTCGTGGTGCATGAGCAGCAGGCAGTAACCTAGCCAAAATGGAGCAGAGGAGACCTGACAAGTGGTCATGCTCAATGCTGCAGACGAAGGCAAAAAAACCCCAGGGACCAGTGTCAATCTGTCCAAGGGGAAAATTCCTTCCTGACTGCAGCACTGGTGATCGGCTGTTCCTGAGCATGTGAGCAAGACCTGCCTCCTCCTCCTCCCACAGGCTGGTCACGCCTTCCAGGAGATGTCCAAGCCCTATTCTCCCTCAACCTGAAGCCATCTTGGGGGCTTACAAGAGTGGCAAAAGGCCCTGCGGGGCCTTGGCGGCAAGAATCCTTCTGACGCCTGGCACGGCACCAGTGGCTGCTCTGAAGAACTGGGACTGCTTGCAACATATTTGCATCCCATTTCTTATGGCTGCTGCCCCTGGCTCTTGCAGGGGATGAGGACGATGAGTTCTGCAGTGCTCCTCAAGAAGGCATTCCCTTGGTCTTGCCACTGCTATCCAGCTGAAAAGGCCTGATAGCCTCGGGAACCTCAAGGTGCTGGTGCTTCTCATTCCAGCAGCCTTGTGTAGCCTCCCCCGTCTTCCTTCCTCAGCCCCCTCCAAGTAATTCCATAGGATCCTCAAGCACTTCCTCTGATCTTTGGGTTGCCCCCAGGCCATCTCTGGCAGCGAGACACAGCCCACCGCCCCTCCACTCAGCATCCTTCAGAGGAAGGCACTCCCTGTGCCCAGGAGACCCAGGGGGCTGTTCTTGCCTTTGGTGGCCGTGCACTGGGAACAGATACTGTGCATCTCTGCAAATTCATCTGGACATTCAGACTATGTAAATAAGAGCATTTACACCATATACATTCATTTTGTTGTGGGGATGCCAGAGGTGAAAGAAAGGCTTTTGGTTCCCTCCACATGAGATGTGAAGAGCTTGCATGATTTCCTCACCATTCCTTACCAATGCACCAAGGGCCATTTGCTGCTGCTACCCTGCTCATGGTGAGGACGTCCTCTTGGAAAGAAGTCCCAAATTGTTTTGTGTTTTTGACCATCTTTTTCCTTCCACTTCAGGAGCTCTTTTCCTCCTTTGGCCTTCACCTTTGATATCTTTCTTGAAAGAGATGGCAGCCCTCTCAGCTTTTGTGTTACTCCTGCTAGTCTTTTTCTTCTTTCAAGGTCTTTGCTGAAGCTCTTAATACCCCATGGAAATACACACTTTCCCAGTTATTTCTGAATGAAAAAAAATCCCACAACTCACAGCAATTAAGCAATGTGGGCTAGTTGCTTTGCAAGGCTTTCACATCTCTTCTGGCCTAACCATTGCTTGGGATCAACCACTGTTCCAATTCTAGGAAAGATTTTGAACCAGTTATTTTCTTTCTATTTGAATCTCTGCTATTTTCCTCTGAGACTCTGTTGTAACATAGAATTAATTTGCAATTACAAAATGATCCAGATTCCTGGTCCCAGATGTGATTTTCTTGGCAATGGAAAGAGGCTTTGGGGGAAAGGTAGCAAGCTCCGTGCAGCAGAAAATAACCACTAACTCTCACTAACACATAGTACAAGTTATGTCAAAAGATCCAACAATTACCATTCTGGTTCCCTATTAATGTGCACAGCTGTTAAGAACTGGACACTGTGGTTGCTTTTTCTTTAAAACACTATAAATATTTCTCCAGATTTAACCACTAAGGCTGCGTTAAATTAGTAGTGTCATTTCCCACGCACTGTTTCAACTTCTCTGCTGTTCTATCAAGTATATAAACAAATAGTTGAAAATCACACTTTGGATGGGGAAGACATGAAAAAAGATTACATTTTCACATCTAAAGGACACAGCAGCAACGCAATCCTTCCTCCTCCCCCGCAGCACATGAAGTAAAATCCACTACCTTTTATTCTTTGAATCTTACATTTTTTATACTCTGAAAACTTCACACTAGATTTTATCTTCAAATTAAACATAATCTGTTTAAATATGGCATTTGTTTAAAGAAAACAACACACATTTAGTAACATGATGTCATCAAGATGACAGTTTCCTCTCCATTTAATACACAGGCCAATCTGTTCTATAATGAATTACGCTGGCTGACATCTCTCAGATGACCTGTTGATCAGGTGAACACATTTTCAAATGAGCCAGAACTGGTCAAGAATTTGCATCAAATACAGCAAAGAGATTGAAATGAACATGTTTTTGAAAAAGTCAAAATGTTTGCTATGTGGGTTCCAAACTGAAGTTTTGAAACTTGCTTTGAAGCTTGTTGAAATTTAAACTAAAGTGAGGATTAAAATGAAACTCCATGAAGAAAATAAAATTACTTGGTTTTGGCCACAAAAAAATGCTTAACCAAATAATCTTTTGGATCAAATGAATGGGTTTTGTTTTTTTTTTTACTTCACCACTAGTTTTGGGGTACCAAAACATTTTAATGCAGAAAATAATAGCTAAGTAGAAAACTAAACCAAAATCCTTAGCACATATGTCATTCTTCTTTTACAAAGAGCAATTTTCTGCTAGCGTCTAGAGAACGTAAAAGTATCTTTGGAAAAACACACAGGAAACACCTTAGAAAATGAATCATTCTAACATTAGGGTAATGAAAAAACAAGCCAGTGCCTTCAACTCTTGTGAAAGGATGTGAAAACAAACCAGTACAGCTACAGGTGTTCTTTATCTACATATAAACAATTCTAGTAAAGGGGGCACTTCTCATTTGATTCAAGCCTGGAAATGCTTCTCATACACACAGACTTAAATCTCAAACACTGGGCCAGAATATTAAAGGAGAAAATCTAACTAGCAGAGATATGAAACACCGTTACTTGGCCATTCAACCTGTATTTTATTTGTGTGCATAAGGTATGGAAAAATGAAAAGTCACTTGTAACAGATACTGCTCACTTACAATAGAAGAACATTCAACTCAATGGTATTTCTGAAGTGACAGAAAAGAAAGGTTTACAACACAAACATACAAGTTGTTTTATTTTTGGCATATGATCTTTATTTAAATTGTTACATAGGAATAGCTTTATAGAATAAGATTTCTGAGTAGAATTTTTTGTCTTTCCTCCTCTGTCTGTTCCAAGCTTTGATGTTCATACTTCAGTTCCCACACTCTTCAAGGGATGAAGAATTGTTTATGTACAAAATTATACTCTGAAAGGCACCTCAATCAACATGACAGCTTTGTATTTATTTGAAGGATATCACTTACACAAATTGAAGTGAGAGCGGGGAGTATACAGTGAACACAAGTTGTCAAGAATAATAACTATAAAAGAGGAAAAATAAAGAGTCTGGCATATGAAAGTTTCTTCATTACTCCTTAGTATATTTATAATCAACCAATTTCATCTCACATTTTCCAGCTCTGTAAAATAAGACCTGTATATCTTCCCAGAGTTTGTTTGTAAGCCATACAATTCTGAGTAGCCATGCTTAAAGGCATTTTAGAAACTATTTTATAACGTGGCATGATATTTTCCCCATGGGGATAGTCACTGGACACATAAATTGTTCCTTTGCCAGGACAATACTTCCAGATCTTGATAATGATGGTTTTTACCAGCTTTCAGGAAAAGCTGCCACTTGGTTACATCCATGTTCAGTTCCTTTGCCAGTGATATTCTATCCAAGTCACCAGGTTCACAGATGAAAACCTCAAGTGTCCTGCACAAAAACTCAAGAGATATCATCTCCCCCACAGTCAATGTTACACCATGCGTATATACGTTTACACACAGTTTTGCGAAACTTAGTTTACTGACCAGCTTTACCCATGGGAAAGTAACTTTACCCCTTTTGCAGGTAAGGGATCCATTTGTCTGGGGACTCTCCTGTTTCTGGGAGCTGCCTGTGAATTCCATGACAACGAGGCCCAAAGGAAGCAGAGAGTTTTGCATCAGCAACGCCGATGGCCAAGCTCAGAAGCAGGCAGCTTTTTGTTCACAGGAGCATTGTCTCTGTCTCAGTATCTCATAGGTTCCATTTCGGCAGATCTGAGATCTTTGTCGTGTTTCTCTCTTCATCCTCCTTTCTCAGTGTTTTTAGAAGGAGGAAATAAAGAAAAAGAAAACCCAGAGGAACAACTTACACCAGTATATCACTCCTCTTGCTGCACCATACTACCAGTGTTATCATGGCACATGTCAACATGACTGGGATCAAGATCAGAGTTATGAGAATTTCATCCGGTGGATCTTCCCAGTGAACCTTTTCTGAAGTACAGTTTGAAAAGAATTGTTTATGAATTCCAGTGATAAAGCCCTCTGCGAGGGGGTTTGGCCAAAAGCAACTTGCTTTGTTGGCTTCACGTTCCGTGCACAGGGTAAAGTTGTCATAATACCTAGGAGAAGAAGGAAATGAAGAGAAGTTTAAACAGAACACATATGCATGTTACACTTAGAGAAAGCTACACAGGTGCCATATAGAATCTGTAAGAGTGGGTCTATCATGCAGCTACTCTGATGAAGGACCTTTAATGGAAGCTGTGGGTACCAAATACCACACAGTGAGCCAGGAGAACCGATTCACACATACTTATAACAACTGAGAGATTTCATAGGAAATCCTGAGGTTGTGGGTGGACACTGGTCAAAATCCTGTCTTCTGGGTGCTGTTATTACAGCCAGGACCTCCTAATGCCACTTAAGTAGAATTAGAACCCCCTCAGTAGAGACATCTACGGTATCTTTAAAAAACATACACATAAATGTGGCAAGAACGGGACATTTTGAGAAAAGTATGGATAATTCATGCCTCATCTATGATTGGACATGATGTTGTGGTGAAAATTATGATGTGACACTGGGACTGAGCCACAGCATGCATTACTGTGTAACAATTTCAGTTCTGTTGTACCCTCAGGCAGTAAGAAGATAACGGGAAAATAAAAACAAAGAAAGATAGCTTTTGACAACCTTTATCTTGTTCACAGCTCCAACAAATGCCCAGCAGGAAAAAAAAATATTCTTAATTACACATGTTCACAATGCTCATGAAAGATTGGGAACCCCTTGTAATGCCTAACACTTGATTTCAACGCAGCATGTGCTGAAATTTACCTGTCCAGGGATAACTTATATTTATGAGAACTGGCTGCCTCTCGGGGAAAAAAAGGAAACAATAAGCCTAAATGAGTAATCGGATGGGGTTTGTGGTGTTATCATGAGCCAAAGAAATTCAGGAAGCAAATGGAATACGGGGGAGGAGATCGGAAATGAAGACGACGAAGAGTGTCTGGTCAGTACATGAATAGGGCAAGAAATAAGGAAGCTGAATTATTGTCTGTTGCATTTTTGAATATTTCTTTCAGTTCTGTGTGACTCAATAAACTCACTTCAAAGGGAAATTAAAAATAGAGAGAGCAAGAAACCACATGATACCTCAAGGGATAGCATCCTGCACTATTATCTGAAGGCCTTACCCTCCCTTTCAGGACATATAAATAAGGTAAGTCTTGATGAATGGCTCATTCTGACATTAAGTACCGCAGGGGACTAATTCTGACTCAATCCTTTGCTGTGAAGTATTGGAGGAGAGACACAGTGTTTGGGTCAAGAGTGAAGTCCACTGCCTATGGCCAGGGGAAGTGTCTGCCTACCCATGCTACAAGCACACAGTTGGGAATACAGGCTGCAGAGCATCTACGTTCTAAGGGCCATGTTCACAGAAGAAGAAAAAGCCTCAGGGTTAGGCCCTTCTGCAACCTCCTCACGCTCCTCAGGAGTCTGAGTTGACACCACCTTATTCATAAGCAAATACACTGGATGATCTGACAAATCCACACCCAGATGCTCTGGCATGGAGATGCATATATGCACAATGTATGTATATTTTAAGCAAAGCAACTAGAAAGGAAGCTTTTGTGACAACGTCAGCAGCCGCAGGGAAACAACAGGAAATAAGCTAAAAATAAAATACAAATATTAGCTGTTTGTTATTTTAATAGTGCCATTCTTCCATGCAACCCGGTAGCATCCATTCTTTATGTCCTTGGACTAAATTAGAAGCTGAAGATGTCTAGCTGAATATGGGAGAGACAGTCCCAGAGGACCTGATGAATAATACATCTAAAGACGTGCCTACGAGGTTCGACAGACTACAATGCAGGGACAACAGAACTAGCATCCAGTTGCTCAGACAGGTCAGTGTTGTGTCTAGCACAGACACCAGGCAGGGATCCAGAGTGTCGGGCTCCGCTCCAGCCCTGCTCTATGCCATGCTCTGGTGAGCAAGCTTGTCCCATCGATGGTTGCTTCAGCTCCCCGCTCCCACTGCCACCTCAATTTGCCCATCAGTTCACACAGAACAACAAAAACAACATAAAGTCCTGGTGACCTGAGCAGACTTCATAAAAGCACCCTAAACTGAAAGATTTAATGATGTAAAACCTTTCTGTTTTCTTTTTTTCTTGGTGGTTATAAGATCCTGTATTAGAGTTCACTGTCCTTCCAAGAATTCTGTAGAATTTTTTCATAAATGTTAGATATTGTAAACAAAAACATTTCCCACTGATTTTGCTTTTCAAATACAACCTAGCTAGAAAAATCTGGTTAAATGTTGCCAAAAGGCCAGATAAAAATAATTAGGGAGTTATGTTGCATTTGAAAGACTGAATCCCTAAGAGACAAAATAGAATAAAAATATTATCTTAATAGTTTGAATTCCTTACAATTTTCCCTTAATACCCTCTCTCTCAAAAAAGCTACCTGCACTAAAATTTTTTCACACAATTGTGAGAATGTAGATAAGAAAAAATCTCAACTATTTGAGAATTACGTGCCTGCCAGTAAAGCTCAATTCACTTAAATATTTATGTAATTTGGTAATTTAGAGTTTATGTACTGCAACAGAAAGTTCACGTTAAAAAAATAAAATCCTCCGCATGGTACTGTGTAACAGCTGCCTCACATGGGAGCAACAGAATCCTCATTACTGTGGCATGGGTGTTTTGTAGTTGATCAATTAGTTTGCAAGTTGTTGGGCTCTTAAGACAGAGGTATGGGTTAACAGATATTTAATTCCAGTTCGCTTTTCCTACGCTTAATTCTCTTATGCCTTATGTAATTCTCTTTATTCAGATTGTAAAGGCTAGAGTAGGAAACCTTTACATTCTGTATAATAAAATGCCTACCACAAAGACGCCCTGGCCCCTGACTGAAGGTACTTCAACACAAATGCATAAAAATTACACACTTTGTGAAAGAAAGAACGCGAAATGACATTTTCTACTTATTCCCAGAACAAGTAATTGGAGAGCAGTACAGTACCACAAGCTCCTTCACCTCTCGTATTATAAGGAGGTGTGGGAAGGTTATTATTCTCTGTGCTGAGTCACATTTTCATGTCTTTCAGGCTAGCTACAAGGACCTTAGTTAGTTAATACTCAGAAAAGGTATATTCACTGAGAGCCAGGTCCCAAGCTTCGTGATCAGTGGGCTGAAAAATTAATGTAGCTGTGATTTTCAACTCAGTTCAGTAGGCCAGCACCAAAAACCAGAAACTAAGCATAGCCTGAGCACCAAAATTCATATAAAGATACACTTTCCCCTGATATGCTCAGGAGAATCATTTTAAGTTTTATTGAGGAACCAGCCACTTGGTCATACTGTATATTATTGAAAATACTCACATTCAGAGAACATTAAAAATACTTAAATCCTCTTCGGAGCAATCTCTGAGCTGTAACACATTTGTCTTGAAAGACAATTTTCAATATTCTAGAACAATACTTCATTTTCAAGGCACAAACACTTTTTCTCCTGTACTTTGTGTTTCCATTAAAACAGATAATAACAATTATTTTACCTGTGAGAATATGTGTTTATATATATTCACATATAATCAAGAACCTGGACAACGGGCTGTTATTATCAGGGATGCTCTTGCACACGTGCCTTAATGGGACAGTGTGTCAAGGAGCACCCACTCAAATTATTTAAATAGACATCTGGATGTATTACATCTCATCCACCCCACAGTATCCAGCTGTCTACCACTCAGGGCACTGCTCAGTCCAACAAGGGGCTTGAATCTCATCCATCGTTTCCCACACACTCAGGGAGGAATGTGGTAAATTCTTTCTCTTTCTTCCTCAACATCCCTGCACAGAACTGCAGACATGATTGGTTTGCAAACACACACACAAAAAAATACAACTCCCTCCTCCAAATTTTCATTTACAATAAGACCAAAAAAACAAATAGATTGTTTTATTAAGAATTTCAACAAATGAGTAGTTTCCAAAGAAAAATTGTTCTTTCAAAAAATCCCAAACAGCTGTCAGAAAGCTGAGTACCGTATATCATGTTACTGAAGACAAACTTTTGAAGGCACTCACTGGCTGCAGCCAGTTGACTCACTGGCAGTTCCAGTAAGAGAATTTTGCCACCTCTCCAGCACTTACGGATAAACCACCCCAGAGACACACTGCACACGTGCAGTCAGGGTTCTTTTGCCATTGCTTAATGAGATGGTTCAGGAATTAAAAAAACAAAACAATCACCAGACTTTCACTATCCCATTTTACATAAGTCAGTTTCATGATTAGTGATATAATTATGGAAGGGTACAGTAGGGTACCTACATTATGAATTAATTTTCGTTATTTTGAGTCCACTATGTATTCAGAAAATACAGGGGAAATTCCCTCTAGCATAAATGAGTCTTGATGTAAATTGTGTAACAGATGCTCCAGGGACACTCACTCCTTCTGCTACTCTACAATCCTGGACAGGAATCTAGAGGCACTGTTCCAGGATACTACAAGTTATGTGGCGTATTTTAATAAATAAAGACATTTTAAACCTCTTTTTTTTCCCCCAGACGGTTCAACCAAGAAATTTCTTTATACATAGTCATATATTAAATTAGAGTTCAAAGTGAATGATCATCCTTCTAACCTCCACCCAGTCTGGAATAAGAAATGCTGAAATAATGATAATTATAAATATCACATGATGAGAAAGGCTCTTCTTACAGCATTTCCAGATGAAGTGGAGGCAGGAAGTACCAAACATCCTCAATAAAAAAAAAGCCTATTCTTGTGTGATATCCAGCCAGATTTAATAGAATTTAAGGGTGTAACAGTCTGGATGAACTTCAAATAAGGATCCAAACCTTAAGATTATTATCTCCTGAGGTTTGACCATCACATTAAAAGGAAGGCTTTAGTTTTATAATCAGCTATGAGCCTACAAATACGGTGGAATATTTCTGAGCTTTTTTCATTCAGCATCTCTTGAAACAGATTTGTGGCTGTACCTCACCACTCCTTTAATCCGTATCTTCTGCCAAGAGGAGTACTCTCACAGACACACTTTTACCTCCCTAATCAGATCAGATCTGCTGTTGTTCATCTCCAATATAGAACTCAGCCAGAAGAAGATAATATAATACAGAATGCAAGGAAGGAAATGAATGTGCAGGGGGAAAAAAAGGCAAAAAACCCCTTTGTTGGTTTAATGACAATATTATAAAGTATAGTTTACTCTCATGCCACTAAATAATGGGAACTGTGACAGATTTACTCACTTGGGTTGAAAATAATAAATACATTCTGGTGTCCTTTGAAATAATTACAAATCTCCACCCTTGGCTTCACATCAACAGCTGTCTGGAAGATGAAAATTAGTTGAACCTAACTGAAAACCTTAAAAGGCACAACCATTACTAAATTGTTGTTAATTTCCCAAAGATACAACAAGAAAATGTAAATATAAACAGGAACTGTAGATGTAAGCAGTAGTTTATATACCTAATATCCATCTCCAATGAGCAATAGAAACTACTACATTAAGCAAATGTGGAACAAGGAGGGAAATGTAGCCTGATACCAGGTACTCCGTTACAAAGATCAAAAATTTAGTAGCACTGGAATTTTACCAAGCTAGAAGCTTCTACTAGCAAGTGGGCTCTGCCTTCCACCACTCCTGAGCTATATTTTAATGATTACTTAGCTGTAAACTCAGCCCATTTTTCTGGAACACCAGTTCAGAGGGGAAGTATTCTCTGAAGCCATCACTATGCCATATCTACAGAAGCCAGTTCCATAATTCCCTCCAGTTAGACAAAAATCAGAAGAGTAAGCAAAGGCAAATCCTAATCCCACAAAAAATTAAGCAGATGTATCCAACTCTTCATATGCACCACCTCCTAAGTAGCCATTGACATAGGTGACAGTGTGTGGAAAAAGACATACTTAATATACTGAAGAGCCTGCACCGGGTCCCAGATGTTATCAGCCACCTCATGAATTCCCACCTTGCTGGCAGAGAGAGAAACAGAGATGCTGCCAGCAGACAGTATCCTGTGCACTGCAGAGGGCACAGGAAAATGCAGGATGCAAGAGCAGCACATGGAACTGGCATCCTGCAATCCAAACACTCAAACGCTCCGCAAACATCTGGCTTGCAAAGGTTCATTCACGTACTGTATCTTCCAGATAAGAGTTTGTTTTGCTCCTTAGAGAGGATTACAACATTGCAGTGTCACTCTGCTCTATGCAGTGATCTGGCTCAAGAGCTGTGGTTTTAATATAGATTGTTTAAATCATTATTTACTGTGTTATTGCATGAACAATCAATTATGTCAGAATATGTTACTCCATCATGAACTTGTCAGGGACAAAGGCTAACATGAAGGCTGAACTTCTCCAAAGAAATGCTTATTGAGCTAGCTTTCAGAGTAGCAATACAGAAATATATGCTCTTTTAGTGGTGAACATGAATTGTCCTGGAAGTTGGTAAGTTGAGACAAATCCCTACACCAGTTTGACACAACAGATATTAAGCTGCTATATTAATTAACACACACATCGGATGCTTTGCATTCTGGCTCAAAACTGTACATTCTTTATCATAAGAATAGGGTCATCTGTGACTCACTGCTTTTAAATCATCGCTGCTCAGTTTCTAAAGTTGACTTGAATTACAACTTTGATGACAGAGCAGCTGATAGAGACCACAGTTACAACTGCAGCTCATTTCTGCGTAAGCTCCTGAGACGTAGCAAAGTTGCTTGTTAATAAGTTCCTTGGTAAACAGATGTCCCAAGGTCTGCAGCAGCAACTGCGCTATCTCAGTTCAGACTGAGCTTAACGTGTAACACTGCCAACAGGACTGAGGATTCGGTACTATTTTAGGAAGTCTGATGCCTGCTCTCTGCCCTGGTCCAACATAGCAGCTATTACAGTAACACTGGCATTTGATGGAAAACAGAGAACGGCAAGGAGGAAAGAAGGGCCATTTGTTATCCACTGAAAGTTGAAAGAAAGCAGAGAAATTTTTAAAACAGACTTTAGTGCTGTGAACTAAAAAAGATACCTCTAATTCCCAAACTGTGAGACGAAAGCTTAACCAAAAAATGGTATTTGGAATTAGAATGAGACTGTATGTGGAGGAGAAAGAGGATTAATAAAAAAATGTGCCTTTTACTACATTGTGCCTTTCATTTTAGAAAACTGTGATATTACAGCTAATGAAGATAACAGTAATTCCAGTGTATTTTCTCACTTTTCTGTTTCTTCTGTCTTGTGTGAAGGGTTGCTTTGTGCTTAGTTTTATTTTATGAGCAGAGCTTAAGTGTGTAGTGTGGGTCTGGAGGGACATGAGCCATCGTGAAATCTACAGCAATTGTTTAGAGACCTATTTTTAAAACTAATGAAATCACTAAAGTCAGTAAAAGCCCCTGAAATCATACATGTTATTTTGCAGTCAGTAGAAAAATAGATGACTGGACACACATTAATTACCTGGGAGGTATATGTAAATCCTTATTCCTTCCTCTTCTTTTGGTGACTAGTAAAGTCCCTGTAGCTGAATTTCAGCTACAATCATTCCAAAACTATTTGGGAATTCAGGTCACATAACCAAAAAGCAAGGGTGGTTTAACTTGGCACAGATGACAAGGTTTCTACACTCTGCTGTATTCCTCCTCCTCCAGCACCATGGTACGCACTCTTCATGAACTGGTTTCTGAATCATCACATGGGACAGCACGATGCTGGAGGACCATGAGGTACTGTGGCAGTTTGCTCTGCAGATGCTCATGAAGAAGAGGTGTTGACAACCCAATTTGCATGTGCTCGTCAGCTAGACATCTCTGTTCCTTATTTGTCCCTCTGTAAAATGAGGCTAAAATAGCATTGTCCAACCTCACAAAGATACCGTCTAATAAAAATCTGGTCTCTAATAACTACCTTAATAGGAACCATATGTTTGGCAACCAGGTTAGATGTCTGATAACTTCCCAAGTACGTAACAACAATCCCTGTATTATTTGATTGATTGCCTTGTAAGTGTTAAAATGAAGCCCACAGTAGCTGTATCTGTTTCTCATTCTCAATCCTGTTTGCTGTGCTGCTCAAACTGTAGGTAGTGGGTTAAGCAAAGCAAAGAAAGCCTTCCCTTTACAATTTCTGCTATAAAAGAGCCAGACAAATATGGCATATTTTCCATATCACTTCACAACATCTGTACTCAAAAACTCACACATGTAAGTATCCTTGCAGTGACAGTGAGAGACCACCGAAAAAATGAATAAACAAATAAACCCAATACAGATGACTGCATAGTTTTGGTTTCAAAGTCAGAGAGCAGTTATGAAATTATAGCTAAAATAAAACAACTGATTTCTAAATAAGGGATGGTAACACAAAAAAACCCTGTGCAAGACGACTGTTTCAGACACTGACTTCTATATGCAAACATTTCCGTGGTTTGTATTTTTTACTAATGGATACAGGCAAAAAAAAAAAAAATATTGCTAATAATGCCTATGTGTCATCTAATACCTTTCATTCATTAATTTTCAAAGGAAGCAAACACCCTCTCTGTTTTCTAGATGAGAAAACTCAACCATAATATGGAATCACAATTTGCCCACAGCAGAGCAGTTCATGGCAGAACTGGAAGACAGCATGCGTCTCCTGGGCTCAGGACCATGCTGTAGATAAAACCCACGCTGCTTACGAGGACTTTGATTCTTATCCTGCAACTGGGGTACTGAAAACAACCCTCTCCTTGTGAAACCTCCACTTTTAGCTACACACACAAAACATGCCTACGGATAACTTAATTCCTTAGGAAACTGGGCCAGAAAGTGGCCTACTTTTCAGAGAAAGTGGAGCTCCAGAAAAGCTCAGTCTTCGGGGATTACTTGGACAACAGAGCACCAGGTCTGCCAGAACCTGACAGAGGGGAATGGAAGGATCCCCTGAACTTCTTTCTGTTCTTTCCTCTGCACCTGACTGACGTACACTGGAAAGGAAAATGCTGTCCACATTGAACTCAGGGACAGAACACAAAGCACAAAGTTACACCTGAGCAATGATTTCAGAATATACACAAAATTGCAACAGCCTGAAGGAGATCCGTAAGTGAATGAGAACTGAGCTGCTCATTTACAAATAAGGAACATATGAATCACTATCTTTAATTCAAAGTATAAAAGACACCCTGTACCTCAGTTCTGAGCACGTGCAAGGGGCTCTGCTCCCAGAGACTTCATGCAAGCTTTGATATAAATTCCAGTTCCATTTATGTTATTGAAGAATGCAACACAGTTCCCAGGTTAAGGGGAACTCAGTTACAAACTAATTCTGCATAGTTATCCACCTCCTCTCTCCCTTTGTTTCAACAAAAAGCAAACCTCAGCACACAGGCCAGATGAGACCCCCAACATGCTTCAACAGAGCCCTAAATAACAGGCTATCAGAAGAGAATGCTTCTGGAGCACTGCACAGCAAGTGAACCACACCACAATACCAGAAATCAGACACAAAATGAAGTTGGGACTCATTACATCTTGCTTTCATCTTGCTTCGTTCCCCTGCAAAGGCATCAAGTTTGAATTCTTCACCCAAAGACCAAACCCCTGTCTACATTCAACAAAGGGCTTGCCAATTTTAAGTTCTGCACAGATCCCGCAAAGCTCACTGAGAGAAATTTGTTACATAGACTTGCATATCCTGACAACTTGAAATCATATTTTTGAGACATGCTGAAAATAAGTCCATAAAGGTGAGGAGGTAAAACAGATTTAAGAATTCGCAATACTCTTGTAACTACTTTAAACTTGATTTTCACACCTACTGTTTCTCCCTTCCACAGTTTCTCATTAAAATAATGACATCGTCAAAGATTTTTGATGTCTGGGAAAAGGTAAATTCCATAGCAGAAAAGAATAAGTCAGGAAATAAATAATTCCATTTACCAATAGACCAGACATCTGAGTTCAGCTCAGCCACACAAAAAGAAATCTCAGTGTTCTTTACATACATGGAACCAGGAAAGTTCTTAAGAGACCAATAATATTTATGTGCCCTAAAGAAGCTGATCTTTCAGAATAGACTCAGGGCACTGATGCCAGTCTTAAATACAGAAAATGCATGGACACCTGATAATAGTTTACTCCCTAGTGAGAGGCAAATTTTTGCTCCTGGCAATACTTGTGCACCAGGTTTGCTGTCACGTATGGAATCTCGTCACCATCAACTCATCTGTGACCACTCATCACCTCTCCAGGTACTGCCTAAAGGGAAAGTGGGCCTTGACAGACAAAAAGCAGGTTTTGTACTGGCTCATGGGTAGCTGGGTTCTTCTGTACTTTCAGAATACATCAAACCTCAGAAAATCTGTTTTGCAAACCTGTTTGTCCTAAGATTATATGAAGTACTGTTGTTGTGGCTGTTACCAACTGATACTGTTTTCTACTCTCTCCAAGTGCTATTGGCTTTTTTGGAGGTTGGTTGGGTTTTTTTCCCCACAATGCAGAAGCAAGCTTTGCTTTTGGAAAAGCTGTGCTGCTAGCTTTAAAGTAAGCAAAATGATGCATGAGAGCAGATTAAAAGACAGAAACCTGCCTGAGCAGCAGCAGCAGAGTTTGCAGTTTTTCTGGGGGCCTGGTTAGAGTCAACTCTCTCGAATAACTAAGTCTCAACAGCAAAACAAATGCATACAAAACCACAAAGATGCCTTCCCTAACACTGCAAAACTGTCCCCAGCAAAATTCCTGACAGTTTGCAAAAAAACAGATCTGCTCCTTTCCATCAAACTCTGCAGCAATGAGGTAGCCCTTAATCCTTAAGAGTTAATCCTACTATTAAATCAAACATATTAATCCTACTATTATTAATCTATTTTAAAATGCAGATGAAAATCTAGATGAGCATGGACATTGACTGCTTGACTGGCAAACCAATGTGGGAGTGGTCATGGCTAAAATGCAGCAATGTTCTGCTAAACTTCCGTCTAATGAAACATAGTGTTCCCGTAGGAACAGAGTTCCTCGTCCAGCCAAATCACTGAACACAGTGAAAAATCCTAACCCTCAAATTCAACAACAGGAAAAAATAAAATTACAGCTAAACCACAGACCTAGAACAGAATTCCTCAACAGTAATGTTTTATTGCTCCTTAAATCACTGCTTCCAGACCCAGAAAAAGCAGGTGGTGTTCTCGTGGGAACGACAATAAAAAAGCCTCCATGTACAGCCTACATAATGTTGTCAAAAAACTCCTACCTTCAATACTATAAAGTGGCAAGGGACTGAACTGTATTAATCTGGCCAAGCAGCAGGATAATCATTTTTTACTAATTATTCCCTGGAAAGAACTTAGGTAACTCTAACACAGCAACTTTCCCTATAATTATACATTAGTCCATAACCTTTATTCCTATGGTAAATTAATCACAAATAAAAAGATGCTTATTCAATCTGTACATCAGTAAGCCACTAAACCAACACAGTGCAATACAGTTATACCATGGTAACTTTCAATTAGCCGGCCTGAATATTAGAAACAGTTTAGTCTTACCTACATGCACCTCAGAACAAGCTCATGTATCTCATTTTTGCAGACAGCTTTGGTCAGCTCAGTTCTCCTGTGGAGCAGACTGGTATTGTTCCCAGTCTACCCGGTTTTAAAGGAAGGCAGTTGAGCTGACATTACACTGCAGCTAGCGCTGGAGCTTTTGTGTGGACATGTCCACCGCAATACTCCATTTCTTCTGAAACTCAAAGCACAGGTCCCTACTCAACTCCAAAAGCAATAATTCATATGAATGAGAAGAAAACTTGTTTGCTCTCATTTGAAGAATGGGGAACTCATTTGCAGAACTGTAGCCAATAGTGAACATCACAACTTATTAGTAAACATATTTTTATGTTTCTGCAAAGTGAGTCATGTCTTCGGCACTTCTTGGAAACAAAGAATAGCAAGCCCCACATTATCTAGACAAATGGTAAGTGCCCTTGTTGATCAAGTCCTATCCCATTTATATTCAAGGCAATATCACTGAAAGTCTAAGGAATGCCATAGCAACATTTGTACAAGGTTACTGAGCTTCATTGTTCCAAGATTTCTACAGACCCTCCAGCTTCTTTCAAGAAAGCAGAGCTGAGTATAAATTAATTTAACAATGAAGGGAAAGGGGGCTTGACATGTTCCCTCATATCTTCAAGTAAGCTGAGTCAGAGATAACAAAATTAAAGGACCCCGAACAATGTGTGTGAAAGCTAAATTTTGAGTTCTTATCGTTATAAAATAGTTGTTTTCCTTGGAGTATTCTGACTGCACAAAGCACTATCTGTGTGTAGAAAACCTCAGTTGTGTCAAGTTTACAAATTGGCTGGTGACACTGCATCCTCAAATATCACCACCCCAATCACAAATTAATTCTTATACTTGCCACTTATTTCCTGCTCAGTGTTGCTCTTCACCTCTCAGTTGAAATACCATAAATGCGGCTGTGGACTTCCCATGCACAAACAGGTATTTGCTTGCCAACAGTTAGTAGAGGAAAAGCCCCACAAGTTAACAGCGTGCTGAATGGAGAAATTGGGCAAAAGCATAAGACAGCTCAACAGCTCAGAGAATTTAATTGTCTTAAACATCCTAAGGGAGGACAGTTATCTTGATACAAGCGTGTTATACTGAACAATTCAATACCGTTCAGCAGTGATTCTTGTTTAAGAAAAAAAAAGAAACCCAAAAAACACACTTGCCCCCAAAATAGCCAGCTCAATTAATTCATATTAGAGTACTACTTTTAAGCAGAATGGGTTTGAATGCTAAATTTTATAAAAGCACTAACTACTTTGAAACCTGTGTGACATAACATGCTTTTTGAGGAAAAGAAATATTTCATAAGGACAAAAACATAATGTTCTAGTTGTATTTTGCTGTCTCTAGAACGGGAAAATTTTATCAGTAGAAAACATCTTCAGTACACGCAAGCAATAAATTTTCAGTTTAGCAGCAGGGACATTACATAGAATTGTTATTTTATTTGAGGCATCACATGCTGCAATTTGGTTAGACACATCTCTAACAAAGGGGAATAACCAATACATAGAACAGGGAACAGAATTGCTACAGAAGCCTGTTCTCTCACTCAATATTTAACAGTCTCCAACCACCGAATACTTTTCATGGGGAGCAGGTAACACACTTCTGCTCAGCGAGACCTAAAAGAAAAACTCTTCTGCTGGCAAACCAAACATCCTTCAGAGAGATGAAGGGAATGCTGCTGGAAAACAGCTTTTTTGTTCACTTGATATACACGACCACCTTCTGGTTTGCATGGGAATAAAAGACTGCTTCCAGTGATGGCCAACGTCCCCCTAAAAATTAAAAAGATGAAATAGCTCCATGTCAGTTGTAATCAGTTTTCCTGTCTTGTTTATTGGGGGAGGTACATTTTCTTTAATCTTTCTTTTCTCACCAACATACCTGTAGCCCTTATTATTCTTCACATCCCTTGCCAAATTCAGCTCCAGCTATGCCTTAGCTTTCCTGATCACATCCCTACACATCTGGACAGCATCCCTATACTCTGTCCAGAATACATGTCCCTGGTTCCACTGCCTGCACATTTATTTCTTACACTTTCTTTTGACCAGAAGGTCCTTACTTAGCCATGCTGGTCTCCTGCCCTCCTTGCCTGATTTGCTACACATAGGAATTGAGCGCTCTTGTGCTCTAAGAAAAATGTCCTTAAAGAGCTGCCTGCTCTGTTCTGCTCCTTTATCCCTGAGGGCAGTTTCCCAGGGGGTCCTATCCACTAATTCCTTAAACAACCAAAAGTTTGCTCTCCTAAAATTCAGGGTCCTGACTCTACACTTCATCTGGCCCACATCCCTCAAGGCTGTGAATTCCACAAGGGCACGATCACTGCAAATCAGGCCGCCACCAACCTTGACCTCTAACGTGAACATTTCCCAGTCTGCTTCCAAAGGCATTGCAAGCAGTGGTACAATCAGAGCAGCTACAGAGATGGCAGCAGGGGCAACACTCTTTGTTAAGCAAAAAGCGAGGGATGCAATTCTCTCTTCAGCGAAAACAGAGTAAATCAAGAGTCGCTTTAGAAAGGCACTCAAGCTACTGCCTGTTTCAGCAGCCTCCTAAGTGTTCACATCTCCTCAAAGGCTGAGGAATTTTTCTTCTGAAGTAGAATACATCCTTCAGGATAATGCTGTATTTCAGACTCTCACATGCACATCTGCAATGCTGACATGCAAATAATATAAAATTAAATATCAGAATCTTTATAGAACTACATAGGTTTTGCTTCCAAAGATGCTTTTATATGGTTGTTTATCTTTCCCTTTCTCGTTTGCTTTCCAAGACCCTTGAAATGCCGAGTGGCTACATCAGTGTGTCTAGTCCCTTAATCCTGAGCTTTAACATCTGTGCTTTTGATAGAGCTTCCAAACAAGCCTGTCAAGAATTAAGGCCTGTGCTTCCAGCACTCGTCAAACATCTTGTCCACTACTCTTTAGTGTCTCATGTTCCTGTTGTCTGGTACAAACTTGGCAACACTTTCTATGTAACACAGCAACTTCTAAAGCTGTTTTGGGGCCTGGCCCATGTCTATCGAGCTGCAGTCCAGCACCCTCAAAGCTCTCCTGCTCTGAGGCCACACAAACGGAGATGGAGAAGAGGGTCTCTTGCTCTGAGGCCACACAAATGGGTACTGAGACTAAACCAGAGACTTAATCCTCAACTGTAATGGCTGTTCCTGTAGTCAAGAAGAAACAGCGGAAGCAGAGGTCAACTCGGTTAGTAAGAGGAGAAGCAGCTCCTCCCGAGAGGGGAAAAGAGGAAGAATCAGAAAAGGCAGCCTGTTCTGCAGCAGGACAGGAGAGGAAAGAGATATAAACCATAAAAGAGGCAAAAACTATCCATGGTCCCTATCCATGACCAAGCTCTGAGACAGGCAAAAAGATTTCATCCATCAGCCAGGTGAGCGAATTTCTACCTGGTTGCGCCAATGCTGGGAATGTAAGAGCAAACTATTTATAGCTTGGTGGGCCCATGTAACATCAGGACATCCCGGGGGAGGTGCAACGTACATTTGTCTCAAGATCGAGGGGTGGACCTAATCACTGAAGCCATTACACAGGTTTTTCGTGAATGTGAAACACACACCATAATCAAGCAAGCCACACGAGTAAAGCCTCTCTGGTCTAAAGGACAGTGGCTGCAGTAAGAGGAGGCCTCACAGACTGATTATATCACACTGCCACAAACCCGCCAAGGCAAACATCATCTGCTTACCATGGTAGAAGTAACAACCGTATTGTGGGAAACATATCCTGTAGCCCAAACCATTGCCCA
Organism: Ibidorhyncha struthersii; assembly: GCA_013398815.1. Classification (NCBI taxonomy): domain Eukaryota; kingdom Metazoa; phylum Chordata; class Aves; order Charadriiformes; family Charadriidae; genus Ibidorhyncha; species Ibidorhyncha struthersii. The sequence goes on along the minus strand of VZSZ01004482.1, from coordinate 84,928 downwards.
AAACCCCATCCTGTGCGTTGAAAAGCAAGTTCTGTGGCAACACGGCACCCCAGAAAGAATTAAGTCAGACAATGGGACCCAATTCCAAAACAACCTAATTAGCACCTGGGCCAAGGAACGTGGGGCTGATTGGATGTACCACATTCCCTATCACACACTAGCTGCTTGAAAGACTGAAAGATACAATGGACTGTTAAAGACCATACCTGAAAGGGACAGGTGCTGAAACATATAAGCAGCGGGATGCAAATTTAGCAGAAGCCACTTGGCTAGTTAATACCTGAAGATCAGTTAACTAACCAGGCCATACCAAACAAAACCCCTACATATTGTAAAAGGAGATAAGGTAACACATGTGGGGAACTGGCTGGGAAAGACAGCATGGTTTGCTTCTCCTTTGGGAAAATGCAAACCTGTTTGTGGGACCGCTTTTGCTCAAAGACCCAGTACACTTGGTGGGTAATGCAGGAGGATGAGGAAATCCTGTGTGTACCTCAAGGAGATTCAACCTTGGGGGAAAATAAACCATGATTTCAGTTGTCTATTTTAGGAAGTACCACAGCAGGAATCACCTAAAGCAGCAGAGAGCCTCGCAAAAGCTGAACGAGTGCTGCAGTGCCTTAATCTGAGCTGATTTTAGTGTCCAGTAACCCAACACAACACATCTCTCCTGTTCAGAGCGACCACCATAGCAGAGACAACCCAAGTCATGGACTAAATGAAAACAGTGGACATGTTACGGACATTTCACAGGGATGACCTGTAGACTAAGGGAAGATATCTCTGTATAAATCCAAGGATGGGAAGGGGGCTGATGGTTAATGAGGGTGTATTGGATAGTGTAGTTCCCAAGCAAGATGTAAATGATACGGAATAAGGGGTGGAGATTGTATTGGGCCTGGCTAGGACAGAGTTAATTGTCTTAATAGCAGCTCATATGGTGCTGTGTTTTAGAATTTTCATGAAAACAGTACTGATAACACACTGGTGGCTCTAGCTTTTGCTGAACAGTGTTTGCACAGCATCAAGGCATTCTCTGTTTCTCACTCTCCCCCCACCCCCAGCGAATATATTGGTGCGTGCACAAAAGGCTGGGGGGGAACACAACCAGCCAGATGACCCAAACTAACCAAAGACATATTCCATACCATAGAACATTGATATTCCATACCACATAACATCACACTCAGTGATAAAAGAACCAGAAAACAGAGGACAGGAAAAAAAAATGAGATATGGTTCTGAAATTAACAGGTTAATGTATGACAATTCCTGCCAGCTGCACAACTAAATTATCACCTAGGTAAGAACACAACTGGCCAGACAAGATACTAGGGAACACCCTGGCCTTACAGATGTGTACTTTCTACCAGACCACACACATAGCTGTCAAGGGACATCAGTTGACTACAAGTAGCATGAATCATTACCTACATACCCCTTACAGTCAAACAAATCAGGCTTGTGCTTCTGTAAGTGAAATGTAAACTTTAAAACTTCTTACTTATGAATCAAGTTTCAAACATTTGTGAGGTTGGTAAACTAGCGAAAACCCTTCATCATCTCGGGCTTCTCATGACAGGAGACAGTGTGTTTCTGGGGCAAGCATTCAAACACATCACATGGTTTTGTGTTGCTATAATCATCACTATTCAAAATTTTATGTCTAAAATTTTAATCCTTGTACTAGACCATGTAAAGGGAAGCAGAAAGTACTCCAAAATTCAGACCCAAATGATCAGACCATCTTTTGATTTCTAGTAAATACTTCTTGGTGCTGAAAATCACAGATGCACAATCTCTGCTGTCTCATCTGCTTTTTCTCTATCACAATCAGCTATTTCTCTATCCCATTCAGATTATTTCACAATAAATCAAGGTAAAGGCAAAACCAGACTAAGATCTGGTATATTTTCTTTCCCATCAGCTTTGCCTCTCCCTTCGGTCTCATTAAGAAAACCATTAGCATTCTCTAGCACATATCCTCCTTCAAAGGCCAAGCATGAAGGAGATGAGAGCCCTGAGAAGGTAACAACACCATCTGGAGGTGCATTCCCACTACTTCTTGTCAGGTTAGATTTCAAAGCAAACTTCTGCATGCTTAGAAACTAGGCTGCCTTTATAGTCAGTGGGGACACTGGAATGATTGTAGGGCATGATGTAAATGATCTCTTTTAAGACACCTTCCCTAAGTTTCCGCTGACTAGGAAGAGAGTTCAGGACATGTATTGGACATATTGGACAGATGAATTCCACACCTGTTCTGTGTAGCACAATAAAACATCACCAAAAAAAGCAAGCTAGCCAAGAACTACACTCAAATATGCCACCGTCAGCAATGGAGAAACATGCAACCAATATGCTATCCTTGGATCTCCCTAAGCTCAACTCCTTCCCAAAAGTATTACCATGACTGTTGGATTGTGTAATCTTCCCTCCAGTCAGCCCAAGTGCAAATGCACTTGATGCATGCAGGTATTCAGGTTAGTCACGAGCATCAGTCATCTATTGAGGCAACTCTGCTTTCTCCTAAACACATCAGTCACTTTATTCATTCACCTTGTAAAGTTTGCTCTGAAAAACAACTTATTCACTTTTCTCAAAATGTTTCAACTCCATGCTAAAACCATTATTCCACCACTGCTTCCAAAATGAAATGCTCACCCAGCTTCAGTCCAATCCTCCAACACCTGGGGAGGAGCCAGAGTCAGGAGGGAAGAGCCAGTCCCCAGCCCAGAGCTGCTCTGAGCTAGTAATTCCCAGCACACTGTATCATCTCAGCAGCTCAAGGCTTTTCTTTCCATCTAGATGAACCAAGCTGACACACAAGCAGGGAAAATGTGGCTCTAATCCAGATCACTACCACACAGCTGGGCCTCCAGACAACTATTCAAAACAGACACCTGTGAACAGTCATTTTTCAGACCGGCAGACAAAAACTCACAGGGAAAGAAATAACAGAAGAGCCCTCCTCATTCATTCCAGCTTACAGCTACAAACAACTGTTTAGGATTCCATTTTTAAAAGGATATTAAAGTGTCATCTGCTGAGTGGAAACTGTTATTATATTCCACTTAGTCCAAAGTAGCACAAGCCTTTTATAACACCACAGTATCATTTCTTAAAGTGGAAACAGGGGAGAAATATATCTGATGATATCCAGCTGTGAAATAGAAATCATGGGTCAACCAGGTTTGCACTGTCAGTAACACCCACTGCAGCATGTGCACAGTGTGAAAAATAAATAGAATTAAAAAAAAATTATTAATCTGCTTGCAAGTTAAACTTTCCATCATAATTTCCACGCCCCTCCTTACTTCACTTTTTTGAGCACACCAAGAATGTAGATTTTTTTTTCTGATTATTTATGGAAAATGGGTTTTATATACACCAATAAAATTCCTGTAATTACAAAATCCGCTTGCTTTGGGAAGAGAGTAGCAGCTGTTTTCTGTTCCAAGCAGAACACAAATAATGGGAGTCAAAAATCAGGTGACTAATTACAGATCTTAAACATCAACTTTTAGTTAATGAATGAGTGATTTTTGCAGTTTTGATTAATAAGCATATTCTTTAAAATAGCAATCTGTCCACAGACAGTTCACAAACGGGACCAAAATTGATGAAAAATTAAGCACAGAATCAGAGGAACAGTAACAATATTAGAAAAGAATTTAAGGTGTAGCATAAAGATCTGATAGGGGAAGCACCATGTATAGAAAAGTCCTGCTTTAATCATATTCAAGTATATCATTATGTTTTAACATGACTTTGACGGTAGAGCCTGTACATCCCTGAACGTGGACTTTTTCCTTTCTTACGTCTTCCCCTCTTACTCATGGAGGTACGGACACATATCCTCTCCTAAAGCAACTTCTTGTGCTTTGTGGCTTCCCGAGTCTGTTCTGACATCTCGTACAGACAACAGAAGTAAATGGTGGACCTGAAGGGCCCTACTCCTTCTCCACAAGCATTTATGGAAGACTTGAGTGTTGCAATACCCCCTGGAGTTGCTTAAGGACAAGTCAGCACCCTCCTAAGCAGGTGAACAAAATATTATGGCAGGAGACTTTGGATGACATTCAGTAAGACTGGCCACAGATCAGAAGCAGGACACAGCATCTTGAGGGTGTCACCTAGGCAGCTGGTTCTCAGCTTCTGGCTCTGCTGAGTTCACACACCTTCTTCATAAGTCCTGCTAAGCTCTACCTTAATTTGAGAAAGAGCTGTGTAATATGGCACATCACCTGTGAAAGATTACAAACCCTTGCCATAAGAAAGCTGTTATGGGTTTTGTTAATTTTTAAGTGCTGTGACTGGCCAGGAAGTGGTTTTACTTTCTGAGCCTTCATCTAATTCCTCTTTGGATGATGGAAACACTGCCTTATTTTCACACCAATGGTAAAAAAACTATTTTTTTCCATGCACAGCAAAGTGCTGTACACTTTTGTACCTATTTTTCATGAGTAGTAATACTAATAACACAACTTACACCTGTATACTACATCAGCCTAGATATGTATTAGGTATATGCACTCCCTGATAATATGATGCCAAAATCCATGATAGATTACAGTGCAATGTGATTAATTATACATAATATAGACCATCTTAAGATCATTCTGCTTCTTAAGCTACCTTCTTGCAGATAAAAATCTGACTGAGGGCCTCAGTGACAACACCCAGTCCCACAGGCTCCATAATGGAGGCAGACACAGAACCCAGTTCTAGATGCCAGAACGTCCATTTTAACATTTCCCTTCCGAAAACCCATCTATGTTATGAACTGATACTCACCTTAATATGAAATTGTACATTTCAATTTCACCAGTCATTGAAATGTGTGAAGGACATTTGTATGGCAACCTTTGTTCTTCCACCCTTACACATTCAGCTCTTATCACAGAAAAAATCTTTAATTTTACAAAGCTGCTATACATCTATTATTTTTCATAAGTACTACAGTTATTTCGTACATTGCCATCAAGTTTATCAATGCAACCAGCAACACATGTCTACCTTTGCAAATTACACAATAGGCTGAAGAAGGTGATTAATGTCTTTAAGAGTGCAGAACACTGCATTTGTTGTCTTTGATATACTTTCCAACATTGAATCATATACTGTTTTGCACAAGTAAATAGAAATGCCAGAGTCTTGTCAACTAACCATGTAAAATATTTTTAAAGTATCGTTATGTAATAAACTTCTGTAATTGAAACAAGACCCTGACTACAGAACAAATGGGTAGTATTAATTCTTACCTCATCATGCTGTCAACAGTTAACCACATGACTAATACCACGTGTAGCTTGAAGCAAGAAAATCTATTTTTTGCCTCTGCTAATTTAATCTCGGTTGTTATATGTTCGTGGTTGATCCGTTCAGAAAACAAGAATGTAGAAACTGTCTTGAAAACCAAAACAGAAAAACCACAAAAGTTCTTATTAAGTATTCATTTTCATAACACATTTATCTTCTTTTGCCTTTTCACTGCCTCTAAAAATATACTGTCCATGATATTTGCATTGCATAATTGATACCAGTGTATCAGTTATACCAGATTATTTTACCACAAAGTAACTTCAGACAGAAATCTTATGTATTGCTTATTTTTAAAGACAATCTTTAACAATAAGCTCCAGGAAGATTGTTTTCTGTTACTGATCTTGCCACAATAAAATTCAAAGAGGGCATGGAAGGTGTTGAAAGGGCGTATCAGGTGACAGTCACGATATTTAACAGCAGAGTGGTTTCTAACATCACCTCTAAATTACTTATGTTACTTTTTGCAAGTGATTTTACTCGTCAGGATTATTATATTCTTATATTTTGAACTATTTGTCATTTGACTTGTAAAGTAAGCACTGACATACCGATCCCACCTCGTGGGTGCAAGCTATCAGCCATGAGACTGATGTATCTACTGCAGTACACATCAATTTGACTCACAGCACCCTTGCTAAAATATTGTAACTGGTGTCTTCTGGTGACCTTAACTTCACCAGCGTTGAAAACTCTTTCAGAACTGTAAGAAGCAATTATCGATATTCACATTGGTGACCTTTTGGCAAATGCCAGATTTCACTTTCCTTTTGAAAGCAATGACTCATGACAAATAAATGTAGCAGATGTCAAAACTTGTTGAAAAAATGACTTGAAAAACTGAAATCTAATATTAAAAATTGAAGAGTTTTCAGCTGTTGGCAATGAAAAGATCAATTTTTTTCCTACTTAGTAGCAGGCTCAGAAGATCCCTCTCTTTTCGCACACTGGTAAGAACTTGCATAAAGATTTGCAAAATTGTCTGTAAACTGAAGAACAGGAATGTCTGAGCTCTTAAAAACCTTGAAGAGATGGAGAACGGGCTGCAAAAGCACACTATTTTGGCATGATACAGTTATAATTATTCTCAATGGCAGACCCAGAATCTCCAGTGGTTTAACACGAAAGAAACAGTTATCCTTGAAGAACGAACTCCAATCATCTTCTCTTCTCCCGATTCCTTGGCAACGGTATTCCTGAGTTGAGACTTTTGTAGACTGCAGTTACAACATGTGTTGTAGTATAAATAACAAATAACATTGTTAAACTTCACCAAATCTGAGCTCTTGGAAGTTTGTGTATTTAATTCAACAGCCTCTCAAAAGACTGGCCAATTTCTCCTTATCCCGTTCATTCAGTTTACTGGTTTCCAGAAAGCTCTTGCAAGCAAGGCTTTCTTTGTAAAAACCAAGATTTTTCAGTGTCTAAAATGAAAACCCAAGAAATCTCATCAGATGAAAAGCTGATAAGGCTTTGCTATTTTGTAGCATAGCTATTTCTACAATATGCTGCAGAACAAAGCGATGGCTTTGCATTTATAACAAAAATGGTCTGCAGGTCTTCACAGAACTTATAAATTGCAGTGTCCTTACTACATCATTAAAATTCAGAAGTCAACTTAGAATAATTCATTAAAATTTTGATGTTCATGAATATTTTCCTGTATCAGGAATAGCGTGGTGAGCAGGACTCAGGAAGTGATCATCCCCCTGTACTCGGCACTGGTGAGACCCCACCTCGAGTACTGTGTTCAGTTTTGGGCCCCTCACTACAAGAAAGACATTGAGGTGCTGGAGCGTGTCCAGAGAAGGGCAACGAAGCTGGTGAGGGGTCTGGGGGACAAGTCTTATGAGGAATGACTGGGGCTGTTTAGCCTGGAGAAGAGGAGGCTGAGGGGAGACCTTATCACTCTCTACAAGTACCTGAAAGGAGGTTGTAGAGAGATGGGGACTGACCTCTTCTCCCCAGTGACAAGTGATAGGACAAGAGGAAATGGGTTCAAGTTAAGCCAGGCGAGGTTAGGGTTGGATATTAGGAAAAATTGCTTCACTGAAAGGGTTATCCAGCACTGGAATAGGCTGCCCAGGGAGGTGGTGGATTCGCCATCCCTGGAGGTGTTTAAAAAAAGGGCAGACGTGGTACTTGGGGATATGGTTTAGAAGTGTTTTTGTCAGGTTAGGTTAATGGTTGGACTCGATGATCTTAAAGGTCCCTTCCAACCTCAACAATTCTACGATTCTATGATTTTTCACCAGATTGCTGCATCATCTAAGATGGTCACAGCAGACACAGATTTAGGAGTGCATTGCCATAACTTTGCACTAAAGAGAGAAAAAATATTAGAAACGAATGTTCAAAACCATAAGCCTATTCTGTCCCTCATCTGGAATTATCAAATATAGATTTCATTTTCACAGCCGTGAATTGTATAAAATGTCCTTCCCTCTTCTATGGAGGAGAAAAATTATAACTGCATTAAGTAACCACATTTCAGCCTCTGCATCTATCAGGAGGAAAGCAATTATGTGGTAATGGAGTATTCTTGCCCCATGTGGAATCTTATTCTCTGAATTCAAACTAACCCCTTTATTCACATTCATCAGGACATACTTTACACAAAATAAAACAAAGCTAATATATTTCATATGAAAGTAATGGAGACTCACCTGAAACGCAGTTCCTCTTAAAGATTTTCTCATATAGCCTCATTCAGGGAAAAGCTGTGCCTTTGCATTAACTTCACAACTTTGTGGCTAGAACAGCTGACACCAAACAGCAGGTGAACATACACATTTTCAGCACAGCCCTGCATCTGGCAATCTGGTGAGACTTTATAAACTGTAGGGTTCTTTTATTTCCAATTTTTTACATAATAGATGGCAAACATTATTATTTCTGCAATGAAAAATTGCTATTGTCAGCTAACAGCATGATGGCAACACTACTGCTCAACTATGACATTCTTTTCCATTGTTTTACTTGCTTGCACCTAACTGATTTATAAGCTGCTTTGCTTTGCTTTTGAAAAGAAAGGCATGAGTCATAGAAGGAAAATAATAGGTTCCTGGGGGTAATCATTACCAGCCTGGTTTTACCACTGCTGCCATGACCTCTAGGAGTTTTTAGAAGGATTTTTTAGTACAAAATTATTGTAAGTTTTGATGTGTGAAGAGGTGAAAGAAATACACAGGTAGAAAAGGTGAAGTATCAGCACTATCTGCATTTCACCGAGAGCTTAAAAAAAAGCAGCAACTGTATCTGTATGGGAAGCCCAAAGGAAGACCGTCCTACTAAAGAAGAAGAAAATGCTAGCATCTACCACAGCAGTCCTTGTTTTTCTATACTGCACCAAACACTTAACGGTAAATAAATCACACTGACATGAGGCCATATAAAGTGCAGGCTTCTTCAACCTTCCTTCACAGAGGAAGCTGACAATATTTTCTTCTACAAAATCTGGACTGACAGAACTGGGAGGGGTTAGAGCAGGCTAAATAAGGAATTTTGGTTCCCTTCCCCAGTAAGTCTTCAGGGAAAAAAGGGAATTACTCCTCAGACACATACAGAACCTTACGCAAAAACATTGCAGAAGATAACCTGGAGACCAAGCAACAATACAATGAGCTTTTGTTGTGCAAGCTCATTTGTTATTTGCAGCATTTTACCATGACTTAGTCCAAGATAAAGCATAACCAATGTACTACTCTGTCTACCGGGATATAAATCCTAACACAAAGACAGACACACACACTCCAACATGGCACAACTGAGGAAGAGTGGGACTTCCTTTAATCAGTACTATTCTGAATCTAAAATCACGTGTACTGGCCCCTCAAAGGTCCAGCTCCAGGCAGCCCCAGTTTGTCTTTCATGTGAGAAAATCACATGCAAAAATCTAGAGTTGAGGTTTTTCTGATAACGTTGAAAAGAATGAGACAAAGGTGTCTGCTTTCTAGTTGTGAGAGATGTTACTGTGGGAATGAATGAGATCACACAAATCAGTGCCTTACCTTAGCTAAAAAACAAACCCAGTGGTTTGTCTGAGATTTTCACAGTACATTCCTCTTCTACAGATGTTTTGATGTTAGCAGCTGGCTGCAATCACCAGTCAGCATCTACATCAGACTTCCTGCAGCAGTCAATGGGGAAGATGAAAAAAAACTTATACAACCGACCAAGAAAATTACTCAGTTTGGAGAGCTCTTACATACACGCTCAGCCAGCAGAGGTTATTAGCTCCAAGCTTTAAGAGCTGAGGGCATATAATTTTGTCTTGGATTGCACATGTTTCTTCCACAGTTTGTTTTCCCATTGATCTTACTGTCATCTGGTTTTCTTTTCCTTAATATTTTACTACATTTCTTTGAAAACTAGGCACTTTTATGATGTTTAGTTTAGTTGGGCCAAATTGTAACAGGCAAAACTCCCATTGACTTTAAAATTGAGCAACAGCTTTAGGATTATTTTTCCAGAAGATTAGATAAAATTTGGCTCTAGTCATACACATCTTTTTTCCTTAATTCGTTTTTCAAATCTTCAACATCTGTACAGAACATGGGCGGACTCCTTTGTCATCTTCAATGGCACTGAAGCCTATTGCTTCTGTTTATAGAATTCATTTTTGATGTAAAGGGTTCTGGAAAAACTACACTGAGGCTGTACAGAAAATAAAACGGTTGTTCAGCATGGGGACAGGCCTTGGACCATACTCACAGCAAAGCAGGGAATTCCACCAGGTACATACACACCTGCAATTAATCAGCTTTGGACATACAGTTAAATAAAAATTTTGCCCTCTCCTATTCTGCTAAGGACTCAAATATAAAACTTTGGAAAAATCAGAATTGTAACATCTTTCAAGTGTCATACAGCAGTGCCACACAGCCACTGCCCCACAGCAAATTAGAGGCTCTCTGGGCCATGAAGACAGGCTTGATGAGGTAAAAAGAAATGTAGGGATTGCATGAAGCACTCTGTTACAATCAATTATTTTTCTGAAACAGAAAAGCCAGATGTGTTACATGTGCTACTTTACTAGAACTCTCTTCCAAAACACAGATTGCTATTTCACTCTCTGCCGCTCCATCCAAAGCTATTCCTTGGCTGGCAAACACAGAATGATTGGCTGGGAGCTCCCAAGGTCGCAGGTATGCGACCTTACACACTTGTGAGATGACTGCTGCAACAGTAGTATTGGCTTGAAATAACAGAATGCCTTACACTGAAATAGATGACACTTGACTAAATTAAAGCTAACAATCAAGTCCTACATTTCAGTCCAATAGCAAATAAATGTTACTGAGGCTGGTCTGTCCCTTCAGGAAACGTTTAGAGGATTCAAACACTGGAAATTACATATCAGCACTATCTTTTGGTTATTAAGTTATCAACTGTTATTTCATTTATTGATTCAGCTAAGGAAAAGTACTCCATCGTTTACTTCAGTGAGAAATTAGTTTGGGGATGCGCTCCTTAGACAACTCCAAGGTGGCGTGCCTATGTGGGGACTCAGTTTAAGAGAGGACTGTTGGAGTGACAAGTAAGGATACAAATGAGTGAGTGTGCAGCAAAAGGCATGTACAAAAGACATAGGGCATCCATTTCTCTTTGGTGAAAGGAAAGTCTTTGAAGGAAGGTCACTTTTTGGGCTCATTTGACATCACTGTCCCTAATGACATCAGAGAGCAACTGATCAGCTCTACTCAGATACAGAAGGATGCTCTCTTCGCTGGTTCTTTCCCTGTCCAGAATCATGCAGCATCCTGCCCTCATTTTGATTTCCTGATACACTTGCGTTAGTGATGGCAATTAGTGGCATCTGCCACCCGGTGCCCAAGACACACAATGTGCATCTTCTGCCCAAAACGGGTTCCTTCTGACAGCTGAGTAAATTAAGCACCAACTCCTAACAGTTCAATCAAAGAAAGGAGGTGGCCTATGACTAATTATCTATGTTATGGTCATCTTCACTCTTCCAGTAGTAACCCCTTGATTATTTCCCTGTATTCTTACAGCCTAAGAATTTTTATTGCAGAAAAACTGCAAGCCCAAATCAATGTTAAGGAGGTCTACATACTTCTAAACAGAGGAGGTACTTGGTGGTATGTCAACATAAAGAGTACGTGAAAATCAGAGAGTAATGCCATTAGCCCTATTGCTACCAATGAAAATACTTTATTTCTAGATATAATGATGTAATAAAATCATGACTGGCTTGTGCTACAGTAACAGTTCAATTTGGAATGTTTTTTTTTTAAGTGCTGTCTTTGAATGGAATTACTGGATGCCACTGTGAAAAAAAGTAGTATAACTGTCTATAAGGAATGCAACACAGGATTTACCAATAGCAAAGAGTAAAGTTAACCTAACAAGACTTGACATCACATACTATGTAAAATTTACTAATTAATCAAAGGTCTTTATATGTGTCTCTTTTTTGGTATACATTGGTAACAAAGCTTTTTGCATTGACACGCCATATAGATCTGTATTTCTTACTTCTATAGTGTTTGGTCCCACAGCAGCCAATCAACCAGAAACACATATATGGAGTCCAAAAGACATTCTTACAGATTTTTCAAATTAATCTTTTGGGACTTTTGTGTGAGCAGATACCATATGCTTCCTTATAATCACTGTATTTTGTTCATTCATGTTTAAAGACTGAATGTTTTATCAAACTTTAAAACATTGTGATGAAAAAAAGCATTAATAATCATGGTAGCCCTTGAATTAAAAATAAATGGAACCTGAAAACTAACTACAAAAAAGTAATTGTCATTCATGGAGGGCAACTGCAAGAGTTTTGGCCCGATATCTTAATCAATCAAGTGAGGCAAACAATTTTTGCTTAAGTATGCAAATAGCATAGTAAATGGTGAAGAAGAAGTATAAGATATAGGTGTAGTTACACAGACTGTTTTGGACGACTTAGAAATGTGGGCTTACCTAAATCATATGCATTTTAACACTGGTGAATGCAAGATGATAGACCATGCAAGATGATAGACCCAGAAACAAACAATGTACAGCACACTTATAAGTCTCTCTGAGAAGGACTTAAAATCACATACAGCTTGTAGAGCCTGCCCTCCTGGAATTACTAGGTAGCTAGGAGGGTTAATGCAATAGACAAGTATTTTGGCAGAAGAAAAATGCTGAATGTCCAGTAGGCTTAGACAAAAAAAATAGGGAGTCTGTATGTAATACTATGCAAACTACTTCTGAGTAAAATGTTCAATTCTAGACTGGAATTCACTCTCCAAAAGAAAAGCTGCCAACACTTGCAAAGGGTTCAAGAAGTCTGAAATACATGCATTATCATGACAGGCTGTAAAACTTTCAGCTCTCAGAGATGTTTGGAAAATGGGGATGCAGAAGAGAGAGGAGATACCAGTGCTTGGGAGCAGGCCAAAAGTTTAATGAGCCACTGAGAACCAGCATGAGCACATTTTGGTCCTGTATTTCCATAGGGGTCAGGGCTGGGAGAGACACGGGGATTTGTTTAGAGACTGTTTATTCTAGCTAAATTGTTTCCAGGATCTCGTTAGAAGTATTTAGAAAATCCTTTCATTAGCTAAGAATAGAAAGTAATCTACACAACTACAATAAGCAACATTTTTTCAGGTTCATGCAAGACAGCTCTGGGTGCTCCCACCTTCATCTGGCCACCTGCTTCAGGAATTAGTCATACCTGGCCTCTTGACTACAGTCTGACTGTAACCAGACCAGGATTTATCGCAAACAGCATGCTGCAAAAATCTGACCATTAATAATGGGCTTAGGTTTGTGGACAGTATCAGATATTTAGCTGCAGTCACAAAATATTAAGAAAATAATACAGAAATATAATATATATGTTACATAATATGAAAAAATATAATATATGTTATTAAAAATATATATAAAATAAAAGAAACATTACACATTAAGAATAAAAAGCTTTCTGTAACTTCCTGTCTTCTGGCGAATGAAAAGTATATTTGCTTTTGATAACTCCCCATAGCTTTCACCCACACTTCAGTCTCTGCTTGTTCACTTGCCTTGTATCATAATTTCCTGTCATTTAAACCACCAATTCACATTTTCATCTTCAGGGCTTCCTCTAAATAGTCTAAAAGCATCAGCAAAACTGTGAACAGCTGACCCCCTCCTCTTTTGTAAATGAATGTCTCCAGCTGGTTTTTGAAGTTTTTACCTTTCTTGTAAAGTATTTCTGGTTGTCCTTCGTATTCTGGTGTCCAAGCAAGAATCACTGAAACCCACCACATCTAAGTGACTTAAAATATTTTAAAGTGCCACTTCGATCCCTTGTCGTATTTAAGCTTTCAAATACCTTTGGACAATCTCACCCAGAGTATTTGTATCCTAATTTCTGTGTGAATCCTCACAGAAAAATGTGAAAAATAATAGGGAAGTTTTCTCCTGATAGTGCTTCTGTAAAACTTTACCTGAAATTTTACGGTTTACATGCGTCAGACATTTCCAGCAAGATCCAGATTGGCCGTGGAGGCTAAAACTCTTATATTGGTTTCCAGAGCCAGTTACCACACATGAGAGCCTCATCTGTTTAAAATTAGTCAAAAGGCTGCTTTTTAAAGAAAATGAGTTTGTTAAGCATAAAGTTAAGAAACAAGTAACGGAGCTGTCAGAAATTCTTACAGTATAATTAAGTAACAGCAAATTGAAGTCACTGAAATCTGTCTCACGAGCATTTGGCCAAACAGTGAAGCAACGAAGATAATTGCTATTTACAAACCCATAACCAAGGATTGCCATTTACCCTGAAGAGCTAAAACTCCTCCGTACAACAAAGAGTTTAGAAAAGAAGCAGATTTCCATAAACGATTACATTTTGATATAAGATACAAAGCCAAATTTTGCAAGATCTTTGTAACTGAAAATTACCATGCAGAAATTTCTGTATGAAGCAACAGTTTCCTTCATACAAAACTCACAGTTTAAAGCCACTATCTGATCCAGGTTGGCTAATTTTTGCTGCTGGAGGCTAGATGTAAAATCAGGGTAAACTAATACTACCAGATTTAAATATCTGAATTTTAAGTGACCATGGCTAGAAATACTGTTTTTTCATTAATATGTCAGAATACTCCAAATAAAGAAGTGTTTCAGTCCCAGTTCCTCCAGTGAGCTGGAATAAATTAGCCCATATGCTTCTTATATAAAGCATGGTGTCAAATCACAAAGTCGGTTCTCTGAAGAGTAAAATTCTTAAAGATAGATGTAAATGTGCTGTTTCTTCAGTGCAATGAACCCTTAAGATAAGTTTGTAATCAGACTGATAATGCTTGATTAATACTTGATTCAGGAAATAAATTCCAAAACAAATTCTTCCCTCTACTCTCTCCTAAGTTAGAGTTTGAAATACAACTGAGAGAAAGAAGTTATTAAAAACTATATTATGTAAAAATGTAAAAGATTTTTCTTTTGGAAGAGGCTGGAATTCTTCTTCTGGTGCCGCATATGGGGAAAAATGAGCAAAGCCTCAGAATGACCAATTTCTTCAGACAAAACAATCTCCTAGATAGGCAGGAATTTTCTTGTACAGGGAATGAAAATGACACCAAAGGGGAAGTGCAATCGGAAAGGACACAAGCAGGGCGGATTCTAGCTCTAACTGTAAGTCAGGAGAACTCAGAGACTTCAGTCATCTCCAAACCTTGGAAAAATCTTGCACCAAAATATTTAAACTCTTGAAAGCATTTTAGCACAAGGCTTGCGAAAAGCTGTCTGCTTCCTCACCTGCATTAACAAGGCAGAGTTTAGTATTTTGTCTCCTGTAGGTACCTTTCTCTGCTGCAGGTAGTCCCATTAGTTGAGGACACTTAACAATATGAACAAGATATCAGCAAAGAACTCTGTTTTGTGATTATAATACAATTGTAATGAAGACCAAATGGAGCAAAATTACAGTGCTTCCTTCAAAATAAGTAAAATAACTTATTCCTAGATGAGCTGCAAAATTAAAATTATTGCCCCATAAGGTACAGATATTTGTTAAATAAATTTAGGAGTACCTGCATTGAAAGGATTTGTTTTTCCTTTGTATACACTCATTTCTTTGTCAGATTTGAATGCAATTTCTGCAAGCTGGATAAGAAGGTCTTACCTCCTCTTGCTCTTCCCCATGGTTGGAGAGAGCTGCATGAGCGCATCTTTCACTCCGGTGCCATGAGTTTTAAGAAACTATCTTTTCAAAGGTTGCAAGGTTGTAAAGTCATCTATGGTGTGCAAATAAAATGCTAAGAAGGAATAGCGGCTAAGCTGTTAATATGATGTCAGATTATGAAACACTATCAACAGAGGGGACATTTCAACACGGGTGTCAACAGTAAGAGAAACAAGGGAAGTGCTGCAACATATCACAGCAGTCCAACATTTTGTTGTCTATTGTTGATCAGCTAGTTAAAATCTTGCATAAGGTGACTGCAAAATCTTGCCTCCCATGAGGCGACACTAAATAGGAGACAAGACCAATGATCGTATGAGACAAGAACATATCTGGGGCTAAATGACGCTGTTACAGGTGCGGTGACAGCTAGCTTACAGCTACCCTGCCTTGGGGGCAGCCCCCAAAACAGCGCCAGCGCAGTTTCAAATCCAGGAGGATGTTCCGCTCCAGGCTGGCTCGTACCACAGCACAGCTAATTCACTTGAGTCTCCTTTTCTGAAGTGCTGAACACCTGCAGTTTCCTCTGATTTCAGTTGGTGCAGAGGGTACTCAGCGCTTCCGAAAACCAAGCATTATGCATGAGCAGACACGCTCTGAAGAAGCAGATGCTCCGCAAAGCCAAAACTGCCACCAATTACACAAACCCTGTGAGTTTCCTCCAGCGCAGAGTTTGAAGTGTGCAGCTTTATAGAGAGGTGTTTAAATACCTCCAGCAACTACAGAACAGGAACAGAGATAAGAAAATAGTAATGCCACCCTCACTACTGTCAGTCTTGCAGTATTTTAGACATCCAAACAAAACGGGTGGTGCTCACTCTCTCCGTGTTATCTGGCAGGCAAAGAAACAAACTGCAGCACTTTCAATAGGACAAATCATTTTACATTTGGACCGAACAATTTCACACAAG
The DNA here is from genome assembly GCA_013398815.1 of Ibidorhyncha struthersii. Lineage (NCBI taxonomy): Eukaryota > Metazoa > Chordata > Aves > Charadriiformes > Charadriidae > Ibidorhyncha > Ibidorhyncha struthersii. The sequence continues at coordinate 68,503 of VZSZ01004482.1, read as the reverse complement.
AGGCGTATTTCTGAAACAGAAATCAGAAGTGGGAACTGCATTGCTACCACCAGAGAAAACAGAATAGCGTGATTGTAAAAGCACATTGTTTTAGTGGTTTCACAGAAAAAAAATAATCAGTTTATGTAACATTTGCCTAAAATGCACAGAAATATTGATTAAACATAAACACAACTATCTGAGGTAAAAACAATAGCAGTTAGTATTGATTAGCCCACCAGTTAGGTTTCATTAAAGTGCTCTGTATTGTGCACTCTTTGAGTTAAGAGCTGCGTGTCTCTGGGCGCATGTGGCCATACTTCAGGGACTTAAGAACTACAGGTTAGCCCTCTGCAACTGGCAACTAAACACAGGAGGATTTCAATTTATCTGGAACACAAATGTTTTATCTACATCTCTAATATATCCCTAACGCATGTATTATAGTGGTTTTGGTATTTGAGGTCCTTTTCCTAAAGAACACCATTATAAGGTGAGAATGATCAAAACCAAAACTAACTCTTACATGATAAATTCTGTTAGGTTGCACCATTTTTTAGAGTCCACCTTCTTCATCATCTCTTCAAATGATTTTCCACAGGCAGGCAACTTTTCTAACATGAGAGATTCATTGCAGCGATTAGTCTGTTGACGTGCACCTAGGTAAAATCAGAAAGCACCTTAAATCTCAAACATTGAAATAGAAGCAGCACAAACACATCACTCCCAAACTCCTTCACATAGTTCTGCTTGTCACCTACATTGTTGCAAACCTAACATTCACCTTTCTAGACAATTTTGTAGATAAAATATACCTTTACATAAATTTATTAAAAGCAAAACTTAATATCAAATACCATATGTTAACATACATAGTATCATCTTTTAGACCTAGCATAGAAGAACCTACCTAGTCACTTTCCTAATCTTACTTAGCTTCTACTCATACTAACTTATTACAGCCCATTTGCATTTATAGTTAAAAGCTAATTGGAGTTGCTGATCATATACTTCAGTGTAGAAAACACTTCTCAAGCCTATACAGATGTGTCACATTGAACTAACCATATGACTGTAAATGAACTTGGATGTCGGAAACATTTTGTATATCTTACCAGCTAAAGGGCTCAAAATCCCACAGTCACAATTATGCTTTTTCTTTAGTATATCTTTATTATATATTACAGGAGTTATCTACCATTATCTGATGTTGATATTACAAGTATACGGCACTTGCAAAGAAAGAGTTAACCTTGACTTGAGCAAACATCTATCTTTTGCAATCTGTAATGGCAACTCCACAATATTTAGAGTCAAAGTCAAAGGTTTTTCTCATCCAGCCCACGCCTGCATTGGAACACAAAGACAGCATTTTGACATTTCTTATAAAATTAAAATTCTGGAAAATTCTATTCAGACTAACTAAAGCATTTGATTTTAATAAGGCTGAAACACTTTGTTTTGACTAAGTAGTTAAATATGTCTTGCTTTGACTTTATAATTGCCCCATTTTGATTACTCTTCTATATACAAAATGCGTACATTTTGTAGAACATTAAAAATTACCTATATGTATGTCAACAAATTTAATACAAATGCCTAAATTAAATTAGTCGGGAAAAGCCCAGTGTGATTTCTTCTCTTTATAGCAGCAGGAATCTGAGAAAAGGATTTATCTGAACAAAACCACAACCCTAACAAACCTCTCAGGAGGTGTCAAGGCAACCGTCCTGAGAATTCTGGAGGAACAGCTTTTTTTAAGAATAAAGCCAAGAAGAACAGACCACTTTGTCCTTTTTTAATCATACAAAAAAGAAGTCTAAATAAAATCAGGTCTTGCACCTTTTTCTTCTGAACCTACATTTTCGCTCAGACCCTATTTACACCAGGGAGAGGAGGTATTTCTTTTCCTTCTGTTAGTTACTTTGAGAGCAGGATCCCATCATTGCTGAAAGAGACGGCAGTTCTTATTTTACATGGTGACAGCCGTTTAAACATGCTGCCAGGTGAAGTGAGGTCAAAGGCGTGCAAGCCTTCACTTGAAGAGAAGTCAAGCGCAGCCCTCACTCTCAACAGGGCCCTGTTTCTCATTATTTCGTCCAAAAAACTTAAGGTAAGATGACTGGTTTCAGGCATCACATCATGACCCAGCCATCAATCAGAAACTTGAGCATCTCCATTCGAAATCGGGCGTATGATTGTGAAACAGGCTCAAGTGCACATTAAGTGTCCCACCCACAAAGGAAATGGTTCCTCCAGAGCCCGAGCAGGAACACCTTGCAATTTAACTCCAGCTATCACAGCTGACTCTTTACTTGGGGAAGTCAATGACTCAGTGATGCCATGTGCCAAACGAGAGACAGCTGTCACATCGCCCAAAGAAATTACTTTACTTTCACATACTTTCCAACGGCAGTAGGCCCATAACTGGAGAGCCTACGCCGCACCTGAGACCCCAAGCCTACTATTTCACAGGGACCACAAACCTCTCCAGGCATATGGCTGACTCACTGGGACCTGAGCCTACCTACCTCCTTCGTCACATCTGATTGTCAGAGCTCTTAGAGCTGACACTAAGCCTTCATCCATGTCAGAAAAAAATCATGCCTACAGTTAATCACCAGTGCTAGAAATGATGAAAGTTACGAAACCAGGGCAACATAATTTTGTCTTTGGGAATTTAACGTGATAGCATGGTCTCTGCCTATTTAAGCGTCCCCACCAATTCAACTGGCAGCTGCAGCAGTTATAAGTTATACTTTCCACAGCTAGATCTGCACGTGAACATTAAAGCTGGGCAGAATTCAAAAACAGATATGAAAATTGCATAGCTGGCAACTTAAATCCTACACTGATGCTTGGACAAAAGTTAGGCAAAGCTGCCTTCCCTGGCAGGGTATTCTGAATAGCCAGCTATCACTTGATTTATAACCCTATAAATCCAAAAGCATACAAGCTTCTCCTCCATTACGTCATGTGCTCTGACCATTTACTCCAGCCCCTTCCCAGTGAGGTGTTTAAATGCATTTTCCATTGGTATTTTTGGTTGGCTCCCTTTAGAGCTTTAGTATTTTGCAGAGTTATAGAAAAAGCTCTGATAGTCATTTGACAGGAACAATCTGAGGACACAAGAGTTTGTCTCTAAATCCCTGGCCAATGGGGTTCAAAATTATGCATAATTTTACAATGTTACCATTCACTATTTAGACTGACCTTTACAAAACACTACAACACACTGTTCATACAGTTGATGGACAAGACGAGCTGTAAAAAATGCATAACAGTTGACAATTGAAATGAGATAGGATGAAAGCACTTCTCAAATGGCTGCCATTAACAAAACAGAAACTTAAGTTTGAATTTTAGAAGTAGAGCTCACCTGCGAATCCAAACATCATTAGACCATTAACTAGGGGGAAAAAAAAAAAAAAAACAAGAGAGATGAGTTAGATCCATACAATTACATAAGAGAATTCGTGCAGATACAAGCAAACTTGAGCATAATATAGGTTTCAACAGAATACTCAAAATGTTCGTTCAAACATTAGTTTCAGTTTTATTAAAGAGTGTGTCTGAATGGAAAAATAAACATTTAGAGAACATTATGTTTTTAAATTTCTTTTTATCTGTCCTTTAAATGGCTGAGTCATGCAGACTTGTTTTGGGTCTGTTCACACCACTCTTTCCTGTAGTTTCCACCATTAAGGATTAGGGACAGGGAAATTTTTACTTTAGGCTTCTTGAGAGTGAAAAAGTTGGAGAAGATAACACATTCACTTGAAATATAGGTGAGCTGCACACTCTAAAGTGCAGGGCAAAAAAAAAAAATCCTTTTGCTATTAAAATTAAGGAATCACAGAATCATACGTAAGCATGTACTCTGTTCATTTAGAAACATAATGCCGTGTTTCATGGTCTCCACCTTTTGCACAGTAAAGTCATACATTTTGAAAAACATTGTTTAAAACACATAAAACCCACGTCTCACGTGGATGTTACGCTAACACAGGTACGTCAGAAGAGCATCCCAACAGAAACACTATCTATACCAACAGGAGTCTTCTGATCAGGAACTTGCAGTACATCCAGACGGATTAAATTAACAGAAGCTCACTGTGTTTGCACAGCTCCAGACACACTTAGGGTTTTGCAAATAGAGCTAAGAGGGATGTGGCTTCAATTATTTTTGATGTACCACTGAAAAAAAAAATAGCTGACAAATTTTTATAGTGTTAACCTGTATCATAAATGAAATGACTAATGTGACTAATGTCACACAGATGGATGCCTCCTTGTTTATACCCCATGTGTCACTGCAGTAATATGAATCAAGATATACATAGCAGAACATCAGTCCCAATCATATTGATCTAGACTGTGCATTCACTGAGAGATGCCAAGCTCTTGACTGAGTTAACTGCAAATTGTTGTGTACACATACATCTGAGAATAATTTAAATCCTTCTAAGGAACATATTTTTTTCTTCCAGACAAGCATTAACCTCTGTCTTAGTTACTAATGAGCCAGAATGTACTGAAACTGTGAAGAACAGGAATCCATGTATCAGAAAATTCTGTTGCATCCAAACTCACAGAGCTGAAACTCCATTATACACTCTGATGGCTGTATCTCTTTCACAAATAGAGCAGTTTTCTTTCCAGGTTATTAGCTGTTAAACTAGTAAATATACTTGAGTCTCTGGGTAGGTTTTTCCTTTAATCCTCACTTGAAAATGTGCCTTAGCAACTGCAGAAGACTGAAGATCAAATTAAATGCACACACTTCAGGAGGAAGCCAAACCCACCGATCCTGAGGCAACAGTCTAGACGCACATAGGTGCCCTAGATGCTCCCATTGAGGACCCCAGACTGCACCTCCAATTCTTATCCTATCAATTCCTATCACTGATCTCTACATCCTTCATAGTTATTGCTGCAGTAATCCTCACAAGCCCACAGTGAGGCAAATAAAACAGGATTTACAATGAGAGAGAACTGGTAAGAGGAAACAACACGTCCATGTTTTACAGACAAGAAGTTCAGTAACCACCCCAGTGTCAGGTTGGGAAGTTGTGATAAACCAAGTACCAAATAAAGGCTCACAGGTTTGTGCTTACAAATACCCCTGCTCACAGGAAAATGTGCTTTTTTGCATTTTCTTATCTGCTCATAACAAAGTAACACAGGATATTTTGCACCTGTCCTCAAACAAAAGAGTCCAGATACCTTCAGAGAAGGGTAAAACAACAATCCAGACCACCACCTGAGCTATCAGGCCCACCCCTCTGTTTTCTTTATTCCCAGATATTCAACTCATAATAAAGATTTAATCAGGAGACCACAGCTTGTTGGCCATGATAGCTTACACAAAAAGTATGACCTTTCCAGCAGCTCTTTTAAGAAGGGGTAAGTTCAGCCTATTTCTTGAAAGGCTGATGCCGTGGCATCTCATTAGAAGATACACAGAGGAAGCAAAGTGGGTCACAGTGTTGGAAGGTGTTGCCGTGATCCCAAAATAAACAGTTGCCACACACTCCCACCTGAACCAACATTTAAGGGAGGGAAAAGGAGGTTCAGATTAACTGTACCAGTTGGCTGCAGGTTAAATCATGTTAATAATGGACCACAGCAATGGCCTTTAACTTTTATTTTCTCCATACACTGTAGCAGCATGCCCCTAGCATCAGTGGAACCAGATGGAAAGGGACCAACCAGCTTGGAGCCAGAGCAAGAGGTGAAGGAAAGCACCATCGAATGAAAGATGGGGGAAAAACAGGTTTGAAGAGCCTTTGAAAAGAAAAAGAGAAAGAAAAGATAAGCAGAGTAGGGTAAAGTAATAGAAAATAAGAAAACCAAGAAAAAAAAAAACAAGTTTTTATCAACAACCTACTTCAAAATCTTGTATATATAAAAAAAGAAAATCTGATTCTAGACCTTCACTGCAGCCTCTTATTATTTACTCTCTACTCTCCTTTTGTAAGCATTCTTCTGACATTAAAGAGGGAATTCAGAATGGGATTCACAGCAATATGTAAATTCACTATTGGGATACATTAAAGTGTAACTGTCCTATAATTTTCAAGTATATAAACTTCTGCTTTTCTGTGAAATGGATAAATATTTCTCAATGTTTATTCTTCTACTATACTGTTATTATTCACTGGTATTTTTTCCCAGAGGCTTAAAAGTAGCACCGAAAGTCTTTGTACTGCAAATACTTCATAAATCAGAAGCAGCATATGAATTGCTGTGTGTTCTTCCTACTGCATGTTCCTCCAAACATTTTGTAAGAATATTTTTGAAAACCTTGTATAAGTGTATGAGGGAAATGTTAGAACATTAGTTACCCTTGCCTGCACGTTTCTTCAGGATGCTGCAATTACTGACAGGATAGTAAGCTTTTTGAGTGGCTCCAATACTTTCTCAGAATACAGATACCAAATATTTCTTGATTTACCTGACCACTGTATGCAGCTTTTCACCAGCAATTACAGCACTGTAATCCGATGGATATTCTTTGAACTTTGTGATGTCTGATTCAAAACTGTATTTTTTTCAAACATAATTGTCATAAGCAAAAAAGAACATAATGATCTCAAGTTAAACCTCATGTCAAGACCCTACTTCTACAGCTCTTTTTAAAGACAATACTGCCAATTACTATCATCTAATCTTTAACTATAGTCAGGACATCAGATCTACATTGCAAGTTGTGCGCTAAAAGACCTGCCTCTCTGCAGAATCTGAAGTTTTATCGATAGCAGCATGTTACTGTGCAAGAACTGCTCTGACATACAGTTCATGAAAGCAATTAAAACCATAGTTTGAAATGGCAACTGCTGGTCTGCAGTCATGCACCTATGATTTGTTGGAAACACAGGAGAGAGATTAATACTCTATTAATATCATTTTGTCATACTGATCAAATCTCATTACCCACATTTCTTTTAAAAATTTGATTTTAAATACAGAGCAAATCAATCTTACAGAAGTGTACCAATCCAGGCATTTGAATGTTAGATAAAGTTACTGGTTGCATAGGTGCTATTAAAGATCATGTCAAATTCACCGATCTTTTATGTAAACCCCAAGTTATACCACTGCAGGTTTTCTGGCAGGAATGCACAGACATTTCAGATTATCTAATGCATATGAAACTCCCATGGAAATAACTTCACCTATGCTCTGACACAACGTCAAGAGGCATCCTACTGCATCAGAAAAACACTGGTTACGATTGAGGTAGGGTTTCTTTATTATCTGTCTTCCTGGACATTTACAAGCTCAAGAGCCTCATATCACCTGAGTTTGTATGAATACAGAAGGAAAAGATAAGCTAACACAGGCTGCCTTCAAAGGACTTCTCTATAAAGCCCTCTATGGGGGGCAAGTCAAATGTATGTGGCCAAGACACATCAGACTCTGAAGAGGCTGAGCAATTGAAGGGAAAGCCCACAAAGGTCCCAAGAAGGTCTGAGCCCTCCTGGTGTGACTAATAGGACTCTAAGACAAAACAGTTTCCTCAAACATATTTCATCAAAATCACTTTTTTCCCTGCATAACCTCTATACCTAGCTTCAGCCAAATACCATCAGTAAGTATTTCTTAAAGGTACATGAAGGCACATCTCTCTGTTCCAATTCTGCATCGCGTTAGGGCACACAGTTTTGTATCACCTGCTCAAGCACAGTGCTGGCAGAAGGGGCAGAGGTGGACCAAGTTAGGATACAACCACAGAGCTGGGAGTGCAGAAACCGGCCCCGACAGTAAGAGAAACTGGTGAAAGAACTTACAATTTCTGTCCTTCCAGGTAAAAGCCAAGGTTTGCTACACTAGCTTTTGGGAGAAAATGGGCTGATCCTTAGCTAGTATAAGAAAGTACTCACTGAGTTTTGACCATCTCAGTTTGCTAAGGAGCTGACTGACATACGTTGACTTGCCAGATATAACCAAGTTACTGAAACAGATCCCAAGCACAAATACAGGCTCAGTGGAGAATGGATCGAGAGCAGCCCTGAGGAGAAGGACCTAGGGGTGCTGATTGACAAGAATCAACATTAGCCGGCAATGCGCGATCACATCNAAGCCAACTGTATCCTGGGCTGTGTCAGCAGAAGTGTGGCCAGCAGGTCAAGGGAGGTGATTCTTCCCCTCTACTCTGCTCTGGTAAGACTCCACCTGGAGTACTGCATCCAGCTCTGGCGTCCCCAACATAGGAGAGACGTGGACCTGTTGGAGCGAGTCCAGAGGAGGGCCACGAAGATGATCAGAGGAGCACCTCTCCTATGAGGACAGGCTGAGAGAGTTGGGGTTGTTCAGCCTGGAAAAGAGGAGGCTCTGGGGAGACCTTATTGTGGCCTTCCAGTACCTAAAGGGGGCCTACAGGAGAGCTGGGACTTTTTACAAGAGCATAGAGTGATAGGATGAGGGGTAATGGCTTCAAACCAGAAGAGGGGAGATTTAGATTAGCTATTAGGAAGAAATTTTTTGCTCTGAGGGTGGTAAGACACTGGAACAGGTTGCCCAGAGAAGTTGTGGAAGCTCCATCCCCGGAGGTGTTTAAGGCCAGGCTGGATGGGGCTTTGAGCAACCTGTTCTAGTGGGAGGTGTCCCTGCCCATGGCAGTGGGGTCGGAACTAGATGATCGTCAAGGTCCCTTCCAACTCTAACCATTCTATGATTCGGCTTAACACCCTCAGTGCCACTGCCTGCCACTTGGAGAGAAGAGTCTTAACACCTACAGGGCTGTGGAAGCTTGAAGCAATGTATTTCTCAACAGCCACACAAGACACCTCACTCAAGTGCCGTAGGGAGCTGGCTGGTCCTCCCCCTGCTGCAGCCTGTGCTTAAGGATCTAAGCTTTTATCCTTTCTGCCCTTATAGCCCTACTTCATACCCCCACAATCTGCAGCTCCGGGTTATTTTTGAAATTATAAATTGCTTCTCTGTGCTCAATACTTATTCCACCTAACCACACCAGGACATTAAATCCTCAACAGAGATAACAAAGTGATAATTTAGCGCAAAATTGCTACATAGATTGGCAAAGCATAAACTTCTGCTACGAAAAAGTCTGAAACACACTCAGGAAAAAAAATATTGGAGAAAACTGGTGATGAGCTGGGGTGACACCAGTACTGTCCCCCAGGATGGGCAGAGCCACGGGTGGGAAACGGGCTCCATCAACAGCTCCGATGTGGCACGGGATGAACCAGGGAGTGCAGGCAGCAGCAGCAGGATAGGGCCAGCGACAGGATGGGAGACAAGGTGACCCAGTAGGTAGGTCCAGAGCACGTACAGGAAAACAGCCAGTAAGTCAGGACCACTTATGGTATAGCTCAGGGCATGATGGAGCATACACGAGGGTGAGGGGGGACCCAGTTCAGGGCACTGTTAATGCACTGAGAGTCCTGACAGCATGTCAGCAAGCAGCCAGCAAAGCCCGATTTAATGAATATGATTCAAGAACTGGTCCAGCTGGATACCTCTCCCTGCTACACAGTGAAATGCATGCATATATTTGTAGGGAAAAAGAAACATATCTTCTCAGGTGGCCCACCCTCAGAGAGAAAGCTAACACGAATGACCATATTGTTTCAAGTCTAGAGGCTGTTGCAAAAGTACAGAAAGGAAAATTAAGGCTATTGGTACAAAAACTAAAGCCTCACCTGCCCATCTTTAAAGAACCCTCGCTACAATATATATGGCTCAGAGGGTCATCTTTTGTTTTCAGCTACTAACTGTCCCTTCGACACTTTTCTTTAAAAGAGGAGCGGGGGGGGGACGGGACAGGACGCAAGAACGTCATCACATAGTGTGAAAGCAGCCAAGGAAATGAGGCAACTGAAGTTCACAGAGCCAGGCAATGACAGGAACCCAACACAAAGGAAGGATGCCGGGAATAAACAGAAGCTTCCAATAAATATACTACTTGCGTTCTAAATTGGCCCAGAAAAAAGATGCCTCAGCACACAGAGTGGCAGGAGCAAGGTAAACCTGTTGGCAGAGTGGATTGATCTGTCCCTATGTCCAAGAAGCTACCTAGACAGCTACTGTAACACAGAAGTCAGCTTTGCATTATCCGCTGCTTTGATGCTGAATCCTTTTTAATACATTTTTTTTTCTTGTTTCAGCTATATGGAAGATGTATATTAGCCATGGAAATGTAATATTCAAAACTAAAAGCGCAGTTCAGTGCTGCACTTTATCACAGTTTGAGGCATTACATTATTGCTTTTGAATTGGTAAGGTAATTTCAGACAGTTAACAATTTTGGACATTAGTCTTCTTCCTGCAGAGCAAGAAAAGCATGAAAGGAAGCAATTTTAAGCTTTTTCATTTCATCAGTGCAAATCAACAGGGAGCATTACTGAGGGCGTCAACTGTTCAGTCTCATGTTGGTTCAGAGTTCCCCAGCTCTCCGGTGACTGCAAAGAAATGTGCCAATTATTCTGAACTCATACTTCAACTGGGAATTTTTCAGAGCGGGGATACAAATAATTGTCTTTTACATTCCTTTATGAAGTTCTTAAACCACTGCTGGCAGCATATAAATAATACTTCTCAATTTCTGAACAGCCTACGTCTACTTCCAGAGGTGTTGGATGGGTTTTCTACTACTTCATTTGAAGCCAGTATGTTTTATGTAAATAAATATATAACCAGTATGTTCTATTTAAATATTTATTATATGTTAACTAGTTATTTATTAAATAAATATTTAAATTAACCATACCAGTTCAACAGCATACTTAGGGAGGGGATTACTTAGCAATCGATCAAATGCTAAGATCTGTATTCTAACAGAAGCTGCAGGACTCAACCTGAAATGTCACAATCTTTTCTTCACCTCTTTTCTGTCCCGTTAAGTTTTTCATGAAGTACTGTGTAACTGAAACATAAAGCTGTATTTTTTACAGCCACTGACTTTCAGACAGTGGATGAACTAAGTATTCCAACAGCAGAATCAATTGCTTGAAGTAAACTCTCTTCACATTCTTTTAGAAGAGTGGTATAGACAAATGTGCTCCTTGGCGGAAATCCCAGCTCAAGATCCTTCCAGAGAGTAAAACTGAAGAAACATAACAGGAGTACCTTAGTTTCTAGAGTGGAAATAAATTTGTGGCATTGGTAACTGTTTAAAGATGACACTCAACAACAATGCAGGGACCATGATGTGATGTAATGTGGCTGGAAGAGAGTTTCAGAGGACTATGCTCCTCAGGAGGTACTACAGCCTAAAAGATGATTGTGAAATGTGTCTGTTGTGTAAGTCATGGGAAAGGTACATCAACAAATGAGGCAACATAGTTCAGATTTATTCCCCCCAAAAGGCCAGACAGCTTGCAATTACTGTGGAGAGACACAGCCCCCCAGTCCGCATGCAAACTGTGATAGCCACTGAAGTCGGTCATCCACACCCAGGACCTCAGTCTGACACTGTTCCAGCTGATCACCTGGAAGCACATATTTGATCTAATGGGTGCTCATTATTGTAACCTGGCTGCCTGTCATCAGTCAAAAAGGCAGGAAAACACAAAAGAAAATGTGATGTGACATAAAGTTTCCCTATAATAAGGAAACATAAGGTCAACACAATACTGACTTACCTATCCACCTGTGAATAAGTGTAAAAAAACAGTCCCTCAAGGCAAATATGGACTCTACTCTGCTCCTCTGGAGAAGCCTGAAGGAGAAGGCAAGCAAATTTTTTTTTTTTTTTTTAAATAACTTTGGGAAGGGGAAATGACCTGTGAAGTTTTCACAGATGAGGGTCACGGCACACTCCCTCCTGAGGAAGTGTTTAAAACCATGGGATACTTGAAGACTTTAAAAGTTGCTTCTTCCCTTGACAGGTAGAACATTTAAATCAAGATACTGTCATCACAGAAGGCCTGGGAAAATGTTTTTTTCCTTTTCCGACCAGACGAGAAAAATCCCCACTCTGCACATCCACCTTCTCTTGATGCTACGTGTACTTCTCTTGCAGACTCCTAATGCTGTTACACACCATGTCAGGTCATTACATCAACATAATTTCAGTGGAGCCATGCTTTCAGTGAACGCTATGTCTACCATGAAATAATAAGTTGGCCTGACTGTTCAAATGTGGGTTGTTTTTCTTCAGTTGCCCAGCTCACCTACTAGCGCTCCAGAGCTCTGGATACTCAACTCAACCCTCACAGAATATTTTAAATAACATATTGCCAGGAAGAACTCACAAGAGCAATAAAACACTAACAAAATCTCAGAGCTTCACATTTCTGCTTATACTGCTATATATGTACCTGCACATGGTAGGTGTGCGTGGCTCTTCACAATAGTATCCTTGCTCCAAGGACTAAACACTGAAAACGGATTCTTGCCAGCCCAGCATGGCAGCATGATCCCTGCACACCATAATTTTCCCTGGATGGATATCCGCATAGGAAACTTTGCACAGCAGCAGACTGGCACACAAAATTACTTCGGCCAGTCCTGGAGTAAATCATTACTCTCAGTGGATCTGAGGAGCAGAACTGAACCCCAGAGAAGCACAAATTCCCAGATATCCCCTCTCAAGGGATGCTGCCTAGCTGGCAAGGCAGGGCATGTCTGGCTGCCCATACAGAAGCCGGTGCTTCTTGATTTGCACTTTCTGTATTTTCTTCCATTTCACATTTCTTAACACAGTTTTTTTTGCTTTGTTTTTCAAACATCATATGCCACTAAAGGAGGAAGAGGATATGACAGTGAAAGGTTTAAACTTCTCTTTCTTCCCTCCACCATCGACAATCTTCATACATTAACACTGTACTGAAAGTTGATTACAATTACTAGTCCTGAGTAATAGAATCATAGAATCATTTGGGTTGGAAAATATCTTTAAGATCCAAGGGTTAACCAAGCACTGCCAAGTCTGCCACTAAACCATGTCCCTAAGCACCACATCTACATATCTTTTAAATACTGGAAACAAAGCATTTACTAGTAAGTGTTACATAAAAAAAACTTACAGTAACAAAGGTACACATAAAGTAACAAGACAGTAAAACCTTTGAATTAAAATTTTCTTTACAGCCATTATTAATCTGTCCTGTTTTTCTTTCATGACAGTATTTTATTAAGAAAATGTAAAAGGAGGGTACTATGTCTGACCCTGTTTTCTCAACCAGCCCAAGACCAAAAGACATTTCAGCAACAGCAGATCACCAGTGCTTACATTTACATGGGAAAATGAAGACTGTGCTAGGAACATGCCAGTTAACAAGTATGGAAAACATAAAAAAAGTAAACGCTGTACAGAAAAATGTTAAATATTATTTCTTCTTGAGCTAAGAGAATTGCTAGGGAGTGTAGAAGAAACACTCATCGCTATTTGGGGAGCCAGGTTGAAACAGCGAACATGACCAACCCTGAAGACCAGGCTCCTATGAACATCTTCAGAACTGCATATTTTTGAGCTCTGGGATGGTTGATGCGTAGCCCCGAGTTCCCTGCTGCACAGCCACCCTATTGTGGTCACTATCCAAACCTTCGCAGAGGCTTTTTCTCAAGCTTTCACCCTATAAATAATAAAAATGCCTTCAATAACTTGAGAATAAAGTGAAAGCTCCTTTTGGGGGTTACACAAAGAAACAACTGCATAAAGCCAGCTGCAAAAAAAAAATTTATTTCCAGCTCTTCAAAAAAAGCATCAGAGTTAACTGTATTATTGTGTCTCCTCAGCTAACACTTCTCTCTTGTAACTGGGTCTTTAATCAGTGGCATTAGAGCTGGCTGCTTAGTTTTGCATAAAACCAACCTCCCCGCATTGCTATGGGAGCCTTTTTATAACTCTTTACTGGTGCCCTGAGTGACTTGCTTTAACTCATTCTACATTAAAGAAAAAAGCACTCCATACACCTCCAGCCACTTCATTGCATATCCAGATCTTTCAGCCCAAAAACCAGGAACTAAAATCCAAGTGTAGACATAATCTGACCAATATTGGTTGTTCTCCATTGATCTATAGAACTTAAGGGTTTAACTCAAACACTACTAGTGAAGCTGCAAAACAGTTTATCTAAACCTGACGGCTTTCACAGTCTCGGAGACATTCTTCTTGGGCTGAAATTTTTCATGGTTTTGCTCCCATGCTGGGGTGAACTTTTTTCACCCTGAAGTCTGAGGAAAGTCACAGAATCACAGAATGGTCAGGGTTGGAAAGGACCACTGGAGATCATCTAGTCCAACCCCCCCGCCAGAGCAGGGTCACCTACAACAGGTTGCACAGGACAGCGTCCAGGCAGGTTTTGAATGTCTCCAGGGTCAGAGACTCCACCACCTCTCTGGGCAGCCTGTGCCAGTGCTCTGCCACCCTCAAAGGAAAGAAGTCCCTCCTCATGTTAAGATGGAACTTCCTATGTTCAAGTTTGTTCCCATTACTTCTTGTCCTGTCACTGGGCACCACTGAGAAAAGACTGTTCCCATACCCCTGGCACCCTCAAGTTTGTTCCCATTACTTCTTGTCCTGTCACTGGGCACCACTGAGAAAAGACTGTTCCCATACCCCCGGCACCCTCCCTTTAAGTATTTATAAGTATTGATAAGTTCCCCCCTCAGTCTTCTTTTCTCTAGACTAAAAAGACCCAAGTGCCTCAGCCTTTCCTCATAAGAAAGATGCTCCAATC
>VZSZ01004482.1:32793-45150 GCA_013398815.1 Ibidorhyncha struthersii | reverse complement strand
CGGGGCGGAGAGGGACGCCTCTCCCAGCCCACGGGGCCGCGGGCGGGAGTTCGAGGAGGGTGGAAGGGCGACGAAGGGACGGGAGCACCTCCCTCGTGAGGAAGGGCTGAGGGACCTGGGTCCGGCCTGAAGGGAGGGCTGAGAGGGGATCTCACCAGGGCTTGTNAAACTGGAACGCAGGAAGTTCCATCTCAACTCATCTCTTTGCTTTGAGGGTGACGGAGCACTGGAACGGGCTGCACTGAGACGGCTGTGGAGTCTCCTTCTCTGGAGATATTTACAACCCGCCTGGACACAATCCTCTGCAACCTGCTCCGGGCGAACCTGCTCTGGCGGGGGGGGTTGGTCTAGATGATCTCCCAAGGTCCCTTCCAACCCCGACCATTCTGTGATAAGGACCCGCAGAGAAGGTTCTGGTCCCACACGTCCAAGGGGTTCAGGGACCCCTCATCCCCTGTCCTGGGAGCCAGAGCAGCCTCCTCCCTCCTGCCACAGCCCCCATGAGGGACTGGAGGGCCACCTGCGTTAGCCCACCTGCAGCCCTTTCGGTTTGGCTTGCACAGCACCGGCGCGTTTAGCACGCTTAACAGTTAGAGCTGAACACGGGCAGCGAGCTAGCCTAACCTCCCACAGCACCAGAGCAGAGCAGCCAGGCGCTCTAAGAAAACGCTTTATGTATTTTTATGTTGCCGTCTCATCCCTTGCGTGGCTTTGTTCGGAGAACGGTACGGCTCCTCATTTTCATCAATTTTTAAAGGCTGCGTTCCTGGAGCTCTCTCTCTAGGAAACCAGCATCTCCAGCAAGAAACACCAGACTGAGAAGCTGCTAAAGAAGCCTTTTCTTAGCTAAAAATAATTGTGCTGCTCAGTGATAATGAGCCAGAGTGTGTTTCTAGGTACATGGACACTCCATCTCAGTAGAACATTAAATCACCGCCATTGTTAAAGGTCAAATGTACCATAAAACTTTAAATTTCAAAAAGATTTTCATGCCACACACAAGAACAAAGGGTATCAGTCAGGTTGTTCCCATTGACTTCGCACACTTGCGTAAGCATGGTGCTTTCAAACGCTTTTGGAGAGTGGGACCCCAACGCAGGAGCAGAATTACGCATTGCGTGTGCCTCCAAAAGCAAACTACTCAGTACACAAACTCTCTCTGATTTATGCTGCTATCTGGGCTGAAGGAAATGGAAAATTTGGGAAACCCAGAGAAGGCTGGGAATCCACAGTGTTGAAATAGCTTTGCAGGCATTTAAGTGTGTCAGTTGTAATGAACCTGCTATCATTTGTGTGCCGCTTTTTCCTCTTCGCTGAAAGCAAATCTCGTAAAATACCATAAACCATAAATAAACCATAGCTCAGGGAGATCATCCTTCAGCGGAGGGGCCGCCACTTCTGCTTTGTAAGGAGTGTTTGCAAGCTGCCCCTGCCAGAAGGGACTACAGTGAAGTGACAAGCGTGAAGGCACGGACACTGCAGGCTTGCTACAGCATCCTTCCTAAAAGTAAGGACTTGATTTCCCTCATAAAATCTCTTACTGGCAATAGCTGAAGTTACAATCAGTATTTTCAGGAATTTGAACTGACCTTCAAGAGGCTTAGGACAAATCGTGCTTTATATGCAATATTATACCTGAAACCATATACAGTATATTATACAATATACAGTATACAGGCAACATTTTTTGTCACATGGGATATGGAAATAATGCTGACTGACAATTTTCCTTTGCATCTTTTGAATTTGGTCTCTCCACCTGTTTCCGAGGAGAAACTGACGAATTTTGCAAGTGAACGTTACTGCTTCCAACTCTCAAGATTCAGCATGTACTGCCCGTTTTATGCTTGCAGCAGGCAGTATGAAGGTCCAAATAGTATCTCTGAAGGTAGAACGATAGCTAAAATGTATAGGTAAATGCACTAATTTAGAGTGTTGTATTGAATCACAAGCCAAATATGCTAGGTGTTATCTTCAGGACGTGATTTAAAATGAGTAAGTCTGATTCACAGGTGTATCTGAACAAAACTGCCACAGCGTTAGAACCATCAGCAGGACGGTTCAAACTTTGGTCGTTTGAAAGTTTTCATTATGACTGCCTCTCCTTCTCCGTTCCAGTAATGCCAACAAATTTACTTCAGAAATGCTGCCAACCTTTTCATTCCGCAAATCTGCCTTAGTAGCATCACGTCTCTACACCAGTGGCGGAAATCCGATTCGCCTTCAAATAAAAAATGCTGTAAATGCCCTTTGCTGTGCAAAGCTCCGAATGCCATCCCCGACAACATGCAGTAAGAATAACCTCAGAACCATAGTCTGTTGTAATTTCCAAACATACAACCTCCAGAGATCAAAATAACCCCTTTTCAGGTACCCCGCAGACAGTGCTGCAATCACGTTACTTCAGGCATCGTTTTAGAATACTTAAATCTGCTAATAAGCCACCGACTGGAAAAAAAATGATAGCAATAGACAGGTAGGTAGTTGTTTTAGTATGGAAAGTTCCCAAGGAGTCTGAGATGAGAAGAGATGGAAGGAGTCAAGCCATCTGGGACAGGTATTAGCGTCCAGGGCGGTGCGAGATAAGGTAATAAACTCTCCTGCTCTAGAGGTTAAACTGATCCAACAGAAACTAAAAAAATAATTAAAAAATAAAAGAAAATAAATTATTAAAAAGCTGAAGACATTACACTATGAGAAGCAACGTTGCCTTTCCTCGTCGTCTCAAGCATAGAGCTCAGCCGGGATAGAGCACCCACTTGGCCGCATGGAGAGACTTTGCCCAGTGGTGGATGCAAAGTTTTCTTCTCCTCTTCCTAGCACAGCAATTTTGTAGAAAAGATACATGGAGACTTTAAGACCACATTTTAATGGGATTGCTTGCTGGAGTGAGGTTTGAAAAAAGGTGCAGCTCATCTGTGGTTTTAAGCTAAAGTAGGTCATCTTTCCCATTCGGTGCTCCTAGGAGCATGCCTTTCCTGCTCCAGAAATTTAAAAAACTAAAAGGAATGTGCAGGTCATTAAAATAATTTCCTCCTTTATATTCTGCTTGCGTAATTCCACACAAATATTTTCTCCTGTCTTTTTACCATCAGTACAGGAAATGTACAAACATGCTAAAAAACACATCACTAAAAAAATGGCTTCTTCCTGTGACTCAAAGGTCACACTGTGGTATACTGACTGCACATAAAAGCCAGATTGATTTTAAGTCAGTCAGATTTGATGGCCTGAAACTCTTTATGCCTGTATTACCTGAACCAAAAAGGGAGAAAAAAAGCACATTTTAATCTTCATTTTTTTACATAAGAGCAGACATGGATTAGGGGAGCACACAAATATTTTGCCAGCCTTCTAAAGCTGCATTTTTTAAGCCACGTGTGAACGCACTCTGTGATCTCAGCAGGGTTCCCGTGATCACAGCAAAGCATCTAAGCAGCGTGTACATCTTTCAGACTGCACTGGATTTCAGAGGTGCTGAGCTGTGAGCGTTCAGCACCTCAAAGACCATTTTATTTTGCATACCCGGCTATGACATGACAGCCTTTCCGCTGGCACAACACGTGGGCTTCCTTTGAAGGAACCAGAACATTCGATTACTTTGTTTCCATACTAGTTTCCAGGATGGAAAACTTGACAAGGGACGGGAGCACGGTTCTATAAGAGCTGGGATGTCTCACTGATTCCCAGCTGCTCCTCTCTTATCAAAAGGAGCATCCCCAAGGCTGCTGGTGACTGCAAGTCATACACGTCGTGATCTCTTCCTGTTGCGCACGGCTATTCTTCTTTTTGCACATCAGGCAGAAGCTTTGGCGTAACAGAACGTCTTTGTAATTTGGCCCAGGCATGGGAAACAAATCATGCCTTCATTTTTAATGTAAACATTAGCAAAATGCGCACAACGGTCTATTCCTTCTAGACTAAATAAAGCCAGAATTAATTTATGGGGTTTTAAACACTTCACTGTCAGTTATGTTCTAGAGGCCCTGAATTTTTACTCAGAAAATGCATTTATTTTTTCATGACAGGCTGGCTGAGCAGCTTGGGAAATGCCAGCAAGGGAATATGCAGACTGCCTCCATACATGGTTGTGTCTCTGAGAAATAACTCAGCTTGGAAAATCAGGCGGAAAGGTACAAGAAGAGAGATGGAAACACACATATCTGTATTTTTCTTTTTAGAAATAATAATGTTGTTATGATTTCCCTTGATATAAAGTCTCAGAGAGCTGAAGTTTGAAATCTTACAGGACAGAGTCACCAATACTCTTGCAGCCACCGGAGGGAATATTCCAGGATCATTTTATAACCCTTGTTATACAGCTGACTCTGCAGGGACTGGTGAAGCACCACACAGTACCACCATAAACCTACCTGCAACAGAAAGCAGCAAAGCCTGTCCAAGCCCAGTCTGAGCCCAAGATTTCTGACTCCACGTGGACTTTGACCAGTGCAATTATGAACCAGCCAGCGCTCCCTTAGCATGAAAACAGACTGATTGTCTTTCTGAGCTGTATGAAAGACTGGCTTGAGGGCTGAGCAAGATAGGTCCTAGGATGCTTCTTAGGTGGGAAATTCCATAGATTTCCATTCCGTGGAAAAATGCAGCACTACGTGAAATGGAAAATATTGCCATAGTAAATAAAAGGATATTTGCAGGCACAAAATGAGTGCAATACATAAAATTCCTCATTTTCACCAGTCCTAATTCTTAATCTAGTTCTCCTTCTAAGGTAAAATAGAAAATTAAAAAAATAACATGGTTTAATTAAGGCTGAGTTCAACTGGCTATTACATTCACACTGTTGGATTTCTGACATAATAAATCATCCTGTTTTAATCTTGTCGTCTTTACAGCCCCAAGGCAACCCCAGTTCATGCACAAATCACTTACACCTCTTTCCACAGACACATCTCACAGCATTTCCTACAAATGGCATAAAAAGTGAACCCAGGCACAAAGATTGCCTCACGGCGTTTTTCTTGTCCGGTTTCCCTTGCAGTGCAATGGTGCAGAGCTCCAGCTTCCACTACTCGAGGACGAGACCCAGAGAGCTTCCCCCATGTCATACATTCGCTTTACAAGTACTGACTCCCTTTCCCCCGACTGAGAAGCAATGCACAGTAAATACTTTTGCTTCTTAATGGGAAACTGGGAGAAAATTCGTTGGCGGTGTGCCTAAAGCACATCACCGATCATCGCTGCCATTGAAAAAGGGGAAGGGAGGACAGAAAGGCGATGTGTCAGAGACGCATCATTGCTTGTGTTTTCCATCACTGTCAAAGATCTTGCCAGGGTTCTCAAACGTATCCATGCGCGAGGGTTTTTTCACCCTTTGAGCACATACTTTCATAAGCTTCGGGATTCCCTCCAAATGACTTCAATAAAGGAGACCAATTATTTCCCTCACATGGCAATGAAACTACTGTTTGCATTTACGAGTGCACCAGTTAAAGGTTTAAGCGGGTTTATTGCACTTACAGAAAAGACAGCATCTGCTCGGGTTCTGCTGACCCCAAACAACAGAGTGTAGCTCAGTGTGCCAAGTGACCGTAACTCTCATTTGAGAAAATGACGTGTCTCAAACATCTGGAGCGGCACAAAAATAAGAACAGGACATGGGTGGGAACAGTGAGTTGAAGATTTATCTTGGTATTATTTGCTATCTTCACTCTACATCAAACAGCAGCAAATGCTGCTGAAACGGCTGTGCTGAATCCCTGATTCACTGAGAATTAACCTACATTTTAAGGAAATCCCAGCTATTATTAAGAAAAGTAAAGTGTGTGTTTATGGATTAGTTAACAGGAAATAATTTTTATCCTCAAATAAAAGTATAAAATATAGAAGGAAGGAAAGAACATTCTCTTTTCAAACGTTCCCTGTTTATGAAGGTTTTATTCGTCATCACTACCTTTAACAGAATATCTAGCTCTTCATATTTAATTGATTTGCTGTAAAAATCTCTCGTTGTTTTTAACTTTAGTAGTACAATATCACTGCATCTCATGGAAGTATCAGTAAAATCTTACACAGGATCTCTTCTTACCGTCGTTCCTTTTTGTTTTCAACTTAGAAAAGATCAGAAACAACAAAATGAGATAGCAGTAGTCCCCGTAACAAGTTAAACTGACTGGACATGAAATTGTTCCATGGAAAGGAAGTGAACAACTCATATAGATGAGCACGAATACTTTAAATAACTTAGATTAACTGAGATAGGCAGCTATTTTGTTGGTAGATACAGATGCAAAATATTCCAAAGGCGAGCTATCTTTACCATTGTCCCCTGAGATTTCTAAATCAGAGGAAGGATGTGAGTAAGTGGATGACAGGCACAGCAGGTGGTGTTCCACTGGCACGCATGCACACTCACTGTCTCCATCTACTCATCAGCCGGTTGATTAATTAGTTGCAGCAAAATTATTTCAGGTGGAATTTACTGCTTGTTGTTGGTGAGGTTAACAGGAATACCTGAAGAAAGCCCGGTGTAAAAAGTACCACACTGCACTAGAAGAAGCGAGAGGTGTCAGCTAATATGAAATCTCCCCCGGCCAAAAAGCCAAACCAAGATTTAAAGTTCGTAGCGAAGTCAAGCGGTGTTGGATACACACAAGGTGGGTTTTTTTCACTGGTGTTGCAAGTGTGTCATTTGCCTCAATCATCCATCAGAAGTACAAATAAATGGGAGTTTCAAAATCAACCCAAACCAGAATAACCCGAAACAAAAATATACTTCCCCAAAAGTGCTTAAAGGACATGTTGGGGTGAAAAAAAAAGCACAAATATTTAACCAAAAACATATACCTGTGCACACCATAAATTAGGCAACTACTTTTAAAAGATGGTATTACCTCCAAATATTTTTAATTTGCACAGTCTTCTGCACGTACTTCCCAACTGTTCCTTTACGGGAACAAACTCTGTTTATTTTTTGTCTACTCTTCAGAACATCGCTATTCGAATTCTGAATAAAATACATGTCTGTGATTGAGCTTGTGAGGAAAGCTGTTTTCATGGTTTGAGAGAGCAATTCCATCTCTTAAAGGCATACATTTCTTTCAACAGATTTCTTGTAACATTTCTTCCTTTCCTGGAAGAAATTAATTAAAAGACCAAAAAGACCATGATTTCCTGAACGGTGTTTCTTTCATTTGTCTGTTTTGGTGAGTATGAAATCCGCATTTTGGGTAGCACTGTGACAGTTTGTGGGATGGGCTCAGAAAGGCCGAGAACGAGACTGTTCCTCAGGTGAACACTCCCATGGATTTACATTGGATCGGTCTGTGTAAGAGATGGGCACAGATGTTTCCTGCAACAATATCATATTGATTTACTGTTCTTAATTAATTCATTCTGGAAGCTAGCAAATATTAACTATTTGATAGAAGGGCTTCCATTAAAGTAAACTTCAAAAGACGCTGATCTTCCTTAATGGATTATAGAAAAATGTGCTGTCCAAACAGTAACTGAGAAGACTCAAGCAAAGAAGCATTAATATTATCTAGAGATCATATTAACGGATTTGTTTAATCAAAGAAATCCTTTGAAGTTAATTATCTTGACCAAATAAGAGAAAGCAATTATCGGCCCAGAGATGATATGGGTCATAACAGATAGGACGCCAAACTCTACCAGTGAGAGACACCCGGTGGTAACAGCCTAAAATGTCGCTCTTGCAGTCTCCTGCAAAGAAACAGCAGAAGAATGAATGATTTACAATGACCAAATAATAGATTACAAAGCCATCTCTTTTAATAATACATGTAAAAACAGCATGGATCTGATGTAAAAGTGGCAATTTCTCTTTCAAAAATGCTGCTCACAAATTTAAGCTCACAAATCAAAGTGTTGATCTTTCTTCTGCCTTCCTCTCCCCCTGCCTGAGATGTGACTGTCCATGCAGCTAGAGCCCTCGTTCAGTCTATCCCATCCCCTATTAATTCAATTCACAATAACCACTTTTGCCATCAATTCACGCACTCCCACCAGCTCCTTATATTAAGAAAATCCTACGGCTTAAATTTGTTTTTTCAAACTTCTTGTCTTCATTTGCAAGATCCTTCAAAGCCCTCTCCTCCTTTGCCTTTTGCCGACACCTTTGCATGCTTACATTACCCCTAGACCTCTATAATCCCCCCAAAAATAAAGGTTATGAAAGAAAATGAGGCTCCCCCAACTGTAAGAGCCACAGGGACTCACACTCACGGAGGTCACCATGGCTTTAGTCAGATGTGGTATCATGATGCGCCCAAGCTGCGTGATGAGGTCTCCTCACTTCCTCTGCCCTCTGCTCTACTCTGCTGCTCCCACCCAGGGGAGGCCATGCGGCAGACGTGCCCCAGGAGGCGGCAGGTTAAGCTGGCCCCCCTCTGCAATTAGGAAAGCAGCTAGGCCCCGGCCAAATTGCTCAAAAGAAGTTCTGCCCTCAGCAGAGCAGAGAAGCTGCCCTGTGCTCCTCTGCACATGTTCAGAGATGCCTCCAAAATGGCAGGATGGGGTAGGGCCGCTGCCAGGTAGGCCATTTTTCTAACATAGACAAAGGACGGTAAAGAAAACAGGGCGTTTTGTCCTTTGGAGGGTTTCCTTATCAGTCCCATGTGCGCCGGAAATAAACACCGTTCGAGGGACTTTTCATTAGAGCGTGCGTGGTGCACGTTGCTCTGGGAAGGCAAGAGATAAGACTGGTTTATATTTTCTTCTAGATCTACCAGACGAGCTAAACGTACAGCCCCTCCTTTGCCCTGTTTTATCAAAATGCACTTAGCATAAATAGTTTAATCCTGTGGAGGTGGGAGAATGAGAGGTTAACCTGGATCGTTTTCACAGAAAAGGGTTCAGGGGCAAGTACATGTGCCTTTATACTGGCAGTTCCGACGGACGGATTCTCAGGCTTGACAGAAACCAGTGTGACAGCAATTAAAATGCACAGATGAAGAAAGAAACCCAACACTTAAAAATCTGGAAAGTTTATTTAAATCTCAAGGCATAAAAAAGTAAATGAAAAATTTCTCGTATACATATGTATCTCATTTGATTTTTTCCATTAAATTAGTATTTCTGAACATGAACAGAATCAAGGTAAGCTGTAGTTTAATAAAATCAGCTGCTAAGCATACAGTTGAGCAGCACGTTGCCTCTACTCTGCTGTCTTCCATTCTGTATGGTAGTGCTCCCAGGCAAGACCATTAACACCATTGACTTAAAGTCCTCTGACTCATTTCACTTAATAGCTTGGGATAAATGTCCGTCACCTTCCAGAATTGCAATGGCAAAACCTCATGCATTATTCCAACCACATTTCTCATCTTTACAGGCAACAACACACTGAATATATATTTTTAGTATTTCAGCTCCCTCTACTGTACAAATATATTTTTTAAAAAAGACTAGTGTTTTGTCATTTAAAAAAATATGGGGAAAATAGATTTAGACAAAAAATAATGTGAGAAAATACTAAAAGTTATTTTCTTGTTTTCCCTTGTGTTGAGCAGCTAGGTTTTCAGCTCATTCTGTGCTGATATCTAGGAATAAAGCGTCATACACCTAATCCTATATTACCCTGGAGCACGACAACCCAATAGAGGAATTGAGCAAGCCTCACTACAGCCTCTGCATACCCCTTTAAAACCTCAGTCAGATGCACTGATAATCAGTACTTAAAGAACTTCATAATGCAGTCATCACACAGTCATGAAGTGATGGAGCCGTGTCAATTTCCTTTAATATACATAGAATCATAGAATGGTTTAGGTTGGAAGGGACCTTAAAGGTCATCTAGTTCCAACCCCCTTCCCGTGGGCAGGGACACCTCCCACTAGAATAGGTTGCTCAAAGCCCCATCCAACCTGGCCTTGAACAATTCCAGGGATGGGGCTGTGAGGTGTGGTTGACACACTGGAGGGAAGGGATGCCATCCAGATGGACCTGGACAGGCTGGATAGGTGGGCTCGTGCAAACCTCATGAGGTTCAACCAGGCCAAATGCAAGGTCCTGCACCTGGCTTGCAGCAATCCCAAGCACAAATCCAGGCTGGGTAGAGAATGGATTGTGAGCAGCCCTGAGGAGAAGGACCTGGGGGTGTTGGTTGATGAGAAGCTCAACATGAGCCAGCAATGTGCAATCGCAGCCCAGAAAGCCAACCGCATCCTGGGCTGCATCAAGAGAGGCGTGGCCAGCAGGTAGAGTGAGGTGATTCTTCCCCTCTACTCTGCTCTGGTGAGACCCCACCTAGAGTACTGTGTCCAGCTCTGGAGTCCTCAGCACAAGAAGGGCATGGACCTGTCAGAGTGAGTCCAGAGGAGGGCCACAAAGATGATCAGAGGGGTGGAGCACCTCTCCTATGAAGACAGGCTGAGACAGTTGGGGTTGGAGAAGAGAAGGCTCTGGGGAGACCTTATATCAGCCTTCCAGTATCTGAAGGGGACCTACAAGAAAGCTGGAGAGGGACTTTTTGCAAGCGCATGTAGTGATAGGACAAGGGGTAATGGCTTTAAACTGGAAAGGGGTAGATTTAGATTAGATATCAGGATATGGCTATGAGGGTGGTGACACACTGGAACAGGTTGCCCAGAGGTGAAAGAAAGGCTTTTTGTTCCCTCTGCATGAACTTTGCAGACAAGTAGAGAGCTTGCAGGAATTCCTCACCGTTCCTTACCAATGCACCAAGGGACATTTCCTACTACCCTGCTTACGGTGAAGTCTTCTTCTTGGAAAGAAGTCCCAGCTCGTTTTGTGTTCTTCACCATCTTTTCCCTTGCACTTCAGGAGCTCTTTTCCTCCTTCGGCCTTCACCCTTGAGATCTTTCTTGAAGGTGACGGCAGCCCTCTCAGCTGTTGTCTTGCTCCTGCTAGTCATCTTCTTCTGCAAGCCCTCCATGCCCCTAATCAACTGCTTAGTCTTTGTTTTCCTTCATACCAGATGGAATTTATCTTTCTTGAACCTGAGGAACGATAAAGATACCTAGTGGTACAGGTGAGTTCTTACCAGGGCTTTGCACAATGCTTGTCTTTCCTATAGAAAGGCTTGTAATACTTCAGAAATCTCTTCTGCATTTGTTACAGGGGGTGTTTTGAAACTTGCTGGTGCTCATTAACATTCGTGTCTAGTTTGGGCGTTTACCTGTTATATTACTACTGTTGATCCTGAATGCAACACTTCACTGATTGCTGCTCAATTTCATGTTGTTGGCAGATCAATAAAGCACTTGGACCATTTCTGATGGAAAGCATTTAAGCTTGAAGTCCACTTTGGGGGCCCACCCTGCAAGTCTGGAAACCTTCCTCCTGCTGGATGCAGGGCACAAGGGCCACCTTGGCCAAAATGGCCCAAAGGAGCCCTGGCAAGGGGCCGTGCTCAATCATAGAATGGTTTAGGTTGGAGGGGACCTTAAAGATCATCTAGTTCCAACCCCCCTCCCATGGGCAGGGACACCTTCCACTAGGTCAGGTTGCTCAAAGCCCCATCCAACCTGGCCTTAAACACCTCCAGGGATGGGACATCCACAGCTTCCCTGGGCAGCCTGGTCCTGTGTCTCACCACCCTCACAGTAAAGAATTTCTTCCTAATATTTAATCTAAATCTGCCCTCTTTAAGTTTAAACTGTTACCCCTTGTACTATCACTACACTCCCTCATAAGGAGTCCTTCCCCGTCTTTCCTGTAGGCCCCCTTTAGATACTGGAAGGCCACTAGAAGGTCTCCCCAGAGCCTTCCCTTCTCCAGGCTGAACAACCCCAACTCTCTCAGCCTGTCTTCATAGGAGAGGTGCCCCAGCCCTCTCATCATCTTCACAGCCCTCCTCTGGACTTGCTCCAACAGGTCCATGTCCTTCTTCTGCACATGAAGGCAAAAAACACCCTGGGGACTCTTGCTAGCCCACCATGGGGGATAAAAAGCCTTCCTCCACCCCACTGCATGGCACAAGAGGCCATCTTCGTGGTGCACGAGCAGCAGGCAGTAACCTAGCCAAAATGGAGCAGAGGAGCCCTGACAAGTGTTCATGTTCAATGCTGCAGGGGAAGGCGAAAAAAACCTGGGGACCAGTGCCAATCTGCTCCAGGTGAAAATTCTATTCTTTTATACGATGTTCTGTTCTCTTCTAATGTATTTTTCTAAGTGTTACTGTACTGCTGAACAAATAAGGAAGGTGGAGGAGAGACGGGCAGAATCAACATCCTGCTGCAACAAATTATGTTTCCAAATAGAGACTCTCCCACAAAGAAAGAAGCATTTCAGTATCCGTGTTTGCTAATGAACTTTAATTACATCATTGCTTCAGAAGTGAAAAGCCAAAACATCTGGGTTCAAGTGGTCAATTCATTAAAATGCAAGGACTGCGCTGAGAGCATGGGGGGT
>VZSZ01004482.1:22061-32575 GCA_013398815.1 Ibidorhyncha struthersii | reverse complement strand
TGGGGTAGCGAACCATTTACCTAGTAAAGAAATCAGAAGATTCATGAAATTTCATCTCTTCAGTTTTTTAAAGTTGAATGTGTTCATATCTATGATGAAATCACAGAGAGAAATATGGCAACATGGAGATATCAAAGCAGACAGCAGTTGAAAATTCCCGTGAAAGCAATAGGCAGACTTACAGCTCTTTAAGACACAGTAAGTCATTAGCAATGATAGGGACAGCACTAAGGATGAAAGATTTTTAAATATCCAAATGCATTTCCAGAGCTTCTGAGGTTTCTTTTTCCCCTTATCCCCGATCCAGCTCAGTTAGAGCCCGTCAGGTACTCTTTTTGAATTGATCTGAGTACAGAGAGTTAGCGAAGAAAAATCCAGAACCGCAAGCTGACCTGATGTAAACTTATTCCCTGTCCCTTCAACATGTCTAGACCGCTAGTCCTGTAGCACTCCCACATCTCCCAGCAGACAACCTGCTCTCCTCCTGCTCTGCCCCCGCATTTGGTATTTTCACTTGAACTCCAGAAAGGTTCACCAGACTCTCCAGTGGTATCGCATCCATCTGTCTAACTACTTCTTATCGCACCCAGCTCTCTCCCTCCACGAGCCCCCTAATGCTGTCCCAACTTCTACCTTTCTAATGTGCCTCCAGGAGAAGGAGGGAGCATTCCCACTGTTTGCGGTAACACCAAAGCACTCTGTCTGATTTAAGCCTCCCCGTCTCTTGTGCTCTTCTGACAGAGACATAGGTCTCAAAGCCTGTTCTTTGGGGCAACAGCTACCACAAAATTCAGTGTCTTCATCCAGTTCAGCAGAACTTGCCAATGGAAGGGGGCTCATGGCTTATGTGTCCCACCTGTCCTGAAGTTCTCTGAAGTTTACAAAAGAAAAATCAGAAAATCTCTCTTTTTTCAACTGTGTCATCCCCCAGATTGGATGTAGATATCTCAACTTGTACAAGAGAGGGGGGACTTTATCCAATAGAAGGGTGCACAAATCCCCAGACAGAACCACGTCTTACACTGTGACAGGCTGCTCTGCAGGCACATCTCAAGAGAGCTCTTGGCATGGGACCTTTCAAGGTGAGTCCTGCCAGGTTCATAAATTCTGGAGGCAAATAGAGAGGAAACCGCACACGGAGTGAGGACCTACTGAAGCTTCTTCTCCCTCCTGGCGTCTTGATCCCCCACATAAATGGATCATTATCTTGCTCTGCACTTCCCCATTCTCTTGCAAATTGTGGAGGATCTCAAAATACAGCACATATACTAGTTTTTGTTCCCATTGCAGGTATTGTCAATTTAATGCGATGATCCCTTACTATGACCTGCAATCCAGTCTCCTCCATGGAGACTGGCAGGATTGCTAAGTAAAATGTGTTCATCTTTAGTACCATACAGATAAAAGTATTAGAGACAATAACGAAATATGCAGTGGAAGAGAATTGTTCAAATCCATCACAATTAACAAAGACAAAGCTTTGATCACAGGCCAGAAAAAGACTACTACTGGTGACAAAAGCAGACCACAGATATTTGAAAAAAATTAGTAGCAAGAGGCAGACATGAAATGTCATGGGTAAAGGTCAAGAAAGAAAATTTTGAAACTCATTGGAAAAGAAGAGGATTCTTGCAGTTCTTACAAATTTAGAAGTACAATATGCAAATAGCATTAATGAGAAAAAATGGTTGCGTGTGAAGAAGATAAGCTAGGGAGCTATCAAGCTACTGTATAATTTTCTAATACAAATAACTAACACCTTT
Organism: Ibidorhyncha struthersii; assembly: GCA_013398815.1. Classification (NCBI taxonomy): domain Eukaryota; kingdom Metazoa; phylum Chordata; class Aves; order Charadriiformes; family Charadriidae; genus Ibidorhyncha; species Ibidorhyncha struthersii. The sequence goes on along the minus strand of VZSZ01004482.1, from coordinate 30,812 downwards.
GTATCTTTCAATATTTAAAAATAGATGAAGTATTGAAAAATACTAAGTAGGGAACAATGCCACAATAGCGTGAGGGAAGTGTGACTTCCATTTTTCTTTTATGATATGCACTTTAACAAAAGCCAAGATGACTGGACAAAGAGTCTGAGAGGAGGAATATAAAAGGTACTGAAGATGAAAGCCAAAAGGCTCAGAGCTTGAAGAAAGGCTCTACTTAGATTAAGGGGAAAAAAAGCATGCAACCTGTAGAAGAAAGAACAGGTATTATAAGGAGAAGAGCAAGGGGAAAGCTATTATATGTGGTTTCTAAATCAACGTAACAGAGATGAGAGATTCAACGTAGAACTGATCAGTTTTCAAAACTGACTAAACCAAGGCTAGTCCAAGGGTAATAAACTAAATGAAAAAAAAAGAAAAAAAAATGAAGAAATGAAGAAAACCAGAATAATTTTTGAAGAAGCATCTCTAGGAGTTGTGGGGTTTTAGTCACTGACTCAAATTATTTGTCAATAACTTTCATGTTAGGCACCAGTTTTAGCATTTCGCTGTTAGTAAAATGATAGGGAAAAAAATTAGGCACTTTTTTCTTTCATTTTTATTTTTCAACTCCTGTGTTTATCGGTGAATGTGCACATTTGGAAAAATATGTATCATAGGCCAGTTTTCAAAGGGAGTTTTGATTTTGGTGGAAACAGTTTTTCCAACAAGGAGCACTGCACACAGAGAATAAATAATGATAATTAACCGACGACATGAATTCAAAGCAACAAGATCACGTAGTTCACAAGGTGCAAAGAAGAAAAAGTGCTTCTGTTCATGAACAAGTAACTCCATGTGTGGTCTGTTTCCTTCACCTGCTAGACAGTAAGGTTCATTCACCGCATGTTTCTGTTTACTGACGTTCACATGCCTCGTGCCTACGCAGCGGTGGTGGCTGAGAAAAGTATGCAGGTGGGAGAACCGAGACGAGGACAGTGAAAGTAGCAATTATGGCAGGGAGGGAAAGAGAGGAAAGTAACTATCACACAAAACCCCACAGTGATCAGCGAAAAGTTTGAAAGAGTTCAGAAAGCCGAGAAGTAAACATAACCTGTTAGCAAATCTAACAGAAAGAAGCAAACCAAATAGAATTATAAGGAGGTTTAAGAAAGAGGAAATTCACTTAGACTGCATGACAGAAAAAGAAATAATCATATCACAGAAAACAGGTACCACTGTTCCCACTGACGAGCCTGTAGGTCCAACCGATACTTCATTGCACTAACCAAAGAACAGCTGTCAAGGTGATGAATGCCAGAACCGTGCGGTACCACGCAGTGGCTAAACCAGGTAGGTACTCGATTTTTATCAGATCTTTTTCAAGCTCTGAAAGAATGCTAGAAAGCAATGAAGTAATCAGTCTGTGGAGCATCAGAAAACAAAACTGCAAGGATTCAGTCCCTGAACCCTGTACCCTGGGGTACAGGGGTCCCTGTACCCTGAAATAGGACATTCATAGACGACCAGAAAGCTTGAGATCTAAAAACCTGATGGAATTCCAGGTCTGAAAAGAATATGTTGAGATAAGAATAAAAAGGGAATGAAATTGAGACAGGCATACAACGTACTTAAGTTTTCTGCTCTGAAAATTCCTGTTAGAGTCAGGGCTTCAAATTAATATTATTCTTACAATTTAGTATTACATCCACTTTGCTGGCAGATAAACTAACCAGAAGGTCACAAAACCAGCCCCGAGTCATGCAGCAAATCATTTACAAGTGAAGATGCAAAAGGCCTTTCTTCTAAGCTAATTCTGAATCCCAGAGTGCGGTTCCCAGAGTAATCTCTACTTTTAGTGCAAAAACATGATCAGTGCAGGGCCAATGACAACTGAGCTTTTGACTCAACATGGCCATCTTACAGCCTTTCTCAGTAAACTCTTCCCTGCCTCCCTCAGTTAAAAATCATACAATGCATTTTCTTTTTTTTTTTTTTCACTTGGGAACCAAGAGATTTTATGTCCCTGTGGGAAACTGATGTTCTAAAAAATTCACTTGTCTGGTATTTGAATTACCACAAAGTTGTCTAAGCTATGGCTTCCCCGTTGGCTGCCAGCACCAATCTTGGAGCACTCAGCTACACTTGCTCAACTTTTGCCGTCTTACCCAACCGCTTTGGCCCGCCTTCTCAAGACCCAAACATCTCATTTGCATGGGTGCTATGATGCGAGAAGTGGATAATGAAACACGTGGCTCAGCGGAACTAGGAATATTTTCTATTAAACACCAGGGAAAGGCTTAAAGCAGAGATTGTTAGCAATATAAACTTAATATACACACCCAATAAACATTTGCTGCACCCAAGCATGGTACAGAAAAGGTGTTCTCAGGCAAGATCTCAGCAATCCTTTTCCTCTTGATGAAAAATCCTTGCTGTGATAGATCTGAAAACATGAGTTACAACAGAGCCTGACTGAAGAGCTGTTTCGTTGTTATAGAGCTGGGCCCCAGTCTACGCCATGAACGTCATTAAGAACCAAATAAATAAGCCCAGCAGGCAGAAAAAAAAAGCATAATGCTTAAGAGAGGAGCTTCTATTCTTTCCCTACAGGAAGGAAAGGGGCAGTAGCACTTCAGTAATGCACTGAAGGTTTGCAAGTAGAAGCACCTGAGTGCAGCTTTACCAGTTTATTCTAAATGAGCAAGATTTGTTCACTTATCAAGAACAAACAGATAAAAAAAATACCCTAATATCTTTCCGTGATTCCAAATATAAAGCAATGTGCTTAGTGACATTAGTAAGTAATTATTAGACTCACCTGTAGGGTCTGATCCAAACAGCTTTACCATCCCGTTTTACAAAGAGGGAACTTACCCTCCCCTCCTTCCTCTGCTTGACTCTCACCATAGAAATCAAATATATTTAATAACATATTTCAGACTTGCCATTGATAATGTGAAAGTAAACTTTGGCATAAGACAGATCAAAGAAGGTAGTCATTATTTTGCCCTTCACAATGATTAGTTCCCTTCTGTGGATCACATACTTTCTTGGGAACTTCAGACTTTCACCTTGAGGCGAGAACTGCTGCAGAGTTTTGTTATGACACAGGTATGCCCAGGTCAAAACACGGAGGAAAAATTCATCTCTGATCAGCTGACAGAGTGCTGCATCCCAAAGAAGCGGTCACACTGACCTTTTCAAACACTGTTTTAAAATGCCTACACTGCCCGGAATGACAGTCTTACCTTATACATCTTTCTAACCTATTTCTTGAAAATTACTTGCCTAAACACAGTCTGGCTGCCAGTATGGACAGAACAGGTTACCAGACTCATACACACTACTTATATTATTAACCTATTTCTAATGCACACTGTCTTGTCTCCTTCCTTCTTCTGTCTGTAAACTACTGTAACTGCTTAAAAAGGACACACCCCCAAAAAAAAAAAAACAAAAAAAAAAACACAAAAAACAGAAACTTTCTTCCTAAAATAAAAAAAAAACACATAAGACAGAAGCTTTCTTCCTAAAATACAATAAAATCACAGTGCTGTAATCCAGAAGTGATCTAATTCTCTCTCTGGTACCCAAAGGCAGGAACCACAGTATTTATAGCACATTTGTAAAAGACATCCAAAAATGGAGGCTTCAAAACCTTCTCAATCTCTTTCAATACTTCAGTATCTTTATCACAAAAGCTGGTTTTCCCCAAATCTAACCTGAATTTCCTTTTGTTGCAACGTATGTTCACTCCTTCCTGTGCTGTCCATTGTTGATGAGGGGAACAGGCTGGAAAACAGCCAGAAGCTGTAGCTACATCTGGTGCTAATGGTCTGTTAAAAGACCTTACAAAGGTCTGATATTTTACATTTTTCACTGATATTTTACAGAAAGCTAAATGCTAGTATGTCAACACGTCAGCTCTGAAAACTATATCTAATCCATTACTGAGGTGATATATTTTGGACATAATAGCAGTGTCAGATGTTTTGGGGTACTGGTCATGAACAACTTTTCAAGAGATGGAGGAGATAACGCCTAAAGTGTGGGAAGAAGCTGATAAAGAAGACAACAGGAGAAGCAGAAAGCCTTAGCTATAATACATGACTTTATAGAGTACTTTTTTTTTAGAAATGGAGCTGCACACTGAAGTCTGGGTTGGAAGCTAAAACTCATAAAAATTCAGGAGAAATTGGTTCCAGGTCCTGTTTTTGTGGGAAGTTTGATCCAATATGTAGATCTCCAAACAGGGAAAGCCTACGCAGTCTCTTGCAGCCAGACGTGAGTTTGCCCTGCCTGTGTTCCAAGGCAATGAAAAAGCTGCGTGGCTACAGTAAGGGTGGTATTTAGCCCATATCTGCCTAAAACCATGGTGTGTACAAACACAAAATCAAGGGCAGCGAACTGGCTTAGGGAATCCGCAGTCCCTTGCCTTCCTTTTCTAAACAGCCCCAGAACACAAAACACATGGGGTCAAGCATTACAGAAGCGTTGGCTGAGAAAGTACTGAAGTAACTGGAAAAAATTGTGATGAGAATGCAGAAATTACACAGCCTGGAAATGTTGCAGTAAAGAATAAACTTGCCTTAAGACGTAAAAATAAACACACACACTGAAAAGCCAGGAAAGTATAATAGAAAACGGAGATGCAGTTGCTCAGCTACTAGCATAATCATCGTTTTCTCTATTATTTATGGCTTTAATAGCAAAGTAGCATGATGACATCCATCTGCACGCCATTATCTGTGGTGAGGGATGGGTTTATTACAACAAGATAAAAAATAAAACGAAAAAAGAAAAAATATCTTCAGCGGTGAACTGTTACAGCGCAGCACAAGTTATGAGGTGTGAGTCAGGCACTCTTAACAACAGATGGGACTGATCTGTGAACTGGATTGCTAAACATAGTATAGTATTATACCTACGCAAAATGATAAGGAGTTCTCCTCAAAACAAAAGCGTGCCAGATTCTGTGCACGAACAGTATAGTCAAAGTACAGACTCATAGGCATGAGTATATCTATGAATATATATCTAGAGTTTATATAAACCAGATTTTTACCAGAATAGTAGGATGGAAAGACTAAAGAGGGGAGTTAAAAGAAGGAAAGAAAAAAGAAAGCCCCCCATAACTCTGGCAGAAGAATCATTTTCGATGGAGTAACGTATTAAACACTGCGCTCCCTTCAGGCACCGGCCCCATAGGAAAGCCCACTAAATTTCCTCCCTCGTTGGCTGTAAGGCTTTCTGCTTTCACAGGCCCCTCAACGCACCTGTGGGCCCTTGCGGAACTCGTGCTTCTCCCTCCTGTTATGGTTTCCCATCTCTGCTGGCATCTCCTCAGCCCTGACCCCAGGTTTTGCCCTCGTGGTTTTCTCCTTTCCTCTTTTCTTACACCAGTTCTGGTCATCGTTCTCTTTCAATATCCTGCCTTTTAACCCTATTTTCACTAGAAAACAGATTCTACATTTAAGAAAATGCGCAAGCTTTTGATATTACCCTTAGGAGATATTCCTAAGGCCACTCAGCTTTTTCTTACCTCTCTTCTTCAGTGCCAGAAGGTGGTGCTCTTGTTACTCAAGGAGGTTTTTTGTTAGTTTTGCTGTGGCTTGGATATTGTTGAGGAAAACCACATTGCTCTGGACTTGGTCTACTAATATCATTAGGTATTCCGTATGCTCCGGTATTCACCTGCATTCATAGATGAATGCACAGCAATGCGATTTTAAATAAAAAGCTTCAGAGCATCTCTAATTCCTGAAACTCAGTCAAATGTGATTTTTCCTGACTTGAATTTTATGAGTACAAGAGTAAGTAATTTGTACCTGTTTACTGTCAAGAGGGAAAAAATTAAGATTATTGAATATTCTGAGAGCCCAAGGGCACAAGCCTGACAGAAGACCAAAATGTTACTGCAAAAATATGTTGCTGAAAATATTATTGAAAATATAAGAAACAGGTACGTGGAGGAAGATAAAGTCACATTAGCTGAGACCATAGACATCTTCCGTGGAATACATCACCATTCCGACCTCTTGGCACACTGTGGATTAAGACGGTTCATAAAATATTTTCAGATTCAAATATAGCACAAAAATTTCCTGTGGGAAAACTGAGTGCAAGACAATTTGCTGTAATCTGTTACCACCACACATGGGTGAAAACTGCGTTAGAACAGCATGGAGCTTCCAATGATTCCTCAGCTGATGCATACAAAAAGTTGTTCCTACCTTGAAAGTGTTCTTGAAATCAAAGGTAGGTTTTTAGGTTTCTTAAGGGATGGTGAAATCTCTTTGTCGGGACACTGGATTTTCTAGATTTAAAAATGATGTTTATAAAACTGAACAGTAGGAAACAAACGCTTATAATCCAGGTCCGTCAGCGTTTCCCTAAAGTTCGGAGATTCCCTAAAGTTCGGAGATGTGGATCTGCAGATATAACCACTTACTGTATTTTACAGAGCTGAAAGAAACATTTTTCATAAAACAAGAGAGGCTGGCAACCCCAGATCAGCAAATGTCCCAGTAAGAATGAAAGCACATGCCAAACACATGCAAGTGTTCTGTCATCTCTTGTTATGGATATTGCTTTGTGTAGGTTTGGGTCAAGGGAGGAGAGGAAGAAAATAGCAGTAAAGAGAAAAGAAGGAAAAAAGAGGCACAGGCTTACTAGAGGGCACTTGGGTCTGAAAAGAAGCTTTGAAAGAGTTTTTTTTTTAGACATAACTGATTATCTGGGGGAACAGGGAACCAAAAGACTTGACCCTAGGGTTCGGGACTTAGCACATTCCTTTTAGAAGGCCATGGCTGACTTTTAAATTCTCAAACTCAAACAACTAGATTTTATCCTTAACTCCTTGTTTACCTGCAAAACCATACAATTCTGTCCAATCCCTCATGTCTAAAGGGATAACTCTTTCTAGTCATCCTTGATGGATAAAACTAGATATTCCTAGGACTGTATTTTCAAGCAACAAAACAGGCTATGGGTTTAATTGTCAAACATACTGATATACTTTCAAATGCCTCCAACTTTAGATGGATAAATTACACAGAATCACAGAATCACAGAATGGTCAGGGTTGGAAGGGACCTCTGGAGATCATCTAGTCCACCCCCCCCGCCAGAGCAGGGTCACCTACAACAGGTCGCACAGGACAGCGTCCAGGCGGGTTTTGAATGTCTCCAGAGTGGGAGACTCCACAGCCTCTCTGGGCAGCCTGTTCCAGCGCTCCACCACCCTCAAAGGAAAGAAGTTCCTCCTCATGTTAAGGTGGAACTTCCTATGTTCAAGCTTGTGCCCATTACCCCTCGTCCTATCAATGGGCACCACTGAAAAAAGACTGCTCCCATCCCCCTGGCATCCTCCCTTCAAGTATTTGAAAGCATTAACAAGATCCCCCCTCAGTCTTCCTTTTCTCCAGACTAAAGAGACCCAAATCCCTCAGTTGTGTCTTCTAAATCAAATAGTGCAGTAAGCTATTTTGTTTCGATACAGCATTGAAATACTCAAAAGAAATGTGTTATACCTCAGCAGGAAAAATGTTTTTAAATTTCCGCCCCCGCATTTCAACACATAGAAGTCATTACTAGTTTCTAGCTCAGGCTTTAGCATTAGTTGGATGTGCAGAGTGAGCTCAGAATAGGCTGGGAAACTGACACAATTTGTTCAATTACACGATTCTTAATGATTAGCCTAATATAATTACTGACCCCTTGGTATATTCAGTTATGACTTTGACTGGCATTAGGTTTTTACATGTGTCTACTTCAGGTAGCATAATCTTACACATTTATTTAGTGAGTGCACACACTAGAAAAAAAAATTTAAAAGTACCAACAGTAAATGACTCAGTAATATTTTTCGTTCAGCTGATGCGTCTGGAGTTATTCTCACGTAATGAAGAACAGAGCTACAGCAACAGCTCTCCACAAGTCCGAAAGAGTACAAGCATTCAGATTTCAGCCGTGATGCTGGCTGCAAAAAGCCCTCTCATTGACACATAGTCCCCTTTGGCACTCACGGGCAGACTTTTTGAGGCCAAGGAGGCATATATATGACCTCTCTCATGACTTTTGCCTTAGATTTTGCCAGAGGAAGTTAAGAACATGGGATGAAAATAAACACACTGTGGACCACACTTAATAAACAATGGTCTTCTCTCTCCTCACCCCACCCGGAAACTCAAAAAGAAAAATAAATTATTTGTACCAAAGTATGAACAGACTTAAATGCAAGGATAACTAAACTCAATACATATACATAAGCATCTCTAAGGTGCTTTTTCAGCCTTTTAAAAATAACTGTTTCTTAAGGATAATGCAGTGCAAACCCAGCAAATTATTGTAACTGAGCAGGAACCAATAGATAGCTAGGTAAGCCTAAAGTTTTAATATTACCCTTTAAAAGAGCTAGAAAAATGCTATCTAGGAAGGGCATAGAAGTCTCAATGTTTATCTCTGCCCACATCTCAGTACAATGGTACTTCGGAAAACCAAGCTAGTAAGACAGTCCGGGCATGGAACAGCAAGCAGTATGGGGAGCCCACCCCTCTGGGAGGCTCCTGCTTCCTCCTGGCAGCAGGCAGAGCACCCCCAGCCTAACCGTGCTGGTGAGTTTCTGGCTTCATTTAAAACACATCACACCAGCAGAGGACTGGCGTCACGGAGCTGTCCTCTGATGTTTCACCCAGTGTCGTGGTTTAGGCCAAATCAGCCACTGGGGACGTGGGGGACCCCAGATGGGACCGACAGATGCTCCCCTCTACCC
>VZSZ01004482.1:0-21663 GCA_013398815.1 Ibidorhyncha struthersii | reverse complement strand
AGTATAAGCGAGAGCCTCTCCGCATACCATGCCTGGGCATCGACTATGAACATTGGTCTCATCACTCTGAGAGAGCGAACACTGCCTGCACGATATGCTGTTCATTTCAGTAGTTAGAAGAGGCCCAGCTAAAAAGCGAAGTTACTGAACAAAATTGGTCCTGTTTTACCTCAAACCAGGACATCCAGGCCAGAGCCCAAGGGAATGGAGGCATCGAAGGATCCTGAGCAAGCACACAGGTAATGACAACGCAATATTACCTTTGTGCCCCACTTTCAAAAACACATCCAGCCCCAAATCTCGATCAGTATGTTTCCTTCTTAAGTTGCATTACAAATGAACACTTGCTTTCTTCTATTTTAAAGCAGACCGATCAGCGGCTCTGGTTCAAAAACTACCGCCAACAACCCCATCAACCCAACCCACAGTGGGGTAGGATTCAGTATACCTGATAAACAGGGTCCTGAGAGGTTTCTTATTTTCACTGGCTTTTGAGTATCTCAAGTGGAGGAGTTGTGCCGGGAGGAAAGGCTTTCTGCCACATAAAAGCAGAACACGCCGGAGAACAAAGCCTCCCCAGTCGTCTCCACACAGACACCAGAAGCTGAAATCAGACACTGAAATCAGTGTCTAGTTCTCACTGCTAAAAAAGTTGGCTCACGCTGACCAAGATGACGGGAAAAGTGAATATAGTAACAATAGCAATTCCCAGTACAAGGAGAAAATAAACCTTCCAATACCTGATGGTTCTCTAAAACTAATTTTGTGTTCTTTCATATGTTTTTCCTCTTATTTTTATTTCTGGTATTCGGTATATCTAAGTATGTTTATGGACAGCTTTTTCTGCATGTCCTGGTGCTGAGGCTTGACAAAAATAATAAAAACATACTTTAAAATGTAATAAGATCGCTATTTTAAAAATCTTAAATCCAAACTAGAAGAAAGCTAAAGGTATACAGCAAGAAAACACAGCAGTGGAAAAAGTATTAACTATGTCCTTCATTGTTGTCTTCATTGTCTTCTATGTTGTGTCTTACATGGAGCAGTCAGCCGATATTCAGAGCCATTCTTGTGAAAACAAGTGAATTTTTAAATGCTAATGTTGTCATTGACAACTGATGTACCCAAAGTCCTGCTTCTCCAAACACATGAAGAAAGCAGATTATCCCTTTGCTTAGAAACCTTAAAGTTTAACACTTAAAGCAAACTCTTTACCCCAAAACCCCCGTGTAAATAGACCCGTATCATCTATGGACAGACTTGTTTTACTCTTCCTTCTCTCCCAGTAGACATTACCAACCCCTCAGATTACCTATTGCAGGCTGAGCTATTTATGCATCCACTCCTAAAATGAAGACTGCATTACCAAGCAGCATGGCCCAACGGCCGAAACGGTTGGTGATAAGGTCCCAGTCTCCACACTACACACATTTCATTTATTTAGTGCTAGCCTGATCCTATGGATCACATGCTGACTGGCATCCTCAGTTCACGAGGTATGCACCTAGACCATATCGTCCACCTTTGTCCCTTCCCAGTGCAATCCAAGTCACGTGCTTTGAGACTGCTCTACAATGGGAGCTGAAGTGCAGTAAGGGGACACAGTCAGGACACTCACTTAAAATGTGTGAGCTCTACATTTCCACTAAAACAGTAATGTAGATGCACTCAAAAGGACCTGGAATAGCAAACTCTTACTACTCCATCTGGTTAAGCTAACTACAACTTCCTCCAGTTGCACAGGCTCAGCCAGAACAGAATGCTTTACAAAACCCTCCATCTTCCACTCTTTCAGATTTTACGCACAACCCCTTCCATAAGCTTTGGTATCTCTGAGAACCAGTATCCTCGTCCGTCTGCCTGTTCAGTCAAGGAACACCTTCATGCCAAACTGAAACAGGAACTGCCACTATTTGCAGCTGAACTGAACCCTCCTGGCAGCTTTCGAGCTGCCACACATCCATCAATCTGATCTTCTGAGGTAATCGGCACCATGAGTTTCAACAGAATAAATATACCCATGGAGAAAAATTGGTTCAAAATAGTAAAAGCTGCGACAGAAGCCCAAATCATATCGAATCCAGGAAAAGGCTAGACTTCTGCCACACTATGACAAATAACCTTCTAAGGTGAAGCCTTAGCCAGTGGTAGGTTTTCTGGCCACCCAGCCACAAAGACATCTGAAGCACATTGCACATGGTCAGTCCTCCTTGTTTTCCCAGAGGTCAGCCTCTGTTTTCCCTTTCTTCTGCCAGGGAAAGCACTCAAGAGATTTCACATTTCCTATTATATCTTTAATTTAACGGGAGTTTACTACTTCGCATTCCTTATTCTCATTACATTATTTTCAAATGAAAAAAAAAAAAATGTGTATATTTATTGAATAAATTGCCTATTCTTTTAGCTGTTGTTACTAATACTGTTGTATTTTAGTAATTAGTTCAGTGTTGATCAACACATTAAAAGATGTTTAAAAAGTGGAATTTAAGAAAAAATGTACTTTTTGCAAATAATACAAATAGAATTCTTTAAAACTGATACTGGAAGCAAACTATACATTTGATAAGTAACTTGCATTGCAATGACACATTAAAATAATATTCACAACTGTAAAAGGTTAATGCATCTGAAGCAAAAAAGGTAGAAAGGGCTTTTGTAGAAGTATACCAGCAAAAAAACTAAATCCACAAAGCACTCATAAAATAACTAGCTTTAAGGATGCAAAATATTATGTTCCACATTATCTTGTACATACTTTGTAAATGATTGTATTCTTGAAAATCTTGAAAAAAAACACAGGATCATACAACGGTTGAAGTTGGAAGGGACCTCTGGAGGTCATCTGGTCCCACCTCATTGATCAAGCAGGGCCACTGAGATCCAATTGCCCAGGTCTGTGTCGAGATGGCTTTTGAATCCCTCCAGGGATGGAGACTCCACAACCTCCCTGGCCAATCTGTGCCAGTGCTCAGTCACCCTCAGTAAAAAAGTGTTTCCTGATGTTCGGAGGGAACCTCCTCTATTTCAGGTCATGCCCGTTGCCACTTGTCCTGCCACTGGGCACCACGGAAAAGAGCCTGGCTCCATCTTCTTTACACCCTCCCTTCAGGTATTTGTAGACATTGATAATATCCCCCCCCGAGCCTTCTCCTCTCCAGGCTGAACAGTCCCAGCTTTCTCAGCCTTTCCTTGAAGAGATGCTCCACTCCCTTCATCATCTTTGTGGCCCTTTGCTGGACTCTGTCCAGCACATCCATGTCTCTCTTGTACCAGGGAGCCCAGAACTGGACACAGTACTCCAGGTGTGGCCTCACCAGTGCTAAGTGGAGGGAAACGATCGCCTCCCTTGACCTGCTGGCACTACTTGGCCTAAGGCAGCCCAGCATACCATTAGCCTTCTTTGCCATGAGGGTACATCGCTGGCTCATATTCAACTTGGTCTCCACCAGGACCCCTAGGTCCTTTTCGGCAAAGCTGCTTTCCAGCTGGGTGGTCCGCAGCATATACTAGTGCACAGGGTTGTTCCTCGCTAGATGCAGGACTTTGCACTTCTTGTTGAACTTCATGACGTTCCTATCAGGCCATTTCTCCAGCCCTCTGGATGGTTGCACAACCCTCTGGCGTATCATTCACCCCTCCCAGTCTTGTGTCATCTTGCTTTTGTGTCAGACTTGCTGAGGGTAGACTCTGCCCCATCATCCAGATCCCTAACAAAGACGTTAAACAGGACTGGACCCAGTACTAACCCTGGGGTACACTGCTAGTTACTGGCCTCCAACTGGACTGCCACTGATCTCCACCCTACGGGCCTGGCTATTCAGCCAGTTTTCAATGCACCTCACTGTCTGCTCATCCAGCCCCTACGGCCTGGAAATGCTTTCAAGGATTGGTTGCTCCATCACATTCCTAGGGATAGAAGTGAGGCTGACCAGCCTGTAGTTCCCTGGGTCTTCCTTCTTGCCTTTCTTGAGAACAGGAGTGACATTTGTTTTCTTCCAGTCTTTGAGCACTTCTCCTAATCACCATGATTGAGCGAAGATTATCAAGAGCGGCCTTGCAATGACATCAGCTGGCTCCCTCAGCCCTCACGTGTGCAGCCCATCAGGGCCCATGGTCTTACGCCTGTCCAGTTTGCTTAAGCACTCCCTGACCAAATCCTCTTCCACCTAGGGTGCATCTGCCTACTCCAGTCTCCCCATAATGCATGGGGTCTGGGATTCCTGAAGGCATGTCTTGCTAGGAAAGGCTGAGGCAAAGAAAGCATTGAGTACCTCAGCTTTTTCCATGTCCTGTGTAACCAGGTCCCCCCATCTTGTTGAGCAATGGGCTCACATTTTCCATAGTCTTCCTTTTGTCACCTGTGTGCCTACAGGAGCCCTTCTTGTTCTCTTTGACATCACTGGCCAGATTCAATTCCATTTGGGCTTAAGTTTCCCTAACTTCATCCCTGGACAATGTTTCTGTTTTCCTTCCAGGTCACCAGTCCTTGCTTCCACCCTTTGTACGCTTCCTTTTTGTGCTTGAGTTCTGTTAGGAGCTCCTTGTTCCTCTACATAGGCCTCCTGGCATTTTTGCCTGATGTCACATTCATTGGGATGGAGCTCTCTTGAGTTTAGAGGAGGTGATCTTTGAATATTAACCATCTTTCTTAGGCCTCCCTTCCCCTCGGGGCTCTTATCCCATGGGACTCTCCCGAGCAGACCCCTGAAGAGGCCAAAGTCTGCTCTCCTGAAATCCAGGATTGTGAGCTTGCTCTTTACCCTCCTCACTTCCCTCGGGTTCCTGAACTCCACCATCTCATGAAGTAGATCTCTGTGATTCTCGAGTTATCATTTTCATTTTGCTGTGTTATATTTTTATCAAATGTTTTTTAGCTTTTCTTTAGAGTGCAGAATATACTTTCTGTGTCATTATTTTTTCAAGTTGAGGGCAATTTCTTAATTGTATCTATATTTAAGAAAGATTTTTTTCCACATAATTTATTATAAATTGTGTGTGGTACTGAATTAATCTTTCAATAAATAAGTATTCTAAAAATGTAATAATACGGTATTGGCTTATTATATGATGTTATGTCTGTTTCATAAAAATCCAGCACATCATATAAACAAAAGTAATTTCATAAATTTCTTTGTTTCTAAAAGAGTTCCAGTGACATGAAAGGAAAATAATAATGAAAAATATGTTTCACATTATTTGAAAAACAAATAAATACCACTTAGACACTGCAACAATTTCTATTTGTTTTGGTAACACAAAGCAGAGTGAGGACATACATATAATTTCCTGCTCTTCCATAAAAGTAAATACTCTGTAACTCATGATCTTCAACATGTAAAAGAGCAAATACAAGCGCGAGTTATAATTTATATCTATTTTATTAATTCAGGTTTGGGGGCAGGTGGGGGGGGGTAAACAATCCTGAAAAATAATTACATTTTAAACAAAACCAGTGAAACATGGCATTTTGTTTATGCCATTTTCATAGCAATTTTGGAGGCAAGAAATAGAACAGTGGGACACTGCTGTTCTACAGATATTTCTTTACAAATGTGGTGTACATAAGCTATTCTCTCGCTAAGACACTTCTGTCATTTCAGTGGAGGAGAAAGGCAAATTTAAATACCTGGGATACTTGTTAAAATAGCTTAATGTTTCTTAGAATTGTAGGAGAAGCTGTGCTACAAATGATCAAAACATTGAAGACACATGGATGAAACACGTAGCTGGACAGCAAAGAAGAACAAAGCACTGGAAATAAAGCAATAAAAAGTGATGGTGTCAATATTTACCTTTTTTTTTAAAAGTATCTGAAAACAGAAGAGCACAGAACAGGAGCTTCTTTGACTGGAGAGACAGTTGGAGTTGATTTAGCAAGGTAGAATGATAAAAAGATTCATACTGTTTTCAGTGAAATTTCCATCTCCAGAATAAAATATAGTAGTGTAAATAGCTTGTGAATGTCATAATGCGATGTTTAATGTTGTACACTTAATGCAACGTTTACATGCAAGAATAACAAATTGCTCTTGTAAAGAACCTACGCTACAAATCATAAAAAGCTTCTTCTGAAGAGCAGAGTTTGGGTTTTATTAAGTGAATCCTACAAGTGATTAGATATTGATGTTTACAAATGAAATAGAAACGGATGTCAAGGCTTATTGCTGTTCTCTAAAGAACAAGATTAAAATAAATTACCTGAAATAGGTATTTTGAATTTAAACCAGTTTTAAGAGTCAATCTCATGGATCTGAGTACCCCGTACATAGCTGAGACTTACTGTTTTCATTGCTTTACTAATAATATTTCTTCTATAGGAGAAAACCAACTGTTGAAAAAACATAAAAATATAAGTGTTTTATTACTGTGTAACATAAACACACACACACACAGATGGTATGTTCTTCGGAGAAACACCAGAATACTGCACCTGGCTTAGAAACATTATCAGCTTGCACGAGACCAGTGTTGAGAAAGGTCTGAGACCCCTACAACTGCTAAACAAGGCTGCAGGAAAGAAATTGCTACACAGGAAAGAAATTGCTTTACCGTCTTTTAAATGAATACAACGTGCACATTTCCTTTGCCCAGCAAGCTTCACTGGCTGGTTAGCAAGTAAAACCTCCTGTCTGAGCTGAACTTGGCTAGCTCAAGTCATGACTCTGGCTCAGAGGAGTGGACTCGTATCCCAGCCACAGCACACCTGCCCCTACGGTTCAGAGCAGCACGCCTCGACAGCCTCCTTGCAAACATAAAGGAAAGAGGGGGGCACCTAAAACATCATTTGGAATAGGCTGCCCAGGGAGGCGGTGGGTTCGCCGTCCCTGGAGGTGTTTAAAAAAAGGGTAGAGGTGGTACTTGGGGATATGGTTTAGAAGTGGTTTTGTCAGGTTAGGTTAATGGTTGGACTCGATGATCTTAAAGGTCCCTTCCAACCTCAACGATTCTATGATCATTCACACCACAAAAGAAACAAGAGGACCTGAGTCTTTCCCTTCAAAGCGTTACAGATTTAAAATACATCATGCAGTCCATTTGCAAATTCTGGATTAGATAACATTCTCTCCACTCTCCCACGACTCAAACCTGTACATTATTGATAAAATGATGACTTAAGGGGGAAAAAAAAAACACATATATAAACAAGCACAACCCTTTGGATGCCTTTCCTCATGCCTGAAGGCAGTTACAGAAGGACCAGCTGGTTTAAGTCAACTATAGTTTGTTGAAAAGTACCATCTAGTGGTGATTTTATATTACACAAACACCCCGAATTCTACACACGGAAACTTTCTTTGGCCTGTTAATGTCAGAGCACAGGCTCACCAAAACTGCATTTCGCATTATGATACCACCCTGTATAACACACTCACTCAAAACAAAGAAGTATATTATCCTTTGCTCTTACCTTTATTCATATACCAGCTCATGAGTCACTGGAAAGGCATGATATTCCTGAAGAGAAATGAAAGGTCTGCAACCTCATTGCTCAGTTTAGCTCATTTTCAAGATTGCAGTACTATGTCCTTCTGGAAAGGACATTATAATAATTACCAAAAGTGGGGTTTGCTTCTCTTAGCAGAAACCTCAGGTGGCGCTTTTTATCAAATTAACTCAGAGAGCAACCCAGGAAGAAAAAAAAGCAGCGCCTTGACCTTTTTCATGTTGCCAGTTCTTGGTGTAAGCAGGGACGTGTTTACTGTAAATAAAAATACAAAAGGTTTTATTGGAATTTTTGCTATTGATTATCTACATTTGCTATAATTCAGAACCCTGCCACCTCTCTTGGGAAGTCTAATCCACATCAACTCTGATGTCAAAGCATAGGCTAAATTGTTCAACACGTGGTTGATCATAAATATGACCGCAGATCACATTAACAAGCCCCATGTTCTCCTGAAAGCAGCAGGACCCAAAGAACAAAAATAAAATAAGAATTAATGGCCATTCACAGTGCTACTATGATTTCTGAGGGTCTTTAGCAAATGGGGTAGCAAAGCAGGAGGTGATAACCAAAAGTAGGTGTGTTTGTTGTAGCCCCTGCTTACTCCAAGCCTGTAGACCCTGTCAAAGGACAGAACATCAGCACCGTACAGTCCGAGGATTCAGCCCAAATGCTCAGTCTCACATGTCAGGTGGCCCTGGCTAATGTTCTTAAACACTTCCGCAGGAACATCAAGACCCATATCAATATAAGGAAGGAATAAAAGCCAGGTCAGAGCTAACGGTTACTCTTAAAGAATGTTATTTAAAATTGCACTTAAGCCCGTGATGTCAAGGTTACAAGTGTCAGGTAAAGGATTCTCAGGCAGACTGAAAATAGCAACAGTTCGCACACCAGCAGTGGATTTACACTTGGCGGGTGATTTGTAGGGAGTAGGCAGGAGAGCATAGGCAGCTCTGCCTCCGCCTATCCTTGTAATTTTCTTTTGCCATGCAGGCAATGAACTGTCACATTGGCCTTTGTTTTCCTAGACCAATTCTTTACATCCCTGGGCTTGCAGACACAAATATCATCTTACACTAACTTTTCTTTCCAAAACTCCTCCCAAAGGAGGACTCTTTCAACATTCATTTTGTTGCTCCAAATCCCACCCATGTGAGTATGTAAATACTATGGCAAGAATTTCCCTTCTGTGCACACACAATCTTTCAAAGTGGTTTTGACTTTGAAAGAGTTTAATCACTAAATGTAAAAATCTGTTCAGTTGCCAGACTGTAACATATGCTACCTCACAGAACTATGTGTTGTGTGTTACATAGGTCCCCCTCATACAGAGGATCTAAACGCACATTCTTTTCCTAAAGGAAAAAAAAAAAATCACTCATTTTTATATCTGCCAGTTCTTGCTGCCCTCATATTATCCAAGCCCTCCTAATACCTTCTGTTATGACTGAACCATCAGAATATACTCCATCAGGTTCAGTTTATCTTTATTCTACCATGCCATAGTTTCATTTAACTGGTTTAAGCATTCAGCTGTTGAAAACAGCTCTAGCAGAAAATCTTGATTATTCGAACTGCTTGACAAATTCAGTTCAAAGAGAGCTTTTAAATACAGTCAGCGTAACAGAATTTTGGGTTTATTTCATTTCAGTTCTTACAATAGTGGGTCAAATACAATTACTTCCACTACACGTGGCATAGATATTTTTGAAACCTAAAGCATATACACTTTCTCAGACCGTTCTTCTGGAGGCCAAGTTATAATCACATGGTGTCAAATTGGACAGAATTATTCCCTATTGTTTTACATGTGAATTACTTCCAATTATTTCTTGTTAAGTGTATTGTTTTTTGCACGAGCTAGAATTGTGCAGTATTTTAAAGGGATAAATATTCAACCCTTGTAAATGTTAAAAAACCCCAGCAAGATAGTAAAAATGGAGCATAAACCATTTTCTTAAAACATTTGTGTCATTTCAACTGCTTCAGACGGATAAAGTAGGGAAATAAAAGCCAGAAATTTGAATGATAAAAATACCCAAGAGTGAGATTCACTTTACAGAGGTAACTAGATAGGATTAATTTAATGATTATGATTAATTTCAATAGGACAATCACAAATAATCTGACGTCCTTGCCTTGGTATGACATGAAGTATATCTGCATTTTCTAGCCTCAATATTTTCTAGCCTAAATTTCATATGCCACTTTTCTCTGTTACAGATTTGCATTGTTAATATGCAAATACTGCATGGTTCCAACTCATAAAGAAAAAGGTGATAAACTTCCCAATACCTACAGATGGAAAATTACTGGGTTTGTTACAGCCTGCATACATACGCAGCTCTGCATATTTCTCTCTTGTCTAGTCTCTGCTGATCTTGCACTGCGTCCTGCATTTGGGATAGATATTCCTGCTGGAGATGCTAATATGGTTTGAACTCAGTGGCCGTTCTGGAATTTAAAAGCAGCAAAGCCTCAAAATGTCAGCCAAGTCCACGCAGGGTCCTATTCAGACGGGGCACGGCACGGCCTGGAGGCTTTTAATGACAATACTACCACAGATGATTGACTCTGCCTCTGTTCCTGGCTCATCCATCAAATCAACGAGCTCCTCCCAGAGAAGCCGGGTGAGGTAAGGCTGGCGCTCCCTGACAGGAGGAGGCAGGCAGGATTTTGAAGAAAGAACTATTTTTAACCATAGTCAGAGGGTTAGAAGGCAAAAAGAAAGGAGAGGATGCACCTCAGGGCCCCTTCTTGCTTTCCAAAGCGTAAACGCCTACGACTTCCAAGCCTACATGTGACTGGATTTTAGACATGCTTTCCATCTCTTGCTCACCTACCACAATCCACCTGAGAAGATCAAGCATGAACTGGTAGCAGTTGGCACCCGCTGAATAAGGTGACTAAAGTAATATGTTCTGTTATGGGAAAATTTCTAGGCATAAAAATAAGTTTCACCACCTGGATTCACATACAGGCAAACTGTGGCTGAAATCTGTAGAATTACAGAGGGTCACCCGTACGCAAGAGGCTCCGAAAAGGGAGAAATGGAAATCACCAGAGTGACACTCACGTAAATGTTGTCTATGATTCTGAAGGCTTTCAGAGGAAAATTCAAACTTTCTTGAACTTCCAGTAGCTTTAAGCTGTGTGGTATTGAAGCTGGGTCAGGACAAACGGTAGAAGCCTAGCCAAGGCCGTCACACTGGTCGCTTTGTCATCGCTGGTACGCAAACCAGTGAGCTTGGGTATGCCCATATGGGCTGGAACGGGAGCTCCGGATCGGAGGGGGGGGTATTCTCATGGAAATAATGTGACTCTTAGTTTGGGGAACCGCACATATATGGGGGAAATGGATGTAAGCTAGCCAAGGTAATTATTTATGAATTTGAGATTTCAGCACAACTAATGCCTTGATTTTGTTTGAAAGCAGAAGACTGAGAAGAAGCACCTCTTAGTGCTTTTACTCCTACAAAAGCTAGAAGCATGACAGGAATGACACAGCTTTCAAGTACAGAATATACAGCAAACTGCAACTGCAAGTCTGTGCTTGGAAATTTAAATGGGAGGAAAAAAACATTAGCTGAGTCTTTAAAGCATAAGAA
The DNA here is from genome assembly GCA_013398815.1 of Ibidorhyncha struthersii. Lineage (NCBI taxonomy): Eukaryota > Metazoa > Chordata > Aves > Charadriiformes > Charadriidae > Ibidorhyncha > Ibidorhyncha struthersii. The sequence goes on along the minus strand of VZSZ01004482.1, from coordinate 10,608 downwards.
AACAAGAGCATCCTGGAAAAAGTACAGTGCTAATTAGAAAATATATATATATCTCAGTTCAAGGAGTCTGGTTCTGACTTGCTATAAATAGAAGGGATTTTTGATCTACAGTAGTGCGTGTTTTGTTATTCAGCTTTAGTTGGTGGTGGAAGAGAGAGAATTAGGACTTCTAATCTTCTTCGTAACCCTTTTGAAGGGTTTGCCACGAAGGAAATACTGAACATCTAACTGAAACTGAAGCAGACTATGTCTTACCTAAAGTTCTGGAAAATGATGTTTCAGTAGGAACCACGAGTTATCCTGACATGTTTTTCTTCCTGGAAAACAACTGCTTCCCAAAGCTCCTGTCTGATAAGAACTAAATCATGAGCCAAAAGTAATTCCAAAGGATTATTGGCTACAAACACTTGGTTGGCTGCCTCTTAAAAGGCAAGTGTAGACTAAGGTGATTTATTCAGACAGAAATTAATTCTTAGGCCTGTGACCTAAGGATGTGCAGCAGAAACATCGGTCCTTGACTTGCAGTTGATAGTCACAGGATTGCTACGGCTCTTTAGCTGTGACAGGCTCATTATGTCATGATGGTACCTATTGAATGGAAGACATAAAGATAGCCCCTAACCCAAAAGTTCAAGCCAAAACAGTGCTAATCAGAACTCTGAGAACATGGGGCAATCATACCAGAGACTGGTAATTCATCCTGAGGAGTAGGTTAAGAGATGCACTCACTTTGAATGTCTCCAAGACAGTGTTGTCTTCCACAGTTTCAATTTGTTAGGTTTTTCTTAAATACATCCCTGATCTATAAAAGCAAAATTTGTTGAAAGTCCTTTTAGTTCTCTTTTTCTGTTATTAACCATTCCCTAAATTCAGCATTTTTGTAAAAATATTTTTATACTCTGCGGTGTTTCTCTACAGCTTTCTCAAATTTGCTTTCACTCTGGACATTCAGGTACCTTCATCTTCTTTTAACCAATCTTCTTTTAAAGGGGTATCTTCTATCTCCATTTCAGACACAGGATTTTATCCATGCAATGCCAATCCCAGTCTTGATCTCTGCAATTTATAATTGAGATCAGTGTTTTACTTCAAAATAATCAGAAAGAATTTCCTCAGTTTATACGTTGTTCTAGATAATTGTTTATTTCTAGATACAGACAAACAACAGCTTCATAGGGTCAACCAATACATAATATTTAAGTATAAACTAACTTATTTCTGTTCCATATTCTCACATTATTAGCTCGTTTAGAACTGACGGACACTTTAGCCCTGAGGTTTGAACAGCTTTAGCCAACAGATCAACATTTGCATTGCACAGAGACCCTCTCTGCTTGACTCATGAGCCAAATGAAAGCCATAGCTAATTAGAAGGAGGACACTTAGTTGTTCAGTCAGACTGCTCTTGCACACTTGTAGTTTACGATCATCCAATAACCTCTATAATCCACGTTGACTAACCAAAGCTAGCAATCTCTGCTCAGCACTCCCCAAAGGCAGACCTGCTTGGGTTACAAATGCCTGCAACAGACTTGAGGAGGTTTTGCGATGCAGCAGGAGACACTGTCAGCAAGGAAAAGCCCCAGCACAGCCCAGAGGGCTACTCTAGTCTGTAAAGGTACAAGAAGAGGTAGGTTAGAGTGAACTTTAGATTAGGCGCTGCAGCGCAAGATAAGATTTTCGTTAGATACTGACCAAAAAATAATCAGTCCTTACTGATAACAATTGCTAGGCTTCCTTTCTTAAATTGACAGCAAGCTACAGAGAAATCATTTTCTTTTGATTTGAATTCATATATTCACCAAGTTTAAACTCTGAATCAATATTCCATAACACAAATACCAAATAAAAACTAAAATACCGAATTTTGCGATAAACAGATTCGCAGTAAAAATATCTGTTGGGTAGATTAATATTCTGTAATGTAGGCAGAACATCAAGCAGAGGAATCCTCCTGAGCTTTCATAAGAAAATGCTGCAAAGCTTGTAGTTCGCATGGCTTTGATAAGAAATTCATAAACAGACTCTTTTCTGAATTTGACCTTGTATTTACAGCTTTTTCAGAGGACAGTTTGGCATTTTAACAGAAAATTGAGGTTGCTATCATGTCACAGCCGTTTTAATACTTTTGTGTTCTGAATTAATACTCACACTTGGTTTGTGATTTATTAAAACAAAAACCTAATTCTTTCCATTATTTGGTCTCTATTTTTACAACTATTACTATATGTTACATAGCTCATTTTAAGAGTCTGTAAACAATCCATTTTTCTGGAGAATTTGAAATTAAAGCAAAGAAATTGCTTCCAGGAAATGTGTTTTTTGAAAGTTGTATTATTTTCCCTTTTAAAAAGAAATCACTGTAATAATTTCTTCAGATAGTTTTAGGAACTATGTGAAAAAGGATTCAAGTGATAGCATGTGGCAAAGAAGCAGCTGCACTGTTGTGCATTGTGTATGTTGTTGCACTTCATCCAAGCCACTACAGGCCAGAGGAAAAGCAGCCAAATAGTGTTCGCTCTCAGAGTGGTAAGACCTACGTTTATAGCTGATGCCCAGGTATGGTATGCAGAGAGGCTCTTGCTTAGACTTATTGCCAGAACAACCAGGACCACCTGACTTTGTTATTTGCCCCGTTGGAGGGTCAGAAGCAGAAAAGCATAGAGGCGTCACACCCGCGGGGAGGAGCGGACAGGACAGGTGACCCAAAACTGACCAACAGGGTATTCCATCCCATCTGCATCGTGCTCCGAATAAAAGCTGAGGGATCAAAGGTTAAGTGCTCTTTCTTCAATGGCCAGCATCCAAGGAGGGCTCTCTCTGTTTGTCTGCCTTTGATCCCAATTCTGAATCCAGATCTGGAATCCAGTTCCCGTCCATCACTGAGTCCAGCCTGGGACTGCCCCAGTGCCAGCCGGTGATGTGCCCATCATCCTGGGAGCTTGAAACGGTTTTGTATATATTTCATCATTTTCTTTGCATTTTATTATTAATATTTTCATTAAATTAGTTTAGTTCCTTCCAAACTCCTAAGTCTCTTTATCTCTCTCCCTCCTCTCCTTGAAGGGGGCGGCAGGGAGTGGGGGGGACAATATCTATCACTCACCTCAGTGGCCAGTCCAGCCCAAACCGCGACAGTAACAACCAGGCCAAACACAAGAAAGACAGTGTTCTGACACATTTAGAAACAAACTAAACTTTTTAAAAAAAGGGGGAGGGAGGGGGAAGACATTACAGAAATAAGTAACTGCATTACAACATTTACAGATGGGAGTTCTGGGGGAAAAAAAAAACTTTCCTCAGAAGTACTGTTTGCTTAATAATCATCCAAACGATGACTTAACATTGTCCTGAATAGAAACGTGCCAGTTTCTGTAAAAACTGATGAACAGCAGGCACAAGAAATGGAAATTATTAGAGAATAACAAACAGTGAGAAAAGACAGAGAAATTTACGAGGTTTATACCTGATGAAAGCACAAGTTTAAATGATACCTCACATATGGCTATTCTTTCAAGAACTCATCCTCTGGAATGAATCCAAGAGGAAATGTGTTGCCTTAAACAGAGGGGATAGATACAATGAAAGCTATCTCTGAGTATCACTTTGAAGAGGATAGGCAAAAAAAATGATATAAGTGTTGATGGTATTGCTGTTATAAGAGACAAACGAAGAGGAAGAGTTCAATGCTTATTACATTCACAAATTTCATTACCTGACCCATCAAAAGATAATTCGTTTCAAATACTCAATTCTCAACTTAATGACATGATACATACAATGAAAAAAATAGATAACGTCCTCATTTTGAAAGCCAAGAAAGACTCAGGCAATTTAAACCTGTGATGAATAAACTACATGATTTTAGGGAAAATATTTCTTCCCCGATTTGACAGCTAAGGCACAGCAAAAGTTTTGGACTGATACGTAAACTGCCTTGATGCAATCACACAGGTTTTGCCTGGAAAAAAGACCAAGTTATGCTTAACTGAAGCATGAAAACTAGCTGGGCAAGCTTACAGTCATGACTGACATGTTACGGTTATGAACACTGGGAGAGCCATGACATTTGGAAGGCATATGTTTCAAAACTGATGGATTCCCTAGGGTCTGGTTCCTATTTGTGGCCATAATAATTTGGTCCTCTGCAGTGCTGCTTAATACTATACCTCCAGTACTGCTGCAGTCATCAGTTCTGCATTTGTTGCCTGCCAAAAGCAGTAATGCTCTCTTTGACGCTCTAATAAGCCATGCAGAGAAACTTCCATTGCAGAACTATTTGCCGCTCCCTACAGGGCTCCAGACAACAAACCAGGGTGGTGAGGTTTTAATAATATCATCGTCATCAACAACCACTGTATGAATTTCCTGAGCTGAAACCAGAAGCTCTGCTAGCACGATCCTAGCTGGGCTGGTGAGGCTTCTACCCACAGAGCATGGGGGAAGCTTTTACATAAAGCACAACAGCAGCTTCCCCCGCACCCCCGATTCCGATTCCCACTAAAAGCAAGCCTGTTTTCCACCTTAACCCACCCTGAGCCAGCTGCTGGTACTGCTGGTTTAAGCGTATTTCTCTGGGATTCTTGGCCACGGCTCAGATCAAAACTAAACACCAGGAGCACAGAAAGCTTCTGGGAAATCTTTAGCAGTCTCCTTTCTACACAACAGGGTGTCATGCATGGTGCTGTGATTTCTTTGAACTTCTCTAGCTTCTGTTCATTTTTCCCTTAGGATCCCCAAGAAGAAAGATTAAGGCTTCCTAATTGCATTCCACCTTTTGAAGTTCTTCACGGATGTTAACCAACAAGCACTCTCAGATCCCTAACATTCTCCTCATTCTGGATTTCTAATTCATAAAATAAATAATTGCATTAGATGTCTATTTTCCTGCTGCAAGACAGGGGTTCTTGCAGCCTGTATTTTGTGTACTTTCTGTAATAGTCCACAAAGCCAGAAATAGTGGCATATAGCTGAACTGGACTGGAGCTACGGATTCAAAACATCTTTTTTGCTGTGTACTTGTTACAGAAGATAGTGACAGTAAATGAAACAAGGAATTATGTAAATAAAAATCCATAAATGGATACTGAAGTAAGAGCTTTAAATGCTCAATGATTTTAAAGAAATTGAATATCCCTTTTGTTCAGCAGACTGTCTTGTACGTTTACAAGAACTTGCCAGATACAGAGACTAGTTTCAACAGACATGATATCATTTACCGTTGCTTCAAATTTGCAGAGAATTCTGGTGACTGTCAAAATGCTGACACGACTGCATTTTAAAAATACATATATTCAGCAGCTAGAAAACATCCTCATAAAAACAGCTACAGGAATAGCCTCATGTTTGTAGCCTCTGTAACACTGCAGAAGCTATATGCTCTTCTAAGAGAAATTAAACTACTATGATTAATTTGTTATGGGCTGTCACAGAATGACATGACATGTAAATGAACACGAAGTTGCTAAGCATTTTCATATTTCTCTTTCAAAACAAACAGGCACAGAAAAACTGCGAATAAGAAGAAACACATTTCAAGTTAATTTGAGGTGCTACAGTAACCAAATATGAGTTTCTCTCTTTCCCTTGATGACAGCACAAATATCACAACCATCAAAGAGCTAATATTGATAAAACTAACAGCAAAGATTTTGTCATACAAAAGATAGCTGGTCTACATTGCTACTTGGTGACCTCAGTAACAATGACAATATTTTTGTAGTTCATCATGCTATAGGTGAATATGGTGGCTTTGGCACTATATCTGACTTTCTGGAAGAGAAATCGAGTTCTGTGATATGGCTTTATTGGGCTATTAAGGCACAAATGGAACAAAGCCAAAGCAATACATTACATTTTTAAGCAGGAAGCCTTTCCCAGTGAACCTTTAAAAGTTAAAAAACGTTATGAAATGGTCACGAAATCTGTTACTGTCATCAAAAATGGTAACCTAGGACATTCTCATCACAGTTTTCTTAATTTTTTTTCCCAAGGTTGAATCCTGCATCCAAAAAAAAATGTTACTGCATGCAGAAGACTGACAATTGAACTGTAAAAAATGTCTTAAGAGGAGTTCTTAGGAAAGAGTTTATTAGATTTCTGAGGGATTTAAATTCCCTGTTGATCATCTAGGAGAGGAGCGGTGGGACTCCAAATGCCTATGCCTTTTTCTTACAAACATATCAAGCAGCTTAGTGAACTCAAACTGCAGAAACATGATCAGAACCAACATATCTCGACACCTGTTAGTTATGTCACCCGGTTTTGTAGAAAGCTGAAACTTCAAAATAAAGTCATGATTTTGAAGAATGATTTCAACTTCTTCCCACTTGCAAAATCTGCTCTAAAGAGTATGATGAAATTGGCTTGAGCTCTTTGTCTAGCACTGGAAAACTGACTTCCAAGATCCTTTTCCAAGACCCTTTTCCAAGACTTCAAAAACACGTCCCTTAGCTGACTCTTTTCAACAAACCTCTTGAACATGAAATGAACTTCAACGGATCGGTTGCCAGTTAGAACCTGGTGGCTTAGAGGGTGAGCCATTTCTTAGAGCTCACAAAGAACAAAGCCTAGTTTTTTTGAAAAATATTCTCAACATTGTCATAATCTTGTCTCGTGGATGTTGTCACACAATATTGACACAACACGTTTTATAACGACCCCCCCCAAACTGGATTTCACATGACTCACTCTTCCCTTCTCTGCTCCTCCATGCTCTCACACTTACATTTAACAGAGGCGACGTGGAAAACTGTGTGTGCAGAGGCTGATCCTACCGTAGCCACTGACTCCTCTGCCAGCAGACAGACATTCAGGTTGCTGACGGTAACCATTTTATTTGTTTAAAGAACCTTCTCCTCTCTAAATTTGCAGAACACACAATAGGAAGGGGCATTTTTTGTTTAAATCTTTGAAAATTAGAAAGCACAAGTGTATGCAACAGTGTTTCACCTTTTTACAAGGGCAACCATTCAAATCTTCTCTCTAGTATCATGAGAAACATTATTACTAATACTAAATAACCAACTGAACTACTGAACAATTAATGAAAGCAAAAGCTTGTCAATCTGTTTTCTAAGGTGTGGTAAGTTGGCAGAACCACAATACTACAGTTGTCCATCCACATCAGCCTCCCAGAACATAAACACAGTGTGAAAGAAACATTATTTTCTCCTCCTCAGATGTGGCTTATCTGACTATGATGCTACAGCAAAGAGCATCTACTGGCCTGAGAAAAGTAAGCAAGGCCTGGATTTTAGTCAGCCGTCACATCCTGAAATAAAAGGCTTGGATACCAAAAAAAAAAAGAAATCCTGAAGCATGTAGTTTAAAGCAATACATTAGAAAAACCCTACAGAGCAGCTAGCTATTGATGCAAAAACTAGACAACTCAACATGTAATTCAAATAAGAAACTGTTTATGAAGACAGCAATAGAAGATTCTGAAGACAGCAACAGAAGACTATGAAGACAGCAATAGGCTACTTAACAATAACCACTTATTCTGACACTGCCAAATAGTAAATAAGTCAATGCAGAGAAACTTATACATAGTCCACACAACACAAAATCAAGTGGAATTTCAGCATAAGATCACGTCATGAAGTTGAATCTCAAGACAGAGCAATTAATGATCCTAAAAAGACTGAGCAACTCCGATACCCTGTCATAAAATTTCCAGCCAGTCTAATGTGATAAGGAAAGACAACTTTTTTCCAAGTATTTTCCAATGTTTCCTTAGTCCCTGAAATGCTTCTAGGTGACATTAGGAAACACTACTATGACCTCGAGAATTGTTTTGTCTGACAAGTTATCATCAAACGTTTTTGATGAAAGGAATGTCCTAGGAAGACAATGAGCAAGAAAAGTATTCACAAGAGCAAAACAGAAATCAAAACGAACCGTGGGATATTCTTTTGTAGCTACAGTTTGTCCAGAAATTTCCAAAGGCATGTTTCAGCATCATCACTGCTTTACAGCTAGTGGAGAGTAGCCTGCTGTTCGGTTATTTTTATAATGGTACACCGCTTCCCCCTGCCGGTGTTCCTGCTTCCTCTCAAAGCAGCTTCAGCTGCAGACTTCTCCCGAGTTACCTGTACCCAGCAGCCTTCATGGTCATCATGCCAGGTTATTAATCACAGTCACATGAAAGCTGTTGCAAGTTTTAACATAAATATCCACTGGTGTTATAAAGCTTAGCAAGCCGTGTTAGCGTCCCACCTGTAAGCAAAGGGAGGCTTTGGCTGGTTGGTACAGGCTGCAGGGGCTGGGTTGTCCCGGAATGAGTTGTAGATTTCTCCCCTCGCTCCATTTTGCCAGCAGAAGGATCACAAAGCAAACCCCCAGTGTTGCTCATCTCCTCGTCTGAGGTATGGGAGACCCTGGCTACAGCACTCGGTTATTTGGGTAACGGAAAGCAGAGTTCACTCACAAACAGGTTTTCACGTGGCATCTGCACTGCTTCCGCAACTTATTAATGAAAAAACAGCACGATCCATGAAATAAATTGATAGAAGTGTTTATGCCTTTGGTTCAATGTCTCCTATGAGTGGATCACAGAACGTCTGCACAAGTATGTACCAAGTGCTTTCTCTGGATTTCAAGATCACACGTTCGGGAAGGCTCAAGCTTGTTAGGAGCTCAGCACAACTTCTGTACACCCGTGAAATCCCAGATGAGTGTAACTCTGATGAAGATGCAGAGTTCTCTTCCACTAGAGGTGCTTAGGTCCTCTAAAATCATTTTCAAGCTACTGAATTTCTGGGAAGGGATGGGATTTGAGAGAAAAGGGCAGCATGTTGCCCAGGCCTTCTCAGAGTCAGCACTCAGCAGCACTGACTGTATCTATGTCTAATTGATAACCGGCTGATACTTTACAAATCTGTGTACATGAATCCTGATTTAGAGTCTGACAGATTAATTGCCTTGACAAGATGGGCGTTCACCTCCAGCTGTCCCAAATACAGGCAATGTACTATGCAGGACATTGGCATCCTGTTTACAGTTTGTAGCTCAAGCGGAGAATAAGTGCTAAGTGAGTTGATAATGATCCCACTTTCTAGAGGGGCTAGCTCAGGCGGAGCCATAATGAAGCCACACAAGGGATTACAAGACAGTGAAGATATTATTCAGATGGTCAAAGACTAATTGCAAGGGAAGAGACTGGAACACCTCTCCAGTGCAAAAGTTGAGGGATTTCTTCGCAAGAAAAACAGAGAGCATAGGTTGCTAATTTGTACATGGTACTGGGCGTCTCACTTGGTTTTCGTTTGCTGCAGTGAAGAAAATGGCACTGAGCTATGCGCAAGGATAGTGGGACTGAGCCACACGGTTTTGTCAGAAGCAGAAAGCGTCTATTAATCAACGTACCCCCTCAGACCTCTGTTAATCTCAGACTCTAAATGGGCAACTGCAGCCGAGACTGCCATATTCCTCTGTTTCACAGGTCAAATAGGGCTTGTTAATAGTATGCATTTGTGACCCATGCCTTTCACCCAGATCATGCTGCTCTCCTCCCTTGTCTTCAAGGATGTAGATGCATTGATGTTTTCTCCAGCAGCAAGATTAGCTTGAGGTACCAACACTCTTCTGTTTAGTGAAGTTTAATTCCACTGCAATACCACAGTTTATGTTCTCCTCAGATACGCCAGGTCAACAGGTTTGTTAAGGTGCTTGATGAAATGGAAGTTTGAAATAATTCTGGTTAAAATCAAAGCCTTTTTTTTAAAAAATCAAAATGAATACAGGAACATGGAAGAATATGGAAATGGAGACATGAGGTTCTCTGGCTTATCCTCACACCCAAATTCACCGTAGAAAAGCTCTCCGAGCCTGGTAAGATTTTAAGGTACATTACTATGTGTCTGCAAGTCCACACTCCATTTGGTTGTCTTCCCAAAAAGAAGCCCAGTGGGCAGTCACAGCACACACTTTAGCAGGAAGAAATAAAGTTTCTAATTGTCTCACATGAAAACGCTTTGATTTTCAGAACTTTTTGGCTACCACATAACCCTGCTGCTTCATACCAGGTGATCATTCATACTTACAGGTCATGTGTTTTACGACTTCAGATAATGAACAACACATAGCCTCATCATGCCTTGGGAAGCCAATGTTCTCAAAGTCTGCTACTGGCAGAGACATCAGTCATTACTTTCCATGCATGAGCCACAATAATTTGTGGTTTTTCATACCACCTGCTGCTGACTTGCTGAAAAACTGATTAGTGGCTATTTTCAGCATGGGGTAATCCACTTTTAGATGAAAAATCTGTTTTAACATAGCCTTCTGGAAACAGAAATTACGTGGAACCTGGCCAGCGGCTGGACATCCACCCAGCCACTCTCTCACTCCCCCTCCTCAACAGGACAGGAGGAGAAAATAAGATTAAAAAGCTCATGTGTCAAGATAAACACAGCGAGATCACATACCAATTACCATCACAGGCAAACCAGACTAGACTTGGGGAAATTAATTTAATTCATTGCCAATAAAAACAGAGTTGGATAGTGAGAAATAAACACAAAAACGAAAACAACACCTTCCTCTTACGCCCCTTTTTCCCTTTTTTCCCCAGGCTCAATTTCGTTACCAACTCCTTTATCAAGT
>VZSZ01004481.1:564333-584360 GCA_013398815.1 Ibidorhyncha struthersii | reverse complement strand
GTCCCTTCCAACCCTGACTATTCTGTGATTCTGTGATAAGTAAGAGCCACACCACATACCATGCCTGGACATCAACTATAAACATTGGTCTTATCACTCTGACAGAGCAAACATTGCCTGCACAATATGCTGTTAATTTCAGCAGTTAGAAGAGGCCCAGCTAAGAAGCAAAGTTACTGAACAAATTGGTCCTGTTTTACCTCAAACCAGGAAAATGACACAAGAGAGTGAGTGTCTCAAATTGCAAAGCATGCTGGTTTGGAATTGGATGGTATTATTGGTTGGCGAGGTATGTTGCCACAGTGAATGGAACAAAATTTCCAACAAGTGATTGTTAAGCATCACTGAACAAAACACCTGTATATAGATCACTAAGTGTAGAAATAGATGGGTATAATCAAAGTGATGGTGAGGTATGCTTATTCTAGTTTGACTGCCTTGATATTTAAATATATGTATTTGACTAAAGCCTGACCTAAGTTTTTTTCCCACTGGCACCCGTACATAGCAGTCCCAGGGCACAGAAACTGCTGCTCTTAAAGTACACCAGGTGGTGTGTGGCTATCTGTGTTCCGCGGGTTCTGCCCCAGCTACTCACTCACTTGAGACTACTAACATGTAAATTAAGGATAATTTAATCCTAGTCTAGATGTAGCTACATAAAGGAAAAACACCAGTAAAAGTGGTATCCTCAGCCTAGCAGCTGAAGGCAAAACAAAACCCAAGAATTGGAAGAGGAAGCTGAATAATAAATTCAAACATATCTTAGTTTCACACTTTCAAATGAAAGCAAATAGCCAATAATTATGGTAGTTTTTTCTCAGTTAATTTTGAAATGGTGAGTGAATGTTTTGCCTGTGCTGCCTAGTTTAAACAAGAATTGCTTTAAATAATTCCTGTGCCTTGTGTTAGACAGGCAACCAGACAAACCAAGTGTGTCCTCTCCAGTGTATTGGTCATCAGCCTATTTTCCTTCCTGAAAGGAGAAGTGACTGAATAGGTAAGAGGTTCTAGTGAAGAAAATGCTGTAGAGGGACAAAAACATTTGACATAACTTACTTCATCACTCACAGGTTAATGGAAAATATTCTTACCTGTTACTGTAGTTGAGATGGACTACGGGCTTGTCTATAGGGGTGAGCCTGCTCCTCCCACAGAGAAGTTGACCAAAGTGAGATTTGCTCTGAAAATTGTGCTTTATGAACACAGCTGAGTTAATAAGTTTCATCTGTAGACAAGATATATAAGTTGTACATCTAGCACTGTTACATGGCTTTCAGGAAAAATTTGGTTCTTATCTGCATCTTAAAGTTATATTAGACATCTCTGAGAAGATTTATACCCCAAATTATGAGAAAGATGAAGAGAAAAAAGAGTGGCTTCTCACTGGTTATGTTTCCAGCCTGTCCTTGCCCCTAAAAGGATTCACAAGTTTGAGTTAGTTCTGTGAACTAGTTAGCACTTCAGAAATAATCTGTGATACTTAAAAAAAAATGTCACCATAGCTTTAAATCTGATATATAAACCTCAATTCAGCTGTACAGAGAAAGAATATTCCATTTCTGAAAAAAGGATTTTCCTTCTTTTTTTTTCTTCACCACAACTTGGAGTAAAACACAAATATTTGAAATCTCTGTAGGAAAAGACATGTATCTCCAATACCCAAAAACCTAGCAGATCTCATCAGGAAAGTGTCCTGGTTTGAAGTAAAACAAGAACAATTTTCTATTCAGTAATTTTACTTTTCAGCTAAGCCTCTTGTACCTACAACTGAACACTCTGAAATTAACTGTACGTTTGTCAGACACTTTCAGCTTCTAGCAGTGATAAGACCTGTGTTTATAGTTGATGCCCAGGCATGGTATGCAGCGAGGCTCTTGCTTATACTTATTGCTGTAACAGCCAAGGGCAGTCAACTTTGTTACTCGCCCTGTTGGAAGGTCAGAAGTGGAAAAGCGTAGAGGGGTCACACCCACGGAGAGGAGCAGATAGGCCAGGTGACCCAAAACTGACCAGTGGGGCATTCCATTCCTTCTGCCTCATCCTCAGTATAAAAGCTGAGGGCTCAAAGGGTCAGCCCACTTTCTTCAATGACCGATATCCGAGGAGGACTTTCTCTGTCTGTCTGCCTTTGATCCCAATCCCTGCATTCCTGAATCCAGATCCAGAATCCAGTTCCCGTCCATTGCTGAGTCCAGTCTGGGACTTTCCCAGTGCCTGCTGGTGATGCAATTGTCATCCTGGGAGCTTGATACTGGTTTGTATATGTTATATATATTTAATTATTTTCTTCTTATTATTAATATTTCATTAAAGCAGTTTAGTTTCCTTTAAGCTCATAAATCTCTCTCTTCCTCCTTCCCGAAAGGAGCAGGGGAGAGCATCTGTCATTTGTTTCAGTGGCTAGTCCAGCCCAAACCACGACAGAAAGTCACATCCTTGAAGCCCAAGTTCCTGAGTAGTCCTTTGGGCAGTAAAACATTAATTCACAAGAGATTTTGAAACCCTGTAGGACTCACTATAAAGTTCAGTGCAACTGATGCACTGATTTGACAAATGCTGAAGGAAAAATGGTGCTTACTTCTTTAAATGACAAAAGACAACTAAAAAGTTTATTGAAGACAATGGAAAGACTTGAAAAGATTGTCTATAAATGTTTCTAATGTGGCTTTAGTATTTGTAAATTCCTGCTGTAGGTCTTTGTCTTTAACCATATCCAGGAGGCAAAATATTAACATAGAAATAAATTAGATAAAGGATTTCTTGCACAATTTCCATTCAAATTACATGGAACTCTGTCCCAGGAATATGCGTCTGGTGAGAAAAAAAAAATAATTCTAATTTCTAAGTTTAAGACTGCCAGTCCAACAAATTGCAGAGCGATTCATTACAAAGCTAGATGTGGTCTTCAACTTAAAAGCTCCTATAATTTATTAAAGGCATCATTACCTTGACTTTTTCCACATATGTCAAGAGAATAAAATGAAGTTTCTAATGTATCCTGGTATTTTAGATACAACAGCTACACCACACAGACACAGTGGCTTTGTTCACCTTGGAATTCCTGTAGAACAGTCCCAGGCAGAGAAGATATTACACCTATTCCTTACCTTTTTTTTTCCCCTCCTTCCTCTTTTAGGAGAGGATGGAGCTTGGAGTTTGGGGAAGGAGAAGCTTGTTGGTAGGTGGTTGTCTTTTTTTTCTCTTCCCCCCACCCCCATGGAGATTAGTAATTTTATCCACCACTGAATCACTGAACAGGAGCTGAACAGTGCATAGCAGTAAATAATAAAAAAAAAATGCTCACAGAGGTAGTAAAAACTAGCTTCACTATTTTGTGAAGCTTCATGCTATACTAGGAGCGTAAGTAAATATAATTTTGGTGTCCTTATCTCCATATTACACACAAGTTGAGGGTTTGTCAATATTCTTCTAGGCTCTTTTGAACATTTATCAGTCAGCACTGGCAGCTGTGACAGGATGACTGCTCGCTGAATATAAAATGTAGCAACACAAAACTGTCATTCTTCAACAGGTTATTACTTTGAAATGATTGTTATTTAAGATAAGTTTTCTACATATATTTAAGCCAGTCTTTCCACCATCTCTGAGTTCTAGGAAGAAGTAAAATACTTTGATGTAAATTGTATCTGTAAGCACTACATGTCATATTAATACTTCTGTGTAAGTGGATCTTTGTATTAAAAAGGTATTTGATTATTCCCTAATAAATCAAGGTCTGATATATATATCACTGTTTATACTAGTGCTTATTATTAACAAACTAAATCATTTTGAATGGAAACTCCTGCAGAATGTAGTGGCATTCTTGGATTAACATATAGTTTTTTACATATTTATAAAAAATCCAATTTGATTTTTATTACGCAGAAAACCTGCACCATGCTGAACGCATTGAATGTCAAGGTTAGAGGTGAATAATTTCTCCAGGACTTGGAAATGCTTACTTCACAATAACTTCGGAGCTGAATGAGGGTGCAATGGGGAAGAAAATGCTTATGCTACAGAATTGCAGATGTGCATTTAGAAGAGAACTGTTTCCATGCCATTATACATTTGTGGATCTGAAGTGATCTTTGTTTCTGTGAATTCTCCACTGCTGAGAAGGTGAATGAAAATAGCTCAAAAGCTAGAGATAAACCATGTTTGCATTAAAGAAAACCCTGATCTCATTAAAAGGTTTGCTAATCATCCCACAGTAAATAAAATGTAATGATGGTATTTATGTAGTGGAAAAAGTATCTGGCTATTAAAAAAATGGACTGGTTTTGTTGATTAAAAGATACACTTTTATAGCATATCTTGAAGCCACAATTCCATCAAAGAGATACAAAGAGATTATTTAATTAATTAAATTACTTTGGGAAGATGTTGGAAATGTTTACTATATACTTTTGTTTTCTTTTTTTTCGTGTCCTCTTTGTTGCAATAGTATACTTTGATGGTAATACTTGAGATAATCCAGTTCCTTTTCTCTTACAAAAGGAATGTGTTTATAAAATAATAAAAAAGTGATTTCAGTGTCTGAGAAAATAAATTACTAAAGGTTTCTAGGGAGTGGGGGAAACTCATCTTTTAATACATATAGAAGCCATATATGATATAAAATGTTCCATATAGCTCATGGCATTCTTTTATCCGGTATACCTTCTATAATGTTTATCTAATTTAGCATATGATAATCATAATATTTCAGTTTCCTTTTTGTTAATACTGAAAAATTATTTCAGTTGCTTTTCCACTAGTACTGCTTTTCCTGCATTCTTTAGTCTCATCAGTATTTTGTTCGGTTGCAATTGGTATAGTTGCTGTTTCTTAGTTAGATAAAGGCTGCCCTTACATTAATTTTTCATGAGTATTCATGATGCTAGAACTCCCTTAAATGTATACAGAAAGAAAGACATCAGAAATGGATGCACATACCTTCGAAGCAAATTCCCTAATAATGTGAATAAATACCCCTGGGAATAACTTTATAACATTTACTCAACTCTAGTCTTGTTTAATTACTTCTTGGAAACTGTAAACTTAAATCTGTTGTCTCACTTAATTAGGCCTATTCTTTGTAATCCAGCTTGTATTTTATTGGTTATTTCCAGACCTCTATTGTTAAGATGGGAGAAGTTTAATTATTTCTTAATTTGCATGTAAAACCACCATCATTAATGACATTACCAAAAGTAAAACAGCTTCACTCTTTAAAGTAACAAAGGTTTTGTAGCCCAACCTTTAAAAAAGTAATCCTGCATTGCTTTGTTTTATCCTGTTTAGAATCTTTGCGCTTCCTAACTGATGCTTCATTTTATACACCAGCAATTAAGAGGAAAAATCGGGCTGATTGAAAACATTGATTTTGAATTTCAAACAATGCACTCTTCCAACTATAAGCTGAGTGTTCATAATGTTTGTTGTTTATAGTTTTTCAGAAATCAGTTGAGTCGATTATGCAAGTATCAGTATGTCTCCAAGAGTTCAGAGGATCCTAGAATGAGTCATTATTTGTGCTAAACTTATTT
Source organism: Ibidorhyncha struthersii (assembly GCA_013398815.1). Lineage (NCBI taxonomy): Eukaryota > Metazoa > Chordata > Aves > Charadriiformes > Charadriidae > Ibidorhyncha > Ibidorhyncha struthersii. Next base: position 578,823 of record VZSZ01004481.1, on the reverse strand, counting down.
GAAATGGATTATTCATTCTTTTCCCACTTAAAACTACCCTTTTTGTCATCATAGGGCATAGCAGCCATAGTCATGGAATAGTACTTTTCTTAAATAGGCTAACTGTAAAAACTGCACACAGACNACAAAGAGAACATAAAGCTTATTAGGAAACTTCATTGACATATCAGCAAGAGAGTTATTTTCAAGCATTTTATTAGGTTTTACATTGAAGGGAAAGAATTTTGAAAGATAAAAAGTGGTTACTACTTCTCAAGATACTTCCAAGTGTGAGAAATAGTGTCTGAAAGTACTTGAAATTTAACACATGAGCACTAGAGGCAGGCATAAGCAGAAGTGGGAGTCAGTAATGAGTGAAAGGTGATAATATGTAGGGAGGGACATAGCTGTGAAGGGCTTTGAAAGTGAGGAATGAAGCTTATGCTTGATTCACTGGAAAGGGACAAGCAGCAAAAAGAGAGCAGATGGTATCAAAGCTTAGAAAATGGTCTTCACGGCACACAGCAGCATTAAGAATGGGACAAAGTTGTACTTATCACGAGACAACGGAGGTGACAAAAGCCTGAGTATGTTAGCTGCATCTGAATTTCCAAGTCCTTAAAGACACCTGGCTCTTAAGGAGACAAGGGACATCTAAATTATATTTCCTGCAAGGCAATGAAGGAAAGGAATATAAAGGCTTGGGGGAAATATCTCTTGAGTGTAAAGCTTTGTTGGTTTTTTTGTTCTTTTTTCTTTTCTTTTAGCTGATCCAGAGCAATTTATTACGGGTCAATTATGTAAAAAAACAGAGGTTCAATTTGAAGATTCATTTACATAAATTTGTTTTCATGAGCTAAACCATACTTTAATGGATAATATCATTAAATAAAACAAAGTTTAACTTAACAGGAAGTAAATTTTCACTGGGAAATCAGTCCAATGAAAAATCTTGAACTATCTTAAAGTGAACATTTTATCAACAACTCAATATCTGTCAGGGATTATCCAAAAAAGTGTTTTTAAATGGTGATACATTTTGGATGCAAACAAGACTGGGTCATGAATAATTTGATAATCAAAAAGAGGCTGCATTTATATACTGTTAGTAATGCCTAAGCCATCAATGTTTAAGAAAATATTCCTGAACCTGACTTATTTTTGTTTCTGAGTACTACAAAAACTGTCAAAAAATGTACTTTGCAAAGCGGTCAGATGGTAATTTGTATCTGTGATGTCATTACTATTTTGGTTTTTTATTGCCACTACTTTTCTTTTACTTTCCTGATGTAGCATTAAAAAGGCATTATAACAAGCACATAGTGCTAACTCTAACCTAGCCTACAGAGAATAAACTCATAGAAAGCATGCCATAAGTAAAACAACTCTATGTTATTTCAACCTTTGTGCACTGTCATGGACCATAGTTAGAGACTGTATCAGTAAAGCTTCTGTTAAATTACGTCAGGTTGCTTTAGAAAATTTAGCTAAGATTAGGCAATAGTAATAAACATGGAGTAAAAACTTCTTTAGATAACATTGAGAGAGCAAGAAAGAACATGAAGAAATTGGTAATCACCTTCCTCTCTGTTGAAGCGTTGAATGACAAAGTTTAGCTTGTCACTAGAGCTTGGTGCTGAAGTATTGCCACCTTTACAGTCCTAATTTGTGATGGCCTGTCCTTGAATGGAAATATTTGTCTTTGTGGGACTCATCTTTCATAGAAACATAGAACAAGTAACATTGGAAAAGACCCTTAAGATCATCAAGTCCAACCATTAACCTAACACTGCCAAGTCCACCGCTAAACTATGTCCCTAAGTACCACATCTACATGTCTTTTAAATTCCTCCACGGATGGTGATTCAGCCACTTCCCTGAGCAGCCTGTTCCAATGTTTGACAACCCTTTCGGTAAATAATTTTTTCTTAATATCCCAACTAAACCTCCCCTGGAGCAACTTGAGGACATTTCCTCTTGTTAGTTGGGAGAAGACACTGACCCCCACCTTGCTACAACCTCCTTTCAAGTACTTATAGAGAGCGAGGTCTCCCCTCAGCCTCCTTTTCTCCAGGCTAAACAACACCAGTTCCCTTAGCTGCTCCTCATAAGACTTGTTCTCTAGAGCCCTCACCAGCTTTGTTGCTCTTCTTTGGACATGCTCCAGTACTTCAATGTCTTTCTTGTAGTGAGGGGCCCAAAACTGAACACAGTATTCAAGGTGCGGCCTCAAAAGTGCCGAGTACAGGGGAACAATAACTTCTTAGTCCTGCTGGCCACACTATTTCTGATACAAGGCAGAATGCTATTGACCTTCTTGGCCACCTGAGCACACGGCTGGCTCACACTCACTCAGCTGTCAGCCAGCACTCCTTTTCCGCTGGGCAGCTTTCCAGACACTCTTCCCCAAGCCTGTAGCACTGCATAGGTTTGTTGTGACCCAAGTGCATGACCCGGCACTTGGCCTTGTTGAACCTCATACAGTTGACCTCAGCCCATTGATCCATCCTGTCCAGATCCCTCTGTAGAGCCATCCTACCCTCAAGGAGATCAGTGTTCCCACCCAACTTGGTGTCACCTGCAAACGTACTGAGGGTGCACTAAATCCCCTCGTCCAGGTCACTGATAAAGATATTAAACAGGACCAGCCCCGGTACTCAGACAATACCACTTGTGACCAGTTGCCAACTGGATTTAACTCTGTTCACCACCACTCTGGGCCTGGCCATCCAGGCAGTTTTTTAACCAGTGAAGAGTAAAGCCTGAGCTGCCAGTTTCTGCAGAGGAATTCTATGGTAAATGGTGTCAAAGACTTTACTAAAGTCCATGTAAATAACATCCACAGCCTTTCCCGTCGATATTAAAAAAACACTTGCTGATATACCTTTACAACTTCTGTATGTCTTAATTGCCTTCCAAATCCACTAGAAATTCAAAACTTGTGGGTTTTTTTCAGAGTATTGACCCTGTTTTGTATATACTTCCTTCCCAGTCTCCTTTGTCCAGCCAGCCTATTTTTTTCAGAAACACTTTTCAAGGATGGTTGTTGCCTTGTTCTTTATATTTCGTGTCTCTGTATATGGTGGGACTGTTCTGCAATAGCAAGTTATACACTTCATGAAAAAATTTGCCCCTTTTTTTCTTCCTGGCACGATTTTTTGGTGAGGAAGATGAGACATGAGTGTCTTTTCAATTGTCAGATATCCTGGAGGGCTAATGACAATCTAGCACATGGATGCCTGCAGAGATTACTTTCTCTTTTCAAAGACTAATTATCTGTAGCATGATGAAATATGTAGTTTAGCATACAGAAATTATTATTTCAGTATAAAAGTTAAAAAACATGAAATTAAGATTTTTTTCAGTCAGGGTTTTACTTATATTTCTCTATGATTGATTGTTTTGCATAAGGATTGTATTAAGATATATGAAAATATTAACTTGAATATGTTCGTGAAGTGCTTTCACTGAGGTCTCTTCATCTCAATTACATGAGACACTGGGCATTGGATCTTTCATATTATTGGGTGGTAAATGAAGTAGGTGAAGCCTTAGGCAACACAGTACCACAAAATTACCCAATGTGACTATATCCCAAAGCAATGCATGCCCTGCTACCTCTTTTGACTAAATTGTCTCATGAATATGCAAAATGTGGTTAAATTGTGGAGAATGCAGAAATATTTACAATTCAAATACCATCACCCAAATGCATATTAAAATTAATGACTTTTGGATAAATGCTAATGAATAGGAAATAATTCTGCTTTGAAAAAATAAGAATATTCATACATCAATAATTGATGTATTTTGCTCTTGAAACTAAGTAGCTTCATTTCCAGTTAGAATAGAGATAATGCCACCCTAGTTATTTGTACTAAATGGTCTTTTATCAGAATTTATCTTTATGCCTACAAATAACTTCATGTTGCTTTTCCCCTTCTCAGCATGTCCTTAGACAATGCATAATTAGGTTTTGCATACGCAGATCAACACCTCGGCACAAACATGACACATGACTAGATTGGGCATGCTAACCGTCAAAAATTCGTAATCCAGGTATCGACCGACAGGGGAAAAGTAGACACGTTTCAACATGTTTGCTTATGTGTACTGTTTGCAGGGATAGATGAAGTTCTGAATGATGGAAAAAACCCATGAAGTCAGGAATCTTCTGAAGTTATTATCTTAAAATGCACACTTACACACAACACTGGAAATAGTACAAGCCAACTTCTGTCATATGTGATGATGGCATACTGAATCATTAACTTGTTAACCATACCTTTTTGCTTTTCGTGTCAGTTTCTTGTACATGTGTTTTTGTGATGGATGAAACGACACATCACTGGCTGCTGCTGTGCAAAACAGTTAACTGCTATAGTTCAAGTCAGATAGAGTAACACGTAACACGGTCCAATAGAACAGGGACTTCTGTAAAACACACTAAATAGGAAAGCAATGACTGAAAAAGTCAAAATCTAGTTATGTAGAAATGTTCATAAATAGCTTAGAATCAGAGAAACAAAAAAGAGATCCTGCTTACCAAAAATACTGTGTTCTGCTTTTAAAACTCCCAGTTTGGGATGGATTAAACATACTTCTTGAATCGCTTGCACTGAACAGGTAACAAATGCGAGAAGAGGACCTAAGTGAAATAAAAAGATCCTCCATTTCACTTGCCATTAAAACTGAACTTAAATCTCATCTTTAGAGAAGGTGTTACTTTCTGCTCAGGCACCTAACGAAAGGTCAGGTTTTGTAGGTAATGTAATCTTCAAAATCTCATTCCTTTATAATGGTTTGGGCAGACTTTTTAAAGACCCTAGCCATAGCACAAAGAGTCATTTCCACTGAAACATTGATAGAAATCAGCCTGTGCACTTGCTCTGTTTCGTGTCCCCCTGGGGCTCCCTGCCTCGCCAGGCTGCTGGTTCCCAGGAGCACCGGCTGCTAGAGAAAGGCAGCTCCGATGCAAGCTGTCCTCTGAAACAAGTGCGTGGAATCAGGCATTTGGGAACAAGCTGCAAATTTCTCTTCCTCCTACAGCAAATTTTTCAGAAGTCGTCTTCTTTTTTGTTAATCCTTTATCTGTGTTGCCTCAGTCCAGTACTATTAGGCTGCACTGCCCACCTGTGTTTCAGCTCTGCGTTTTAGGAGACTCTGCTCTACCATGTATATCCATTCTTTTCCTGCCAGTGTATGCAAAAAAAAATCAATTCTAACTTTACTTTAGTGAAAATTAATAAAGTACTGCCATTGACAATATTGTCTATATAGAGTGAAAGTGAGTTTCCTCATGGTACTTGAAAGCAAGTGACACTTTAAAATAACTTCTGATTGATCCCACTTCCTCCCAGATTTTTGATGTTCATGTTCTTGCTCTGGTTATAGGAGCCGAATACTGTTACAGTCTAATAAAGCAATTCCTGTATTTCTCAGCGATTTTACTCCAGTTGTTAGTATTGAAGCAAAGCTATTTCTCATCAGAGTGATTAGAAACAGGCTTTCTACCAAGTATTATTTTGTAACGTGAAAATATTTCCGATTCAAGTTATGTTAGTCTAATAAAAAAAATCAGTGAAGAGCAAATTATGGAGAGATAACAATAATTTATGAGACCACTATCCCCCATCTCCACATTTTTTGTTCAGTTAGATACACCAGAGTGGTCTTCTGCAAGCTGTACTGAACCATGACTACAGCCAGGACTGAGGGTCAACAGATCAGTACTAAAATGCATTGAAATTAACTGTAAAGGTGTACCAATTTATATTTTGTCATGTTTTCTTTGTAGTCCATTCACATTTTCAGATGGAAAAGAATATTTGTGCACTTGTATTGTGATGTTTTCCTTCCATATGTGTGTCTTAATTAGAAGCTAAGGCTAACCTCCTGATGCATGTTTCACAGTGAAAAAAATCAAGATCACATCTACAGATTTGGGACCACCTGAATGCAAAAAGATCTGAAGAATCTCTTAATCTTATAAATCCATTCCAGACCTAACAGTACCATTCATAGATGAAGCCCAGTGATAGATAGATTTCACAGTTTATTTTCAGAGCTCCCAGAGTACACGCACACAAAAAACCCAAACAAAAAACCCCACACCATCCTCCCCCAGCCCCCCAAAAAAGCCACGGGGGGTGGGGGGTGCGAATCAGTAAACTTTTGAAGGCATATTGTGAAAAAAAATCCCTAAAAAGCAAAACCAAAACCAGTCACAGTTTTCAAATCAGTACCTTGGTTCTTTGTCTCTCATTAAAACTTAGATATTTGCAGACACTTAAAATAAATGTCACTTTTTGCAGTCCACTTAGATGAAGCAGTGAAAATAAAAATATACTCTCTACACAGTAAACATATATATTTATAGTATATGTATTTTTCTATATAGTCATTTTCAATTCTTTTTTTGTATGTGTTTGTACGGTGCTGCAGAATTTTGATCATGAATGAAGCAGGGCAACATTCAAATCCAAAATATTCTGTTCATGCTAAAATTAAAGTCATAAAAATATGTTCTGTAAATGTTAGGGTTTATGACCTTGGTAAGCCTTTCTTGAAAATATTTGGCCTTCCATCAGTTCTTACAAAAAAATATGTACGTGATGAAAACATTTCTTATGGAAATAAAATAAAGCAAACCATGTACATGATTTATTGCAAGGTGGAAAGGAACTATCCCTTCTCATTTTTTTACAGAAAGAAAAGGTGTCTGATTAAATTTTGTATTTCATGCACCAGGAAGGACGCTTTTGGTAATCCAAATCTTTGATCAGCTAGAAACTGACTGGAGACCATGCAGTCCTTGGAGACAGAAATAAATGAAATGCCTCCAAACAGCTGAAAACCAACTTATTCACTTAGAGGAGTGATAAACCAAGTTTTGAATTTGATTTTGTTAGTGATAGAAGTACTCTAGTAATCTTTAAAAATAAAATAAAATTGCAGGACAGAGAAAACTCAAGCACTCAGTAGGTCATATCAAAAAGCAACAGGCACAACAGATTGTGAGGCTGAATTATTATGTGACTCAGAAAATGTGCTGTAGTCAGACTTCGGTGATATAATAAATTGATATGTAAGTAGTTACTTTCTAGTGCTGCTAATTTCTCTGTTCTGCTTAAAGTCAGTTTTATATACAAAATGTGAACTGTGGGTATTGTGTACCTCTAGTTAGGTTTCTGCTTGCAGTTCATGTCTGTATTTTTTTATTTTTAGAGTGGAAATATGTTGAATTTAATACAAAATTGTTCCATCAGTGTGTGTTGGTGGAATTCAGGACACTCCCACAGCATTCTCCCGGAGAAACTGTCTGCTCATGGCCTGGACAGGTGTACTCTTTGCTGGGTAAAAAACTGGCTGGATGGCCGTGCCCAGAGAGTGGTGGTGAATGGGGAGTTAAATCCAGTTGGCATCCGGTCACAAGTGGTGTTCCCCAGGGCTCGGTGCTGGGGCCGGTTCGATAACATCTTTATCAATGACCTGGACAAGGGGATAGAGTGCACCCTCAGTAAGTTCGCAGGTGACACTAAGCTAGGCGGGTGTGTTGATCTGTTTGAGGGTAGGATGGCTCTACAGAGGGATCTGGACAGGCTGGACTGATGGGCTGAGGCCAACGGTATGAGGTTCAACAAGGCCAAGTGCCGGGTCCTGCACTTGGGTCACAACAACCCCATGCACTGCTACAGGCTTGGGGTGGAGTGGCTCAATAGCTGCCTGGTGGAAAAGGACCTGGGTNCACCTCGAGTACTGTGTTCAGTTTTGGACCCCTCACTACAAGAAAGACATTGAGGTGCTGGAGCGTGTCCAGAGAAGGGCAACGAAGCTGGTGAGGGGTCTGGGGGACAAGTCTTATGAGGGGCGGCTGAGGGAACTGGGGCTGTTTAGCCTGGAGAAGAGGAGGCTCAGGGGAGACCTCATCACTCTCTACAACTACCTGAAAGGAGGTTGTAGAGAGATGGGGACTGACCTCTTCTCCCTCATGACAAGTGATAGGACGAGGGGAAAGGGGTTCAAGTTAAGCCAGGCGAGGTTTAGATTGGATATTAGGAAAAATTTTTTCACTGAAAGGCTTATCCAGCATTGGAATAGGCTGCCCAGGGAGGTGGTGGATTCGCCATCCCTGGAGGTGTTTAAAAAAAGGGTAGACGTGGTACTTGGGGGTATGGTTTAGAAGTGGTTTTGTCAGGTTAGGTTAGTGGTTGGACTTGATGATCTTAAAGGTCCCTTCCAACCTTAACAATTCCATGATTTTATGATTCTATGAATAAATAAGGGATTTAAATGAAGAGGCATTCTGGCTATTTTTGGTGGTGTAATGTGAATGTAATAGAATGAAGCTTCAGTTTCTTTGTCGGTGTTTGTTTGGGGATTTTTTTCACTTTTTGTGATGGTCCCAACCTAACACAGTGTGTGTTCCCTCAAAATACTGGAACAAAAGGGAATCTGGAAATTGTACCATTACAACTTTCAACAGTATCTCATCAAAATGTAAGAGGAAATTGTGTATGTAGCAGTACAGTCTTAAGGCACCAGTGTAAAGCGAGGGTTTTCAGTGAGTAAATGTACATATTTACTCATATTATCAGTACAGCTCCTTCAGTCTAGGAAACAGAAGAAAGCATCTCCTGATGCTAGGCTAGGGCCTATCAGAGCTTGATCTGTGGCTTTGCAAGTTTTCAAGCTGACGGGCACTAGAAGGCATAGTTTTCAGCTTTTGTTAAGAACGGAATGGGAATTGCTTGCACAGATGAGATTAGTTGAGTGTTAAAACCAGCACTGCTGGTTTAGCCATCATCGCTGGACTTTGAAATCAGCTGAAAGCAGTAAAACTGAATGCGGTATAGAGCAGCTGTTCTCAGTCTCCTGACCGTCTTCATAACATTCAGGAGTCTGAATGCAGCAGCAGTTCTGACTGGGTTAGACAGAAAACCAACTTTTGCTGTGTCCTGTTCTCAACCCTCAGAAATGTGTGCAGAAAGTTTAGTGTATTGCACCATAGTGAATAACTTGATGGACTTCTGGGAATATGCAAGGTAGTTGTAGTTGCTTTCTTGTCCTTTTCCCTTTAAAAATTTATTTCTACTGTGGCCTTCCCCTTTCATTCCACGGTAGGGATGCAATATTCTGAATTACTTTTGGTGTGTTTATCATCAAAACCTAGAGGACGAAAGGATGCAGAGGACTGTGCAGTGATATAAGCCAACACGGATCAACATGAAGTCATAACACTATGTCTGACCTAACAAACCCTCATGGGAGTCAGTGCTAATTAGCATTATGTCATGCCAAAGTGAAAAGACTCTGCTACCTTGGGCCCTGTGTTATTCCCTGTGCGAGTTTGCTGAAGTAGTGACCCATGAGCTTCTCACCAGGCAGCATGGTGTAAATGCCATCCAAAGACTAAGACAAGTGGATGCTTACACTTTTATCCCAATGTGTCTGTTTGGAGGATAGTACAGAGGTGAAATATAATAAAAAATAGGTACTAAACACATTAGAGGAAAAGCATTTTCATTTCTGTGGGTTAAAGTGTAACATTTGCCTGTATGGTAAAGACAAACTCATTAGCCCAGTTTTCATTTCTCACTTTAAATTTACTTTTTGGAGGTACTTTGGGACAAGTTAGAGGTTGAAAACATGAGGGATTTTTCCCCTCCAGCTATAATTTTTCTACCACATTCAGAGAAAGTTTCGTACAAACTTGTCATTTAATAATCTCAAAAAGGAAGAGCAGCATATCCTCTTTACAGTGATGGATGTATCAGAAGAACAGATGAACAAAATGACCTCTCAAAGTCCAGGTTAGATAGCAGGGAGGGGATTACAGCTCCAGTCTTCTGACTCGTACATAGGCCACTGCACTCCAGTGTGTTTCCCTGTTCTTTTTTGTCTAGTTCCCTGTGATACAATTTCACTAAACTGGAGCTGTAAACTAGCACAGAGCTTTTCATTTATATAACATTTCCCCAGCTATAAGACAAAGTTTTGTCAAGCATCCTAACATATCTACCAGCAAAACCATTCATAACAGCAATTTGCATGCATGATCTAAAAGTTTAAAAATAATTGTTGATGGTAAATCAGCAACCAGAGGTGATAAATAAAGGAAATTATGTAGTACATGTTGTGTCAGCTATGAAAACAAGCAAGTGAACAGTATTATTTGTCACTATATTATTGGCACTTGGGTAAATAAGTGCTTTTGGAAAAATCCCTTAGGGATCAATTAAAAATGTGCCCCAAATTATCAAATGAAGCTCTCGTAATGAGCTCAAACACCTTCAGCCACTGTATGCAGCCTAATGAAGAGCAAAAATGGAAAATGTAGCTGATGCAAGAGTTTTTACGCTTAAGCCCTCTACATTCAAGTAAAGTAAGAGACAGAAAGAATATGCACTAAGGACTAGGTTCATTAGAGGTACTAAATGCCTGTTTAGACAACTAATTCCAAGAGAGGGTGTTCTGTTGCAGATCCTGGTGGGAAAGAAGTCTTTCTCTTCAGCTAGGAGAGGTACCAGCATTCTGGGAGAAGAGAAAGGAAAAAAAAAAGTGACAGTTAGACACTGTTAGTTTCCTTTTGGCATTGGATGTTTCCCAGTCTGTTACTGCGTGTGCTGGTGTCTGTGAACGCTGTTCATCAGCAACTCCATACCATGACATTACCCTGCATGCAGAAAAGTGTTTATTTCTACACAAAATAGGTGGCCCCAGAGGATATGAAAAATGTATGTTAAAAAGCAAATGTGGATGAGAGGTCAAGAGTGGAAAAAACTTCATGAGCTGTTGACACAGATGAAATATCAGGTGCAATAGAGTACCCAAAAAATTAAGTAAAGAAACAAAGTATCTGCAAAGTATCTTCTGTTAGATGGATAAAGACGGTAGCACTTGCCTAATGAGAGGCTAGAGGAACTATGAGATGCAGGAATAAAGTTAGAATGGGATGAATAATTAAAATCCAGAGGAAGATAACACTTAAAAAATATATTTGGCATGAAGTGTGTAAAGATACAGCTGCCAGGGTGAGATATTACAGGATAAAGGCAGAATACAGAGAATGCCTGAAATCTTGCTGAAAAAAATATAGACTAACAGTGAGAGAAAACCTGCGCTAGAAGGAAGACTTTCTCTACTGGAAAGGATGAAGAGATTATGGGTTAATGATGTAAACCATGTTGTTCAGAAAGATTTTAATGATAAAGAGAAATAGGAAGAAAAAATTACGAGAGAGTCTGAAATCAAAGGTGGACTTTTTAAGAGGAGAGAGAGAACATTTAGGCACTAGGTTATACGTGATGTGTGAAATTATATCTGTAGTCTCATGACACATATATATAGCAGAACTAAATCAGTGAAACACCAATAGCCTTCTGTCTGGGACTTACTATGTGGTCAGCTTGGCTTTGTCTGGAGCGACTGTATTTGAATAGAGAATTATTTCAGTCCATAAGGAGTTATTTCTGTCTATTGTGATATCTCTCCTACTGTCCTTTTGGATTTTAGCCCAGCATGGAGAATGAGAGGAATATAAACAAACAAAAGCTGGAAAAAGTTAAGATTATGTAACTAACACAGTCATAACTATATACAGAATTTCAACATTATGTAAATACATCTGGATAAGCACAGAAGGTCAGGCATGATTTGTTTTTCAAGAGGTTGATGAACTCTTGAAGGAATACAGTGCAGCTGAGATTTGGTAGGGATCTGTGCAGCTGCTGAAAGAAAAAAGTAGTCAAGACTGTGGGCATAGAGTCAACATTTGTCAAACTGACAGTACTGGAAACTGGTATAGACTATACCCAAGAAACAAATACAGTGTAAGGACCAGCAGTAAAATCTTCCCTATAATTACAACCCTGAGAGGTGGAAAATAATGCGGATGGAAGAAAAGATTCAGACTCTAAGTCTGTCCCCCCCCTTTCTTTTGTAATCCCAGCAAACATTTGTCTAAGTACTAGATTTCACAATTCAGAAATGTGTAAACTGGAAAGCAGACTGATCATATACTTTCATTTTATAGAGGCTCTAACAATTATAATAATGAGTTTAGTGTTGATTTCAGCCAGATTTGAACTAGTGACCCAGACAGGAAAATATTAATTTACAACTGAACCTTTTTAATAGTAACAAACATGGAGATTTAGTAAATTATACTTTATACAGCTAAAAAAATAAAACAACACTGCTGACACTGAATTAGCTCAATGAAATAATTTATTTTGAGTTTTCTGAACTAATGGTTGTTTTCTGGAGGTTTTTCCTTGCAGAAAAACAATTTTTCAAATTTAGTCAGGAAGGATTTAGATTTTCTTCTTCCTCAGTTCCCCTTAATGTTGCAGGGATTAAAATATACCATAACAAGCAAAAGGAAACACTTTCTTGAAATTCTATGAAATTCTTACATAATAATTTAATTATTTACTAAAATTATTATTTTGTTATCAATTAATAAAAAAGTAATAAACATAAACCAGACATTCCAGAGGAGTTTTTCAAAGTTTCCATTTGAAAATTAGGAAATGCAAGAAATGCTACAACTACGCTATGAAGTGTAATCAGCAGAGTATGTTTACGTTTTAAGTCTGCTTAAAATATTGGATGTCAAATGATTCAAATTTCAGCCCTGCTTTGCCACATGCTGTGTTTGTATTTTTGGGTACATCACATCTGTACCATACTGTTCTCAGCTGTAAGACTCCAATAACAGTAGTTCTTTATCTCAGAGAATAGTGAGTCTTAATCTATTAATATTTTCTTTAAGGTTTCAGCTGGAAGATGCTCACTGAGGCTTTTAACAACAAAAATTATTTTACTACTTTTATAGCAGAGGAAATCCTTAGACCACAGGCCTACATCAATCTTGTTCTTATTCTTGTCAATCCTTTCACTTAAAGAAGTGAGACTTGTGTGTGTATCACTAACATTTACTGAGGGTTACACAAGCATTTTTTCCCAAGAGCGTCTCCTCCACAACTTCATGCATGGCACCACAATGATTATCACTGTGGCTCCTTGGCATTATACAAACATTTTGCTTCAGCAATTGATATTTGTTGAAAACTGAGTTCCAATCCTTACTGGCAGTATTGCTGACCAGAATCAGCTAGCTCACTTTGCTCTGCAGATCAAATCAGACTAGTTTGGCCCAGCTGCTCTTTCCTTTTCAACAGAAAAAGTAGATTCTCCATACTTAGACAGCATTTTTTTACTCTAACTGTCCCCCCAAGGTAAGTTTATTGGCTAAGCAACATCCATGTGACCCAGAATCAACTGTCAATGTTGGTGGAAGTCATATGACCACATATAGGACAGAGATTTTCAGTCTGGGCAAGAGAATAGTTTGTTTTTTCTTGCCCTTTTTTTCCCATTAAAAAAAAAAAACAAAAAAAAAAAAAACCCAACCAAACAACCCCAACACACCAAGGAGAGATGTACAATGTATCTGTCCCCCAAAAGGGGAAGCTGTGCTGCCAGCTTAGGCTTTTCTGATGGACCTGTTCCCATTGCAGTCCAAGAAAACTTACAGAAGCTTTGATTCAAAATAGTCATTTTAAATACAATTTGTGAAAAAATCAACACCCCCTGGGAATATAGGCAGAAAAAGGAAAAACTTTCATCTTCTGCACACCCTTCCATTCCTGCTGAGCTCAGCAGGTTTTATTCACCCAGTGAATGCCAGAGCATGACCCAGATTTGTAACTCTTCCTGAAATTTGCAGACATTTTAGACATTTCACATGCAAAAGCCATTGTTAAAAAAAATAGAGTTTGGTTGAGACTAACTGTGCTGTATGAGAGCAGAGCCTCTGAGTATGAGTCCAACAGAGCCTTTAGGGCATTCAGAGAATTGTGGTGGTTTTAAGTCTGAATTTTTCTTTTTTTTTTTTCTACAGAGGACCACACTCTATACAACTGCTGCAATAAATGGAGCACAACTGCAAAACGCAAATTGTGAACTACTTTATCCTAAACAGGCAACAAATACAGAATAAGTGTGAACAATGAGAAGAATTCATCTGCCTCCTATAAAAAAAAATAACAAGAAAGGGTTCAGTGAAACAAAGGACATTCCCCAAAAACAGGAAATGGACTAAGAAATCTAGAATCTAACACAGCAAACAGTTGTGGTGAAAAATATAATCACCGTTTCCAAAAGAACAGTCATAAGAGAGGAATAAAGCTCTTCAATCCCCTGCTAATTCTCACAGATCTGTGCTCCCTATGGAAACAGAGATATAAAGCCTGCTAACGTAAAGAATATAAAAAAACATCAAAAGCAGGAAAGGTCACACCAAGTTCCAGGAGAAGCTTCAAGCTTGATCTTCATGTTAGCAAAAGAGAAAATCAGCCTAATTCTTCCATGGTAGTGACTTAGAAAAAAGCTTTTAAAAGCAGTCCCCAAAATGTAAAAATGCAATTCAAAGGCATGATATAATTTTCAAAATCAGATTGGAACAGGATTACTCAATTAAAAAAGACAAATTAAAAATAGGAAATA
>VZSZ01004481.1:406052-564274 GCA_013398815.1 Ibidorhyncha struthersii | reverse complement strand
AAAGAGAAAAAAGAAAGAGACGAAAAAGTTCTCAGTAGCTGTTGACATCAAACATGGAAAAATGTGGGGATTTAGAAAATAATTTCTTAAAGACACGTGGACTATAATTTTAACAGCAGAAATTGCATTAAGTATAGCCAGAAAGAAAGAAAAAGCTCGTTATCAAAGATTAGCTTTGAAGTACGGGTCTATGACAAAGGTACTGTAGTGGATGAAAGCCAGCTGTATTCAAGGCTTAATAATTCAGCATTTCTCTCCAAGGCACTCTCTAAAGTTGTATCAATCAAAACAAAAATGCATTTAGAAATAGGGTACATATGCAGAGCAAAAGACCATGAAAGCTGGGAAAACTCCTGTCTAACTCACTGAAACAGAAGCTCTCATTAAATGTTTGCTGAATGTGTGTAACTAAGATTATGGGCAGTGAAAGATGACAATACGTGTTCTTTGTTGTGTTTTTTTTTTTAATTACTTTTCCTGAAAGATTAGGAGATAAGAAAAAAATAACAGCTTAACACTGAAATGAAAGAACTACAGTGCATAAGGTTGAAGTTTTCACTGGGTTCAGTAGGTCCTGAGGGTCTCAACTGCAAGGCAGTTAGGGTGAAAAGTGATCACAGTTCACCTTATTTTTCATTTTACTGGGGAAAAGCATCTTTATTTCTCCTCTAAGTCTCACAGCTGAACAGTGTGAATGATGATGTCCCGTCAGACCGTCCTGACAAAGTCATGAGGTACTGCTAATCTTGTAGCTGAACTGCAGGCTGCCTCATACTAGTACTTTTCCTTTTCTGAAACATTTTTAAAACAAGAACAAAGAACTGCTGCTATACTTTCTAGGCTAAGTTCTACAAAGCTATTGAATAGGAACAGACAGACAAGAACATTTTTTCCAAGCCCAAGCTGATAATTACATTTCTAATGAAGGGCTGTGAATGCTGAGTATTTTCAAAAACCAGGCTCTTTATCCTAAATAACAAAATTATTCAAGCCAGAATTTTCCATACTGAAACCCTTTCCTGTCTCTCCTGCAGTCAGAAAGACCATAACTTTCTTTTTCTGCCCCTCTGTGGTTTGTTTATTCTCTACCAACTTCCTGCTTTTACACTTTTTTTCCTTTAGTCCCATTTTTTTCTCCTCTCTTCTATAGTGCTATTCTTGGGTGAAGGTCCATTCAGGCAACCTTCTAAGTATACCCTGTTCTGCTGAACACAGCCATTAGTGGTGGCAATTTCTTTTGTTTTCTATCTTCTCCCCAGCAGTGTGAGTAAAATACGACAAGACTGTTATCAGATGGGCTTTTTTTCTCTGTTTCTCAAAGTATTCAGTGACATACCAATTTGATCACAGAAGCACATAAAATGATTACACAAATTTAGGAAATTCTATTTTAAACCCCTGTCCCGAAAGATGTAACTGCGGTTGCCTAGGTAAACTGAAGAGACCCCATAATCCTAGTCACAAGGCATTCATCCCCTCTTCCCCTCCCCTTGTTCCTGTAAGAGGTATTTAATGGAGCAGATCTGTCACTGGTGTAATAGCCATATGCCCACTTCTATTAGCTTTGAAAATCTGTAGCCAAAAATCTGTAGCCAGTGACGGGCTGCTCCATTCTTACATTGACCTGTTAGCTATTCACAACTACTCCCCATCCACATTATCAAATCTATGCCAGTTAACTAAGCGAGGAGATATTAGGTTTTTTATATTTCTTGACATAGAGTAAATTGGTGTTCCAGGAAACACTTTTGGCATGCTCAAGTAAGGCAGTAAAAGCCCTGCTTTTCTGAGCATGTATCAGACAGTCATATTTTCTTAGATGTATATCAAGCATACATCAAACCCTTACAGGATAAAAGAAAAGAGTGAAGGGATAAAACTTCTTTGACAGCATGTTGACATGGTCCAGATTCATATTTGCCAGCATGATGGGAAATAGAATTATATAAGGCAAGATTTGAACAAAGGCAGCTGAGGTCAAACCTTGTGCTATGTCAAGGACCTCCAGTGCCTTAGAAATGTAGCTCCATGCAGCCTGAATAGAAAGAGAATAAGATAAAAATACTGTGCTTAAAAAAAAAAATGGCTTAATAATACATTTTTTTAATGGAATCTCTTCCAGTTCACTTTTATTTTTAGGAAGCTGGTCTTACCAGGCCCTGGAGTTGGACTTGCACACAGATACCTGCTACATAATCTGATGCAAACCAGTTCTAAGGAGATTTTGACAGGATGTGTTCCAAGTTTGCAGAGATTATTGTTTCATAAATCATTTAAAATTACACAAGAAGTAGTTCATCTGTACAAATCGAAAGTTTCTGCCAAATGGTTTGTCATTAGTTTCCTCATGTTCATTTCAGTTCCTTTAATAGGTGTTTATTTCCCTTCCCTTTTCTTACTTTCAGTAATTATCTCAACACGAAGAGTAGATTACAGAGATGTCTACACAGACAGCGTACCATTAAACCCTATAAGCTGCCTTTTCAAGCCTTGCGATCATATATATTACACTCATTTAATTAGAGCTGGAATGTAGAAGCTAGATTCCACCTGGAAATCTGGACCTGAGCTCTACATCTACGACCTTGTGCTCTGGGGCTACAGGCAGACTAAGTACAGAGCCACTGATGCTCAGACTGCCTGCATACTCTACAACAGGCTGACGGAGGAACTATTGCTTACATGAAATGATGCTGCCTGCTAATGCTGATCAGTAATATCTTGTCTCTGAGAAAGACCAGGAGTTCTGGCTTCCAACTTCTGCTGGAATGGAAACAGAGCAGTAGTACCTCTTACTGGTCAGGTACCTACCTTTCTAGCAGGCACAGCTCCTCATTCTTAAATTCTTTGATTTCTGCTTTACGGCAGACATCCCCTGGTTCCATCAGTTGTTAGCCGTAACTAGAAAAAAAAAGGTCCACATGTATGATTCAGCTAAGGCCAATGTTTCTACAGGATCAAACTGAAGATAATATAAAAAAATATTGCACTATTCTTTGCAGGCAGAAAAAAAGAAAAAAAAGAAAAAGGAAAAGTTGCTGGATCAAAGTGAAGCAACCTAATGCAAATTCATCTAAGGACACCCAACTCTTCAGCATTTAAAGAGGGTTCAATGAAACACAGATTTACAGCTAGGAAGGATGATGGCTCAGCAGCAATGTGAGAAGGTACCTTGCCAGGTCATTGCTATCAGTTGTGAGAGAGCAAGCAACACCGCCTCAAGTTTAAAACATGGAGAGCGCTACAGAATGGCTGTGGGTAACTTGGAGCAGCTCAGCATAATTATATGGCTGGATGTTACTGTCTTCAATTATTACAGGTGTTCCCTCTGTGTAATAAGAATGGGTTTTTTCTAAAGTATACCTGAGAATTGTTTTCAAAGTTAGTGCTGGGGAAGCTAGGTTTTTGCATCTTATTGCTCACTTTTAAAAATATTGTTCTGTTTCCTTTTAATACAGGGGATCAGAAGTTTTTGTGGGTACTTAATCTATATTCAGGTGGCCGGGTCTAAATATACTTAAAATCCTTATTAACAAATTATTCTCAAGAAGTTTGTTTGTCTCACATTTTGTTGGAATGTCTGGCTATATAATATGTGCAACAGGCAAACTTGCTTTGATAGCTTAGCCTTTTGGGGGAGATATGTAGTGCAATCCCTATATGCAAATCCACTTGCAGAAGCAGTATTAGCTGTCACACCTCCCAAAGCTGTAGTAATGACTGGTGATGGAAGACAATGGGTAAAAATCTGAGCTGCTTTTCTCACCCTCATTAAACTTTCTCTTGAGCAGCATGTGGCACTGCAGGTAATGAGTTCCATCTGTGTGTCACCAGTCTCACCTACAGAGAAAAAGTATTGAGATGTTGGAGGCAAAAACTGACTTCAGAGAAGCCAAAGTTTTCAGCTAAAAATAAACCTTTACATTCAGAGTTCTACAGAACTCCCAGATACACCAATTACTGTTCTCTGTTTGGCACTCAGAAAAAGCTTTTAGCAAAAATGTTTTCAGGTGATCTACTTGATTGATGAAACTAAATACTGATAATCAACCACCAGCAATGGTTTTCTTCACCTTTAAATTCTTGAATTTATGAGTTCAGTCATTCAAAAAATAGCAAATTACCTCAAACTGTTAATATTTTGCTATGACAAGTGTTTAGTATTAAAATGAAGGAAGTAGATAACAGTCAACTTTAGTTAATGGTGAATTGCAGACACTATTTTGAAGGTAATTCTATGGTAACCAAGAGCCCAAACTGGCAAAAATGAATGATTCAGCAAAGTTAATGCATCTAAATATCAGGAGCAGCAATTGCTAATAGCACTGTGCCTTAAATCTAATGCCGTAGAACCATCTGAAAATGCCAGGAAAGGATGACCACCTTTCATGTGTCAGCATTTCTGCTATGGCCCATTGCATCCTTCCATAAGAGTTGAAGACAACTGCAATGTTGATCAAAGACAACTTCCCCGTCATATGATGTAAAACACAAACCACCATAACAGAGTAGTAGATCTATGCAATACCTATAGCAATATGTTTTCACTGTCATTTTCTATCCTTTTTCCTAATTTTGCAAGCTGACAGAGAATTTGGTCTCACCCTCAGACTTGCAGTGAGATTTGCCTAGATCTAGTACAGTATGGATTGAAACAAATTTTTAATTTGCACAATTCAATTTTATTGTTTCCTGTTGATACAAAGTGTATTTACAGTCTGTTCTGCAGACCTTTATTTTTCCCCAGTGTGCAGCTGAAAAACAGTAGGCTAGATATCCCCTTCGGTTAAGTCTTCGGACACATAGCAGCACATACCAGGAGCATGCCTGTTTAAGTCACAATGCACTCCCATTGTTCCAGCAAAACTCTCATTGACTTGAAATTGAAATTTTGACTAAGGATTAGAATATTTAATCTGTATGTCCAATGGTGGAATAAAGTATGCCACTTCCCCTGACATTTCAACAGCTTTAGCTGTATATATTTTGATGGCCTTCAGTATCAGCAGGCTATATTTTTCCTTATTACTGTTTTCTTACCGGATTTTCTCACTAATAACTTTTGGTCAAGCTTGCATAGCAGAAGTGTCATGCATTATAAACTGTGCTGAATATAATGATAACTTTCATTTAAAGAAGCCCAGTCTTTCACGTCCAACAAGCTTTGAGGTTATGAGATAATCAAATAGTCATCAAAACTTTTCATGTTACACCTATTGTTGCAGGTGAGTCAATAAATTCAATTCTCTGATTAATAATGACTGGATAGAATATTTCTACAGCTTATTTCAGCAAGGTGCTTATTTAGGTAGCTTTGGCAGAACCTGGTAAGTCAGTGAATATAGAAGTAGCTTTCCAATTATTTAAATGTATAATCGTAGCAACTCTAGATATAAATTTTAATAACATCTCTTTTAAGGGGATTATATCTCACAGCACATAGTGTTTAGATGCTGCTACAGAGAGCTCTCAAGTTACTTGTTTTCACAGCCTGAGTAACCTTAGAAATTGTGGGGTTTACTGTCTCTTAGCTTGATAATAATACTTACAATGTAGCCAATCATGTCTTTTGCCTACAAAAATAAATGTGTATCACCTGCTGTGTTGGCGTATCTCTGACGGCTAACAAATTAGCTAAACCCAACCTGTATAAATTATGTCTCACTTTAGCTACAAATGTCATCTGTAGACACAGTGCCTTTATTTAACCTGATGAAATTGACTGCACATCTTTCTAGGAAAGATATGTTATAATTCCAAGTTCTTCAATTACTATGAAACATTATCTTTAACAATCTTAGCCTGAAAGCTATGGCTTTTTTCAGAAATTTTTGAGCAAGAAACATCTTTTCTTGTATTTCTTCTTTTATCATAGTCACTGCATCTCTGCTTATCAGCACTGAAACACATAGCTTAAAAACACATACACGCAGATAACACTTCCCTCACTATTTTTCCTGTGTTGATAAGAAAAGAAAGCAATTTTAGTGGGATTTAGATACATATTGGAAAGGCCAAAAAGAGCTGATGAAAACAAAACCTTGTTAGTATATAATAAGACCGTGAAAATGACACTGCCAAGATCACTTCATGAATATGGACAGCCACACCAGGGGTTAAGACTGTCATTTTTTGCCTTGTTGTTCAGTTTGAAGCTTATTTTTAAAAAAAAAAAAACAAAAAACAAAAAACAAAACCTTCCATTATTTAAAAATATAGGCCAAATCAGGCAGTTAGAGCTTTTAAAGTCTTACCTTTTGCACATGCTAAGTATATGTCTCATAGAGACTATTAGAAGTTAGAAAGTCTCATTTTATTACAGCATTTGAACAACTTTTGAAGCTTAGAATGATCAACCATACCCTGCCAATGTCTTATCAAGTCCCTAATTTTAGTGGGTTTATTTTTTGCTAGATTTTTACCACTTGGGTAGAAATTTATTCCCATCCATGTTCATCTCAGATTTGAATTTGCAACAAACTTCAGAAAAAATACCTGATCCTTCTCTGAGAGTGAAGTTAAAGAAAGTCAGGTGTGTTCATAACCTAAATTATTCCTGATAAGTTTTCCACAAAGGAGATTGAGTGAAACCATGTTCTGTATCAAAAGAAGGTTAAATTTGGGTATCTTCTAGTATAATATGCTATTTTCTGACCTACTGCAAAGGCTTTGTCAAGGTACAAATTTACAGTTTGCATAGAGTCACTATAAGTTTGTTATGGGTTTGTAGCTAAAACCTCCGAAGATCTACAGTAAGAGAATGCTAGTTTAATACTGATTACACTTATTTTGATGCTACAGTTGTAGTATCCATTTTACCAATGTTGTCTATCCCTTTATTTTGACATATTTTTGCAATGTTTATCTCAAAACACTATGCATGAATATGAGTGCTTATTTTTTATTACTAGCACCCTCCATTGTAAAAGAAGCTTAATAATATGAACATAAATGTCTCAAAAATGCCTCTATGTGTATGTGTCTGTATGTGTGTTTGTGTGCCTTGAGACCAAGTCACTTGTTATTTTTCCATGTTTCAAGCTGACCATTAGCTGGGACCTGCAGGTACAAGCACAATATAAAAAACCTCAGAGCAATAATAATCCAATGTGTAGTTTACATATATTTAAAAAAAAACCACCTGTATTAAATATTCCATCTTAATTTTCATCAATAGTGTAATACTGCATATTTTTGATGAATAATACATTCCACAAGGAACTATTCTGTTGGGGCTTTTTTCCTTTTTAGAGTATTTCACTGGCATCTTTCCCTTCCACATCTGTGCTTCAGGACAGTGATGGAAGTTATCATATATGAACCCAGATTTCTTTGTTCAAAAAGTTTTGAAACTGTTTCATTTATATTTTTGTGTTTGATAACATACCTTTTGTCATTTTGCTTATCCGTACTGTTTTCTTAGTGAAAAGCAGAAATAATTAAATGACTATTTATTTTTTAATAAAATACATTAAAAAGACCCGGAAAAAGACAGGAAATATGGTTAAGTAATAAGAATACAAAAAATATTTTAAAGAGTCTGAATAATACTCTCTTTTTTTCCATAAGCAAAAATCTGTCATCAGTAGTAAACAACATAGGCAGCTGGATATTTTTCAGTTAACTGTTGCTTAGATGGCTGGTAGTGCATTTTTTTATGTGAATGAAAACTATTTTCAAGAATTTTTAACAGAGGAGTTTAGAGTAAAATTTATTATGAAAATAAGAGAATTCTATGCTAGCATAACATATTCATCAATGACGACTCGTTCATTTTTTTGGCTTGGTTAAAATATACTAGGATCTTTTAAATTGGGTGATTTTTCTAAATTCCTGCATAATCCCTTCTCAATTCTCTTTGATAATGATCTGTAAAAATAATAAAATATGTAATATATTCAAGATCGAAAACAATTAAATGGACTAGCAACTAAGCTGTCATCCATAGCCCATTGACTGTGGAATATGGAATAAATATGGAATAGACATGTTTAAGATGTTGGTTTCTGCTTGACATATAGTATAAATACAAGATATTTATATTCTTTATAAATATCTTGTATTTATATTTATATTTACAAATATTTATAAAAATTATTAAAAAATGTATAAAAGTATAAATACTTTCTCTGAAGTGAACATCCTAATCACAGAACTAGTACTATTCTGAATCATGTATCTATCTGTCATATCATAAAATGAGACACATACAATGAGAAAAATATTTTAAATCTTTATCCATGTTGTTCAAGTTTCACAACCATTTCTAGTTTGAAAAAACAAGCAAACAAACAAACAAAACATCAGAAAGCTGGAAAACATTCAGAATGTGTGAAAAAATAATAAAAAAAAATAAGCATGCTTTATGTCAAGCTATCTGCACTTAAGAAATATAGTAGATCTACACACTTTTGCACTGAAAAAAGAATTGATATAAAATTTTGTTCTTTTGGTTAGGATAGAAATTAACCTTTTTTAAAAAAATTCAGCTTATATAAATCCCTGCAGACAGATGTCTTTAAAATGGGACAAATTTCTTTTAAAATGGATATGTAGTAACTAATGTGCTTGAATGTGTCTAATTTGTTAGACAAGGTAGTATATAATTGGGCATATGCAGGTACCTGACTTGCACAAGAAGTATGCATTCTCCCTGAATGTGTGAACTAAATACAACAATCTGAGCCAATTTCATTTATACATCTCCACAGCTAAATTCTTCCTCCAAATGTGTACTGCATAGTTCCCTGTCTCTGATGTAAGACACATTGTACGTATTTGTTTCTGAAAGGAAAATGTGTCCCTTTATTAAACTCATTAACCAGCACACCATCATAAATCAAATATGTGCAGTTAAATGACCTAATTTTATGTCAGGGTGTTCTAGAAATATATATCGCTGGTTGTTAATCACTCCTATTTTAGGAATAAATATTGAGCTTTTTTCAAACTGTGTATATACAAGTTTTTAAGATATTCCAGTTATTAGAAGTAGAAGCTAATGAAAGAAATGAGCATTTCTATTCTACAGTTTTCTTTACTTCCCAGAAATGTGTATTATGTCCTGTTGGCCTGAATATAATAAGAATTTAAATACTGAGACAGTTTCATTGTTCAGTATCGTCTCCTTCTAACTCATCCCTACTCTCCACATTACCTAACTTCCAGGTTCACACCACAGCTGCTCTTCTGAGGCTTGTACAAGCAATTGATTTTTCAGTTCACAGAAGAAGGGGAAGTTGTCCCAACAAGAGTGGCGAGAGTTGTTTGGAAATATGCATTCAGATTTCCTCGAGATGAGAGAGGAACACAGCAATATGTTCTTCACTGATTCCTTATTTGAGAGGGCAGAATCTGGACAATACCTTCACGGATACAGAACACGGGGAACAACTGCAAATCACAATCTTTCTGTTGATAAAAAAACCAATCACTCATTTCTCCTCCCCTATCTGTCCTTGGACTCCTATTGTCTTTGTTTGTTTCTGTAGAATATCTAGTTATGTCAAATCATATGCACTCTCTTATTTGTCTCACAGTAATATTTACCCACTGCATTCCAAATCTTAATGGGTGCATTGGTTTAAAAGTTTGAATTTTGCACATTGTAGTGAAGCTTACAAAATCTTAAATATTGGTTTGTTTCTGTTTTGAGTCTATCCACCTTGTAAAACATCGCAGGGGCACTAGCACATTGGATCTCACTTCTATAACAAATACCACCAAGTTCTGGGAAGATGGGTATGGAATACTGATTCAGGCTGAATGTGGCAGTCTTAGTTGAATCACTTTAGATTTAAAATGCACCGGATCTCAGACCATGACTCAAAAGCACTTATAAATAGATATTAAAAGAAGGTTCACTCATGCCCATCTAGCTAGTGTGATAGAACATGGAAATAACATGACAAGCAATAAAGCAGAACATCAGCTTCAATTTTATTCTGAAAGATTTCCAGATTTTACAAAGCATAAATTCACAGCTTCCATGTTGAGGTTTCTTGTGGGATTTTTTGTGTGCATGTGATATGTCCTTATATTACAAAGAAGGCTTATGGTCTGCCTTCAAGCTATGAATAGCAGCTGTGATAACTCATCTCAGACCCGTTTGTTGTCCCTTGCAATACGGGGAGCTATTGCTGAAATTCAGAAAGGAAGAGGGAATATTGCTAGATGTTTGGCAGTCTTTACTAGCAGAATTGTTTATCAGGAGCCTATCTCTCTTATCTCTAAGGCACGCTCAGATTTCATGTCCAGCAACTTCAGAAGGTAAAAGGGATGTGGAAGAGAATCATATGCTCCTCCTCATGTGCTTTCTTGGGAACCTTAAGCATACAGTGTAACTAGGTGTGCCATATTTCTGTTATTAACTCTGGCCAACTAAATACAAGGGCTCTGCCTATTCCTTCCTCTTCTCTGTTTCTTTTCTCACTCCCTTGTTCTACAATATGAAGCACCTGCAGGATAAAACCTTGGCTTTTTCCAAAACCTGGAAAACAGGACAGCTCTGATGTAACTGCAGAGACAGATGTATATCTATATATATAAAAAACACCAAGTAACTGTTGTGCATTTCGAGTAGCTATAGAGATTAATCATTTGATTCATATTTTGGTCATGAGTAGTTTGAAATTCTGCAGTATTCAGTGTTATACAGTGGTCTGATTCATTTAACTGTCATTAAATTTGTAGTAAATCAATGGGTAGATTTTACCCCAGTTCACAAACTGCAAAGACAATAGCTCAGTTCATTTTCTGAACCCTTTCTTTGACATTGGAATGAGAGGGATTGAAGAAAGTGTCAGTTAAGATTCGGTTTGCTTTCTTTGAGCTGCAAAATACAGCCTTTGCATTACAGAACTCTGTGACAAGGTTTAAAAATACACTCCTGAACAGAACTTGTGCTATCCCCCTGCTTGTATCCCCAATTGTGCTATAATATAATGCACTTTAACAAAATTCACAGAAATGTTCTATGAGTGCATGTTGGAAAATTCAAACAGACTGGCTCTGCCATCTGCTACTTCTGATAAGAGACTCATCTGTCTGTTGAGCAGGTAGTGGAGAGAGTGACTAAAAAAAAGGGAAGATAATGAAACACCGAAAACATGCTGTATCTCACAGTTACTTGTGGACACGCATCACCTAATTTGGGGTCAGACCAATGTTACTAAGCATTTAGAATGCATTTTGGATTCAATTTGAATTAAATATGAATATATGCAGAACATTACGAAGTACACCTATTGATGTAATTTGGCCACTGAACTCAACTCCATCTCTGTTTCAGTGACAAGACTAACAAGAGTAAGTATAACTGTGAAGGAACACTTATCTCAGCTGTGTCACTCATAGCACAATAACAAAATCCTCAGTCTGCTGGGGGTACACAATTAGAATAGCATAAGGGTTAGCTTCATAATTAGTCTGTCCTGAGTAAGGACAGCACATGGTTGTAGTGTCCTGGGAGCACACAAATAATTCATTCACTCTCTTTTTCCAGTACCAACAGGAAAGTCCTCCAGTTCTAATCTGTTTTAGAACCTCATTATTTTCGTTCCCATTCAAGGCTGATACACAGGCCAAGGCATTGAAAGCTTGGCTCTTCCTCAATCCTGGTTTGCTGGTTGCAACTATTGCAGACATGGTTTCCATCCCATGCACAATATTACAAAATGCAGATAGCTTAATAAGCCTTTAATGCTCTTGCACCCTTTGTTTCCTTTCATGTTGCCAGACAGTCCTTCCACAATCTAATGCCATTACTGACATCTGTCGGTTGCTATAGCATAGCAGCCCACCATTAACATCTATCGATCTGTGGCAAGGGTAACTTGGTAGGGCTGACTGCAGAGGGTAATCCTGAAGGAAGTCTTAAAAAGTAGCTTAAACATACCCTTGTTGGTGACACCTGAAGAGGGCACGTTCATACTGAAGAGAGGAGATTTAAAAGAAGAATCTAAAACAGATTATGAAGATGCTTAGGGTGGTGGTGTTTTGTTCACCTCCTAAGAGAGAACAGGGAGAAAGCTGGCCTCACAGAGGTCGTGAGAGGCTGGAAAAAGATCTGTCATTGGGGAAAATGAGAAGAACAAAAGGTAGGAACTGTGATTAGCTCCAGGAGTG
Organism: Ibidorhyncha struthersii; assembly: GCA_013398815.1. Classification (NCBI taxonomy): domain Eukaryota; kingdom Metazoa; phylum Chordata; class Aves; order Charadriiformes; family Charadriidae; genus Ibidorhyncha; species Ibidorhyncha struthersii. The sequence continues at coordinate 552,148 of VZSZ01004481.1, read as the reverse complement.
GATCCTTAAGGGGAAAGTTGAACTGCAGAGGAACAACTTTGTCAGTGGGATAGAACTAACATTAACCTTTGTTTTGAAGTGACTGGAACAGAAGGAAAGCCCAATGTGAAGCAATGTGATCTTCAGTGGTGTAGGACTCTGTTCAGGATGAAAGGCAGAAGGCCTGGGAAAGAGTAGACTTGAGGGAGATCTGACTGAATGTTAGATAATCCCCTGCATGTGGTAAGTAATGCCAAAGGGACTACTCTGAAATGGCAAATAGTAGAAACATCACAAGGAAAAACTCTGGGGTACTGAGACTCATCAAAAGACTACAGTCAGGAAAGCTTATTCTTGACAGCTCTCAATAAAACCCTTCCATCTGCTTTCACTCTCTCTTGTCAATCTCTGGAAGTGCTCTCTCCCTCAGCGGTGTAAGTCAAGCCTTAGCTCTCTCCAGGCTGGATGAAATCTTTATGTAGATCTTCTTCCTTTTGCCTGACATATTCTACCATCAACTTCCACAAGATGATTTCTGGTGTTATGTCTTCTGCTGACCTGGCTGTGCTCTGTTTCCTGCCGTGCGAAGGTTTCATAGTCTTATCTGAACTTTTTATGTACTTTTGTGTAGTTTACACACCCTCCCTCCCAACCATATAAATGTGGATAGATTTTCAAATCTCGCATGATGATTCAAAAATAAAAGTGCTGAATTAGCAAGTATTACCACTGAAATTTAGTTTGAAACATAAAAAATCCAAATGTTGGGGAGACATACCACTCTTGGTTAAAATTAAATTACATTTTCAGCACAGCATTGTCGTTTGAAATGTCAGTAGCTACAGTTTTATCTCCCTGACTTACTTTCAGTGTGTGTTAAGAATCCAGGAGCAGGGGTATTAAAGAATTGTCTACCTTAATACTTTGGCAGAAGAATGTTAGATCAGTGCAGCAAAGTGATCTTAAAATACAGATAAACAGTGGCAAACTTACTGTAGCAACAAAGGATAGTTATAAACATTTATGTTGCTTTTCTCTATCCTATTGAATCTTCTATGAATCTGATTAAGAGGAATTCTAATCTATTTGTATGTGTTGAACCAGCTAGTCCACTTAGGAGCAGTATAGTTTGGTTACTTACTACTCAAGAAAGAGTTTTGCAGGGTGGGTAAGAACCAGTACAAGTTCAATCCAGTCAAAGTTGGTGATGTGTTTTCTTGTCTACACTGTAGTCCTGTGTTCAATGACTAGAATAATTCACATAAGAATGCTCCAGGACCACAGATCAGCTTTGTACCAACTGAAAGTTCCTTACAGTGTGAGAAATGACTGCAATTCTTAGTGAATTAGTGAATTTATTAGTGAAGCATTTATCACTGCACAAAAGCTCATTCATGAATCACCAATAATCTTTCATGAAGTATGTTGAAGGCAAAGCTTTAATACATACAGGGAATAAAATACCTGTTGAGTTTCTATAGAACTCTAATCCAGGTCAAGGCATGGCTGGGTGGAGAAGGAAGCACACACTCACATGTACAGTACCCATCTTGTTAGATGATGAAGATATTAATGGCAAAAGCAAGTTCCTGCCAAAATACAATTTCTTGCACAAGTACTTCTGCTGTCTTTGAACATTTAAAGTCTATTTGCTGTCAGTAAAGTATACCATTCCCATCTTTTTTTTTTTTTTATGGCTCACAAAAGATTCAAACATTTCCTTTCCTGAGTTATTGCAGCAACATGTGCTGATGTGTCAAAAACAGAAGCTTGACCAAAACTCTCTTTGACAGTAAAGCCGGTAAAGGTGTAGTTTTATATGGAACTGGAATGAAAATAGAGTAATGTTAGTTGTCCTTTGCAATAGAAGTTATGTATTTTAAGCCATCAGAAAAAGTTTCATATTTTATGAATATTTCGTGTTGCTACTGTGTTCAGGCGAGCTGATGTTCTATGCACTCTGTGTTATGGGAAGACTCTCAACTTCACATTTTTTGTCCTGTTTATACACCACTCCAAAGAGAGAAGCTACTTTGCAGCTTTCAGTCTTCCATTTCATAGTTCATCCTCTACCAAGTGGAAGTATAAAAGTAATATTTACCATGGTGGATGTGACTGAGCCTGCCACACTCTCAATTTTTTGGACAAATGGATTGTCCTTGAAGTAGTGTTGGGAATCACCCCAACCAGTGGATCTGTCAGATAGCATTCTTTTGAAATGTGTGGTACAATTTATACTCTGTAGATTATTGTGTCAGGCTCTCTGCTGGCCCAGGAACCATTGACATATCAATTTTTCTTGGCTATTATCTTTAAAATCTTTGTAAAAATTTTGAGGAGTTAGAGAAGCACTTCAGTGTGTATTCAGAAGCTATGGACACATCTGTAATAACCAATACCGCCCTTGATTATCACCCTTGGAAATCAGGAATGACCTTTCTTTTTAGCACTACCTTCCAATATAATTAATTGAGGCTTATAATCACCTGAAAAGAATATATTAATTATCCCTACCACTTCTTTTTCTACAAGTCTTTACCTTACAAGATCACATATGTGACTTCAGAGAATTCTATAAACTCTAAGCCCTATGTTGTACACACACAATCAATGAACAGTACACTACAGTTTCCATAGCTATAGTAAGTGTTCATTATGTGTAGATATATTAGAGTAGCTGATTCTTGTTTAAATGTGTTTAATTATTCACAAGCATATGCAAAATATTTGTTTACATAGTTCCTTTGTGTATATGGGAAGCCCTCCTGGCAAAGTTAAACACCCTTACATGCATACAAAATTTCTTATTTCTATTGACAGAGCTTCATTAAATTATTTATAATTACCTTCCTCATTCCTTTCTGTTATGACTGGTCTGAAACAGACATGCACAAAGGAAATTCTAACTGTGCACTGCATTAATGTGAATAAATATTCCAGGAGGCCAGGATTATACACCTTTTACATATTTTTCCCCTGTGGAGTTTACTTAGCAAAATCATGAATCACACAATTTCTGATAATACAGTAACTAATCCAGAACATTTCCTTTTCATACTCTTATGCCATCTTTTTACTATTACAACCTGAAAAGTATGGAACATAATGAAGGGAGGGATATAGTGGGAATAAAAGATATACATAAATGGTACAAAACAAGAACTATTTTTCAGTTTGTTACTTTCAAAAAGTACTCCATTGGGATGCCTGGAGTTTTGAAAAATTATTGTATCTATTAATAAAAAGACAGCTTTTACTGTATTACAAATTACCTATAGTGATCTTCTGTATTTTGTAGTATTTAAAAATCTGTTACCTTGTGATGTTTTAAGAAATGCATTCAGTTCTCTGTTTAGAAAATGGGGTGAGATCACAGTGTCACTGAATTCAAGACACATGCTGAACTTTATATTTTTAATCCTCAGCTGTTAACTAGAAATTCTCAGACTTGTGGTTCAGGTCCTAATTCTAGTATCTGTATCATACTTATTTGAATATTCCAAAAGTAATTTCTATTTGATATATGATATTTCTATAGCTCACAGCTTCTGAAACTGAAGGGATAGAGGTTCAAATTTGAATACAGTTTTCACATCTGGGATGACCAAAGCAGCAAAGTGGGACTGAATAAGAGTTATCTTTCAACACTTAATTTGAGTATCAGGACCAAGTACCAGGATAACATAAGGAAGGAAAGGAGATAAAGATGCAGTACTGTATAAAACAGTACCTTACATCAGCTTGTGTGTCGTAAGCATGTATATATGTGTCTGCATACATGCTCTACTCATGTCGTAGGTGTAACACATATTAACCAGTGTTAGTTCAGACTACAATGAAAAGAGAGCTAAACTCATTCAAATTATCTTGCGCTTACTCAGATAAACCAGTTCAGCTGGACAATTATTGTGGATCAGCTGTGTCTAAAACCTTAGCTTTGTCTTGAGTTCTATGTGTCCCAATTAAATATTGGTTGACCCAGAGAGAGAGAAAGTGTTGTTATGATCCAGTTGTTAAACCTCGATATGAGAGGGGTTATCTGAGTTGCCATGGATATATGTTAGAACAACATTATGGGAGAAAAGCATTCTTTCACATCACCAAGTTTACTTGTTAGTCTGATGGCTAAGGTGCTTGCCAGGGATTGAGAGTTCAAATATTCTCATTTTAAATATTTGCTTAACCACTGGGAAAAAAAAAGAAGTAACACCCTCAGCGTTCTTTTGCTTCTTCACCTTTTATTGCACATGTCCCAAATTAAATGTTTTGTTACATCTCGCATGAACAGAATTTAGTGTTTTGTTTGGGTGAAAGAAGTTAAAAATTTTAATTTGGGATTTATCTATCTGGATGCTTTTTATTAATTTTGTTCTTAATTTCTTTCACTGAATCGAAAAATTAATTACTTGGAAAAGAAGTCAATGAGATCTTGTAACTAACACACTGGTGCTTGTGGGATATCATCTCTAGTTTAATGCCTAGAGGCTGGAAAAGCTCTGTTCCAACCAAAGGTAAAATCCTGGTCCCACTGGTAAAATCACAACCCCACTAATTCCTAGAGACTGACTACTGTATTCCAGGATTGGTACCCCCGACAGACAATAGAGAGAGAGAGAGAATCCACTGCGGAGCTGATTCAGAGTTCAGAAAGTAAATTCCTGAAGTACGAACACCTCACAAAGCATGCAAAGAGCATACCTATACATTGGGCAGATGGTAGACACATTATGGTTGGATGTGAACCTAAAAGAAAGAGCCTGCTTTTCATTATGGTCCCGGGACACTAGTGAAAATACACAGGTTATGAATCCAAAGCTCTTGTGACAATAGTTGCACACTGGAGTAGGCACTGAAAAATAAAGCAAAAGTGAGATAATGTCTGTAACAGTGCAGACAAAGACACACAATCTCAGCTAATCACTTGACTAGTGATCGATGTCATTTCACATAAAATAAGCAAAGGTGAAAATGAAACATTGATACTGTGAACGCTTGATTAAACCTGGAGCTGATTAGGCTGGCACAGTTTAAGGTAAGAGTACAGGTGGTAAATCATCTCACTCTTGGGTCAAGTCAGAGAAAAGATACAATTAGAAAGACAAGCATACTGCAGCCATGATGATTCAGAGAGTGGAAAATTAAATGCTTGTTAGGAAAGCCCTGACAGGCATTAAGAATAATGTATTAAATAACTACTGATTTGGATTAAAAATGTTCTGTGCAAATCTGTTGAGTTAACATGGAAGTTGTAGTTGTTTCCCTCTGTTTCTCTATCTAGAATTTTGTCTATAAATTTATTCACGTGGACCAGTCCTTGTAATTTTTTCTAATAGCCAAGTTCATCCTTCTATCTACAGACTGTGCTGCTGCTTCTTCCTCCACAATATTTCAGTGTGCTTCACTCTTTCTATATATTCTCCTCTACATAAGTTTTCATTGCTATAGGATCTGGCTTCTTTCCAGTACTGCATTATGTATTAATTAATATGCTTTAGCAGAGCACAAAAGAAACTTTAGTCAAGTGCAAATTATTAGGCTTGGTGCAAAAGTAACTGGATGAAATTTAATGCTCTGTGTTATACAGTAGATGATTATTATACAGTCTATAGGTCTTAAGCTTTGTGGCATTAAGCTCTGTGGTAATATCTAAAATAGCAGATGCAAGGACATGGTGATGCTCAAAGGCTGATGTAGGAGTATTTGACATGCACCAAGTCCTCTTTATCCCCAGTTCACATTCATGTTTTTCTCTTGTAAGAAATGAACAATATCACAGGGACTTTAATGAGATTCCTAATCTAAATAATTAGGGAATTAGAACTCTGCGTGACACCTTAGCATCTAATATCATATTCAGTCTGTGAAACTATGACTGATTAGCTGTGTCTCAAAAAGGCATTGAGAAACCTTATCCCTCTAAGGGAAGCTCTGACCATGCTTGAAAATAAGAACTATACCTCTTAGTTTATTCCAGAGGAATAATTTATTTTCTCAGATATCTCAAGCCCAAATAATTAATAACTTAAATAGGATTGAAATCAATAGGTGTGAAATTGTTCATTTTTATAGGTACATCTTGGGTCAGCAGAGGGTGGGTGAGTTTGCTTATTGGATCCTTGTTGTTGATGTCACAAGCTTCAGTGGTTACTATCAGTTAAGCTTTCCAGAGACTGATAGTTTTGTACTGATTTTTATTTATACTTGCAGGATTTGTACTGCATTCTTGTAGCCATGACATGTTTTCCTACTCTTCTTATAATTTTTCCTGTGTTTTTTTTTCTGAGCAGCCTTGGTTTGTAACAAAATATCTTTCATCACACTTTTGCATTTGCAGGTTGTCAAACAGAGCGCTCAAGTTAACTAGAGTCTGTAACATACTCTAGTAAAATGGCAAATAACATCAACAATATTATCTAGATAAATTATGTTCAGTTTGAAATATCTTTTTGTGGTATCTTAATGCACACTTCATTGCTTTGTATTTGGAATAAATATTGTATTCACAAATTAACAGAAACGTTGGTCTACCCTTAACTGTAGAACTACTGGCCAGATGTTTCTATTTAGAATTAAAGTTGGCTTTGTGTACCACTGTCAGTGCAGTATGATGAAAATAGGTTGCTTAATTCAGCTGGGCCTGTTTGAAAATACCAGTCTGTATATTTAGCTTCCCAATTTTCTTTGCTTTTCCAAAAGACTTACACTGAGTTTTAACGGCCCTTCCAATGTAAAGCAACTGCTTTCCATGTCAAACAAAAGCCCTTATTAGTGTGAGGTAATGTGTCAGTTACTAAGAAGATTCTGGTATACTAGCAAACTAATAAATATTCATAAATAAACTTGAACTAGACAATGCACAGATTCTCCAAAGAATGTGCTATAGTCTTAATCCAGAGAATGTTGTAGTAATTAACAGATAAAAGAGGAGGTTCATTAAATGAATATGCAGTGTCATGAAATCAGAGCTGTGCATTGATCACTGCTAACTTAAGGATTCTTCCTTAGCTAGGATATTTTGACACCCCATTTATCACTACTCCTATTTTTAGATTTTTAATTAGCAGATCACCAGCTCTTACCTCATTAACTTAGCTTCTGCAAAAACATTATTTCTAGAGATAATAGCTAGGTTAGAATAATCACCACTCCCAGTTTCTTGAGCTGCAAGAAAGGACAGGACTTAGTTTCTATGACATGAAACTATATTTCATACCAGGCAAATCCGACCTTGACTCAACAGCATGTGTCTTATTTTCTGAACAATTTCTCTTCATTTCTTTTCCTAAACGCATTAACCTCAAAGCATGCACCTTTTCAATGACAACTGAAACATTTCCCTAATTTATCTTAAATGCTTATTTCTAGCCCTCTGTTTGCAAAACTGTTTTGAGATATAGTTCAGCAGAAAATTGCACCTTGATGTGTGTTTAACACAGCTTGCTGTATATTTGTCTAAATAGGGTTTTAAATGATTGGCCTTTATATTCTTTTTATGAGAGAAAAAAGCATTTCCAGAAGTTAAAATGAACCAAATAAACACGTATTTACACTTACATTTCTTAAGTATAAAGACTTAAGAAACTAATAAGCAGCAGACACTTGACAAATCAATGAAGTACATCTTGTGCAGATGTTTCCTTCAATTTAAGGTGCCTATTTTATTGTTTATACTATTGGAAGGTATGTTCTACCACTGGTGATGGATAGGAGCATACATCATGCCATACTGTCAAGACTATATAATTATCTCTGTAATATGCATGCTATATTTTCAATGTACTGCTTAAGGCTTAAGGTTTTCCTGTTGCAAGTCCACAATTAAATCATCTTAATATTGTCTTTTTGCTCTAATATATGTAGCAACAATGAAAACATTTGGCTAGCCTCAATTAAATGGCCAATGAATTAAGTAGCTGAACAATATTCATACCCCTGGCTGTTGTATCTAATTAAAATTCCTATCAAATGAAAGAATTGATTTGTCTCTTCAAGCAGAGAGGTTTGCATCATGCAAGCAGTCTAAATAATTTACATTAGAGCTTTCAACACATTTCAAACACTGTCATCTCTGCCTCGTGAAATAGTTTATGGCATCCTACGACTTGCTTTCATTACATGCGCTGATTTTGCAACCAATGATATGCCAGAAGTTCAGAATACAATCTAAGAAGGTCATAGTTCTGTCACTGAAAATAGTCTGGGGAAAGGTCACCTAATTATTTTGTGGTTTATGATGTTTATAGCTACTCTCTGATATGTAGCCATGTGTATGCAATCTCATTAAGCACTAATGTTAGCTTTGTAATGAAAACAATCAATTTCCAAACTTAATATCTAATTTTCTTATTTGCAAATTCTTTGATTTAAAAAATTAAGAGCACAGGACTTTGTCAAGATGAGTAAACAAAGTCTGAATCTTATCATCACATTATAAAATTAATGCAATGGATGACAAAATGAATTTGGGGAAAAAATATCATTTGCTATAATTATACCAGAGTGTTTTAATTTAGGCAATCAAACACATATTTGGAAAGACTCATTCAAACTCTTTTGCAGTGAATGATACAAAACCAGAGAAGGTGGTATCTCACTACATAAAGTTTGCAGCAAGCAGAAAGGATCTTACCAAATTCTGACAAAATTTTTTGAGAACAATGGAAACACTGATATCTTCATGAAGAGTTAAGGGGCCTAATTCCTCTGGTAGGCTTCAGGAATTATAGCAGCTCTTAATGTATCTGGAGTATCTAGATGGAATCTGAGATGAGCAGAGAGGCTTTCACAAAATGTGCATTTTTTTTATATACTCTTTGTTCACCTGGACCATTTGAGTTTAGTGTAATGATGAGAAATTACTGCCTTTATATGAGAGCAACTTTCCATAAGTCATTACATTTTCAGACTCTAAAAAAATAATACTGCCATTGAGACAACAAAAATTCAAAACTTACAAGTTTTCACCTGATTTTCATTTCTGCAGATGTCAGCTGCTTCCCAGCTCTCTTTGGATTCAAAAATGCAGGGATAGGGTGTTGCCAAAATCCTTTGATTTAAGGATACTTGCTGATTCAGAGCACACCAGCTCTTCAGTAGTAAAGTCAGACTATTCCAAAAACAAATTCCCTTTAAAATGCTAGCAATACATACTAGCTGAATTTCCAGACATTCGTGAAGAATTTGTCCAAAAGGTGGCAATTCAGATGAATCTCCTGAGAAAATATCTGAGTTTCTTGATCCTTGCCCTATCTTCTTCTGATGTAATTAANGGGGGGCGGGGCACGGTTTGCAGTAAGCTGGCTGCTTCTCTTCATTCCTGCCCTGGGACACAGCTGATGGGTAGCAGAGAATGGGAGATCAACTTGTTCCACTCTGAAGGGAGTGAAATAAACTGAGGTAATTGTCATAAGTGTGTGTTATTGCATCCTTGTGCTTTAAAAAGGGTGAATCCTGCTCCACCTACTGCTCCCAAGGATATCATTGTGACTATCCCATGACTCCTGGTCTGCATCCCAAGCGGTTGAAGGCATCACGACTTCTTCCTGCGGTAGAGACCTGGATCCCAGAAGAAAAGCAGGCACAGATAGACTACCAGAAGGAGGACGGAGAGCCTCTGGTCCCCACACCAACATCAGCTAACTTGGCACATGCTTTCACCCATGCTGTGGCAGCACATTTGTGTAGTGGCCCTGAAAGGACGATGTTACAGCAAATGCATTTCAATGCCAATACCTACAAATAAATGTACACTTGAAATAAACCATTCCTACATCTTACAATATCTGTAGCAACACAGCAATCCTAGCAACGTCTATACAGCAATCTATATAGCAACTTCTAACACCAACAGCGTAGCACTTAAGGTCTATGGCAGCACAGCAAAGGGACCTCAGTTTAAAAACAGAGCTCAAAGTGCCAGTGCCCGTGCCACTCAGTAGCTATTCAGAAAAGCTAACAAGGCGATACATTACAGGAAGCATAAGAGACTGAATACACAAATAACATTATATTGTCTTTCTCTAAATCAGTGGGTACTGTAGTCTCATCCTGGCTACAGTCCTGGTCACCTTGCCTCAGAAAGCATATTGTGGAGGCAGAGGCAGAGACAGTTTGCAGAGGACTGATGAATCATCAAGGACATCTCAGAAATTAAGAGAGATTGAGAAGATTAGGACTGCTTACTTTAGAAATAAGAAAATAGGACATGATCAAAATATCTGAAGTACTTCAAGAAATGTCTAAAAGACAGAGCAGTGCGATCAGAAATTACTCTTTTCTGTGTCTCAGAGCAGAAGACAGGAGTCCACTCAATTAAATTAAAATGACTGGGAATTAAAACCAACTCCCAGGGACCCAAGGGCACTAAAAGGCCCTTGTGGCCCCATCCAGACTCCCAGGTGCCTCCCACCACCCTTTCCGTGGCCCAGGACCCAATTTCAGGTGAGCCCAGGGCCATCAGTCCCTGTCCCAGTGACATCCCCAGCATCCATGTCACTGGATCATTGCTTGTTTCTCCTGGGCTGACCCACACCTATGACATTGACCTCCGCGTTGCTCCTGGGGCCAGCGGGGCCCATAAATGTTACCACTTTGCCCTGTCCAGTTCAGCTCCACTGTGGATCAGTGTCCCACCAAGCTGCAACCACCTTCAGTTGCTGGTCCTATCCCTGAGGGAACTGTTTGCCTGCAAGACACCTTGACAGCCATTTCAGGCCACCTGGACCTGAGGGCCAAGCTCAGGGGGCCTGGACTGCAGGCTTCCCCAAGGCAGCCCCATCCATGGAAGCCCCTTGAGGCCATTGAGCTCCTGGGTGCTAGTCAGCATGCAGAGGCAGAGGACAGCCCTGCTGGTTGCCTGCATGTCCCCTGTGCTCACCACAGCCCTGAATCCCTGCTTTTGATGGGCTACCTCATCTTGTGTCCCCAGGTTTCAGGGCAGACCTACCCCCCTCGTCAGGGAGCACCACCATCCCAGTGAGTGTGGGCCTTTTCACGACTGTGACTCACATCATCTTCCCCCAGAAGTTGCCTAAAGCCCCACAGGCTGCCCAACACTTTTTGCAACGTGCTTTCTGATGCCACAAACCTCCTGATAGCATCATGACTGAACAGGGAGCTCAGTTCATAGGCAGACACTGGATGGACCTCATGGGCCTCCCCCAAGGACGAACCTGCCTCTCCTCCTCCTGGCCTGCATAGTGGCCACCCTTGAATCCCAGCTTCACTTCCCACACGGAGTAGCCCCACTCTTTCTGCTCCCTGACAATGCATAAAAAGAGGTATCTAGTGCCAAAATGTATAATTAATTTGCAGAACTCGCTGCCAAATGGAAATATTGACGTGAAGAATTTAGCAGGTCTCAGAAAAAGGAAAGGCATTAATCTGGGTATCCACAATTAATTTAACAAAACATTAATTTTTATGGAAGAAGCATTAGACCTTCAGACTTCAACCTACTCCCATCAGAGGCAGATGGGAAGATGAGATCTCTTGGAGGGAGGAGGTTGTCTCACAGCTTGTTGTAGAAGAATAACTTTTTCTGAATTTTCCAGTACTGACAACTACCTGATAAAAGATACCAACTAGCAGATGTGTCAGCTTTTGTGTTCAGTATTACAGAACCAGAAAGTGGATAAAAACTATAAAATAATTCACCTTCAAGTGGCCTATGGTGCCCATATGCCTCATATTTTCATTAATGACCTATTTGCAGTGCATTATATTTTTATAAGAATATAGATTTCTGTTGGGAATTCCTCTTGTATTTTTTTATCTAGGGGCAAGAATTCTCCAGTCCAAATGCCGAGGTTATGTAGCTGCAAATATATCATGTCATGGCAATGTGAACTGAAGCTGAAGAAGGTCTAAACCCCCTTACAACTGCTTCCTCTCTCTTCACCACTTTTTACCTAGACTATCCTGTAAATCTTGGTCCAGAAATGTTCACATGTTTTTAAATCTCATGTTATACTACAAAATGCAGGTCTGCATGACTAGCAGCCTAAAGATGTTGGAAATCATTGAATGGTTGAGGTTGGAAGGGACCTTAAAGAACATCTAGTTCCAACCCCCCTGCCATGGGCAGGGACACCTTCCACTAGACCGGGTTGCTCAAAGCCCCATCCAACCTGGTCTTGAACACTTCCAGGGATGGGCCCTCCACAACTTCCCTGGGCAGCCTGTTCCAGTGCCTCACCACCCTCATAGTGAAAAATTTCTTCCTAATATCTATTCTAAATCTACCCTCTTTCAGTTTGAAGCCATTAACCCTCATCCTATCACTACATGCCCTTGTAAAAAGTCCCTCTCTAATATTCTTGTAGGGGCCCTTCGAATACTGGAAAGCTGCTATAACGTCTCCCCGGAGACTTCTCTTCTCCAGGCTGAACAACCCCAACTCCTTGAGCAAAACCCAAGCTTTTATTTGAAAAATCTAGCTTAGTTACTGGACATCACACAAGACTTCATGTCTCTCTTTATGAGAGACTGACATGGCTGTACTCGACTCTGGATGTCCAAGTTACCTTGGTTAGAATGATCTCAGGTATCCCTGCACTATACTGTTTATCTAGATGACCTCTAGAGGTCCCTCGACCATTTTATGATTCCGTGACAAATTAAACATTAGTTTAATCTCTTTCAAGATCAATGACTTCTCTACCTAACTCTTTGTTATGAAAGCCATCAACCTCTTCCTTTGCAGAATAAAGAGGAGGCATTATTTTTATTCCGTCTCTAAGGTACTACTCTCATGAGCCATTGCTATTCTTAAAAAGCAGGCCTAGAGGACAGTGTTTCCCAACAGCAGAAAGTTTTCAAAGCTAGCAAAAGTTTGTGTTTCCTCTATTAAAATGCACTGCTTCTGCCCTGTAGAACCTGATAACCCCTGCAGGACCTTCATAAATTGTTGGAGCACTTTATATTTGCACTTTTAGTCTTCAGTCAATTGATATGCTGTGTTTAGTTAAGACTAAGCCCCAATTTTCATATATCACCTTTTGGCTTCCTTTGTGTAGATAACTCCAGTGGTTAAAGTAAAATTTATGGTATAAGTTATTCCAATTGTGAATTGCATTGTTTTCCTTCTTATAAAGATGGACTAATTATTAAATTAAAAGGAAACACATTATTATTACTGTACACCTTGAAAACAGGTTTGGATTTTTGGTCCTGTATATTGGCTGCCGCAAAGGTAACTGATTATCTTGTCAGATCTTAATCAAGATTCATTTGTACGGCTTCTTCGGGTACATTTCTCTTTTAGTTGATGGTATAAAATATGAAGATAGGAGGATGAAGATCTCCATAGCTTTATCTGTAATATATGTTACATATAAATTAAGTCTACCAAAGCAGACAAACATATGATACCTCATTTACCAGAGCAACGTGAACATCTCTGAAAGGAGAAGTGACACACGATGGTGTAATGGGGAGAAGGAATGTGATCTGTCTGTCTTGCATTAATTAATACTAGAGGTCTGAGGGGAGATGAGAATCAAAGTGAGACTCCTTGAGTGGTCTAAGAAATATTTGGCTTCATTAGCTTAACATGCTTTACCAGGAAGACGATGCCTGTGTTGAATTTTAACTAAAATGTGGAAATCAAAGGAAAATAAAGCATTTTCTTAAATAGGAGTTATATAACTAGTAATTCTTATCTGATATTCAGCGTTTCCCAGATCGGAATAATAATGTGTAGGCTTTGGGAGCTCAGCTTTGCTTTTGCTCTTATATAGCAAAATTCTACACTACTTATCAATAAAACCCACAAAAATAAGTATTAAATGGCAATGAGAAAAATTTCTGAAAATCAGGCTCGAATCTTGACAATTTTGCTGCATCATTTTTCTCCAAGTAATTTGCTTGCATTGAAAGTTTCACTGAAAATAATCACAATAATGCAAGAGTCAAACTGGAGCTCTAAAAGAACAAATAACAATAATCACCTAACACTTTTCATCGAAAGGTCAGTGCAATCATGACTGGAATATTTTTTCTTCCTTAATTTTTTATTTTTTTTTGCCATGATCACGACGAAAAGAGAAATCATTTCAGCTTCAGTAAATATACACAGGAAGATAGTTATGTTTTGCAAAAACTTGGCAAACTGGAGCAGGACCTGGTGACCCTGGATGACTGAATCTTGATGAATCTCTCCATAACGATGTTTGAAAGGACTCTACTAGGAAATATTCAGATCGTGGCTTAGGTAGCCCCAGATCTGAACTGGACTAAATTACATTTAATATCCTCCTTAACTGCTTCATTCTATCTCTTATTCCATAGTAACAAGGATCAAAACATAACAATACCTAATATTCTGTAGCATAAAGATTTCAACAATACAATTGAACTTGTGAGATACAAGGACACGACTTAGGCAAGCTATGCAGGGTCTTCCTTAAGAAGTTTTTTTGAATGTGTTCCAATAATAAAGAACTGGAATTTGAGTGAAAAGAAGCCCTTTCATAAATCATATCTATTGATTGAAAGCCTCTCTTTGTTTGCATTCATTTTTATCTGAGTACAAGGCACAGAGGAGAAAAAAAAAGTAGGGAAAAAAGGAAAAATAGAAAGGAGAAAAACAAGATAGAGATGGGGATGGACATGTCAGGAAGATTTCTGTGAGACTGTTCTGATTCCATGCAGTTGTTTTTCAGTTGCACTGAAATAGCCTGTCTGCAAGCTGCCTCAGGGACCAGGAATGCTTTTCCCCTACTCATGTTTGATTTCTTATGCTGGTTGTACTACCAAAACATTATATATGTGGGAAAAGGCCAAGAATAAGTGTGATGAAGGATATTATCATGGCAAGAAAAATCACAGTTAACTTCCAAAAATAGTATGGTCCTCAGGGATTGTTTTAGACTGTCTGTAGAAATCAGGAAGCGATAGTTCAAATATATGATGTTTAATTTGATTTATTTCTTTGGAGTATTTTGATTGTTTCCATTTCAAATGCAGACCACAGGTAGTTAGTTATTCAGAACTTTTAATTTCACAAAAGCAGTACATTACAGAACAAATACTTTCTTGAATCACCTTCTTACACTCTGTAGCTATCATATGGACCCAATATGAATCTGCAGCTTCTCAGGTAAAAAACAAGAGCGTAGCTCTTATGTTTAGTACCACTGCACTTCACAGCCTTATTAAAGAGAATAGTTTCTTGTGGTGTTAAAAGTCAGTCAGCAGGAGTCAGTTTGTTTTAAATGTAGTCCCCCTAAAAATCTCATTTGATAAGGAACTGAGTATGTTTTTAGAAACATTACCTAAAGGAAGTGCAACATTTCAAGTTAATGATTTAATCTTTGAAATATTACAACTACAAATATCAAATTGTTTAAGAGTAGCAATTATAAAGTGGGTCTTATAAATAACAACATATGGCATCGCTGTGAGTATAAGGCTGAATTAATTCCTGAGGCTTCAATGCCATTCATAAACCTCTCACAGTTTATGACTGCAGCTGAGTTCTTGAGTGAAATAAAGCCTTGTGTTTACTCCAGGGCTATCTATTATGCTCCATGTTATTCAAATGTTTTCTAGTGTTGATCCTCGTTCTTTGCCTCTGAATTGTTTTCCCCCAATCGTTAACACACGCTTGTAACTTTTTCCTTTAATATGAGTCCTCACATTTTTCACAAGAAAGAACACATCTAAACAGAGACATTGCCCTATTGATGCCACAAATCACATATTCCACCAATTCACAGCCTTTCAACATTCATGACAGGAGTAAAGGAAGCAATTTTGTAGGGAAAGGAAGATTTAAGGACATTTAATTCAGTTTTTCAGCTGGATAAGAGAAAGCAAGTCTGGGTGGCCAGCTGGCTTTCCACAGATCAACATTGATTCATGAAGTCTAAATAATGTTATGATACCATAATCACCTTCTTGAAACAGATCTAAACACAAAGACACTGGAAAGAAAGCTCATCAGCCTAGCAGAGACAGCACAGAAAGTTCCTGATATCGAGGCCTTCTACAGACGCTCAAGAATTCGTACTGACCTGACAGAGTTGTGACAAAAATCAGTGCATTAAATGAGCAGTAGGAAAAGAGAAGATATTGTAATGTGATATATTGCGGCACTGTCTATCAAGGTGGTAAGAACTGGAATACTGTGTTTGAAAGTTTTTGAGTGTCTTCTGAGAACTGTGTTAAATATGAACATGGCTTTGCTAAGGCAGTATTTGTCCTGCTTCATATTTCTTTCAGAAACATTATAGGAGTCCTACTGTAAACCTAGCAGAAGGAATCTGAATTCTTTCTACTAAATTGAAAGGTCTTGGGTCAGGAAAAAATTAATAGAGTGTAAATTGACCACAGCAGCAGCAAGCATTCAATTTCAACCCTACAGAAATATATTTGTTTATTATGAAGCACATAAAGTTTACTGAAAGCAATATAAAAATACATGCAAGAGTAATGTCCCTGTCCTGAATAACTTAAAAACAAGGTGACAGATGAACAGAGAAAAGCATTTTTGACTGATTTCTGAAAGATAATTTAGCAGCCTGTGTTCCACTGAAAAATTTCAGTAGGACTTGCATGAATATCTAGACTTTTGATGAATGCAACTTCTTACTGCCATTTCCCATTTTTGTCACTCCAGTTTGAGTATTGACTCATTATTTTAGCTTCTGTGTATTTTGGCAAAATAAACATATCTGGGAACATGTCCAGAAATTAAAGCCAAGTGGTATTAAATGGCCCACATCTAGGCTAATTCCTCAACCTCCAAAATCTGGGGCCTGAGGCAAACAACCTATGGGAAAAGATAGATCCCTTGAATCTTTTATCACCCAAACTATATCTGAGAATTATCTGGGAGACTGCCAGTTGGTATGGACCAACTAATCTCTATTATGATGTCACACTATGTCCAAAGCAAAGGAAATATTTACAGGTTTGGGGTGGGAAGGGATATGCTGGAGGAATGTTGTCTGCATCTGCAGACGCCCTTATCCTCCTTTCCCTCTACATTCCTTACAACAGCACTTACTGTCTTTCCACTGTAAGGGAACAATCCCAACATACACTGACTCTTAGCATTTCAGGTTGTAGTCCTTCTTGGCCTTCCAGTATCCCACACAGAGCTTTTGGTGTACTTCCTGACCGTATGCTCTAACTTGTCAAATAGACCCCCAAAACTGTAGGAGCTTCTCTGACTATTTCTAGTTCTGCCCATGCCAGTTACCTTCCATGAAGGTGAAATTATATAGAAGAGGCATCCCTGTGGCTGTGGAATTCTTTTCAAACCCTATTATATACATGAGAATCCAATTCTTCTCAGTCCTTGTTCTCTCCATGCTTTTAGGCCTACTACCCTTAGTAGCATCGGTTAGATTTGGGACACCTCTGACACATGGCAGTAGAGGCTATTCCATTCATATCATCCCAGTATGATACGTCCACTATATAACTGTGGCCCACACATTTGTCATTTGATAGCCCATATAATCATATGGACTCCAGTCTACCTTGGCCTTTCTCACTTAATACAGAGTTCCTGCTGTAGTCCGCAGTTGCTTTCCTTGGTCATTCATCCCAGATTCTGATGCATTGCTACTGTAAAAATATCTAGATGGCAGCATTTGGTTTCACTGAGCCACTTAGACATTGCTGCATTCCGTCAACTGCCTATTAAATAATTTTCATTTTATAAACAGTATTTTAACAATTAAAACAGTGCTTTTAAAAATCGTGTAAGCTGTGCCATTAGAGATCTCACAATGTAAGGATTTTTTTTTCTGTACCTCAGCAAAACAGCATTCACCCTTAGAAACAAAATATAGCAGGTGTAATTAATCGTTACAGGGTTCAAAATAATAGCCTGTGTTAAGGAAAAGGTGTTCATCACCTAAAAACCAAAAATTTGTTTTCCTTATATCGTGGTTTAGGCCAAATCGGCCACTGGGGAGGTGGGGGACCCCAGATGGGACCAACAGATGCACCCCTCTACCCTTCTTCAAAGAGAGAGGCAGAGGAGGGAAAAGAGACTTATGAGTTTAGAAGGAAATAAACTATTTTAATGAGATATTAATAACAAAAAGAAAGGAAAAAAAAAAAAAGAAAAATATACAAAACGATATCAGGCTCCCAGGAGGACAATCATGACACCGGCTGGTATTGGGGCAGTCCCAGGCTGGACTCAGTGACAGAGGGGAACTGGATTCTGGATCTGCATTCAGGATCGGGATCAAAGGCAGACAAACAGACAGAGTCCTCAGACGTCAGCCATTGAAGAAAAGAGCCAGCTGACCCTTCGATCCCTCAGCTTTTATACTGAGCATGATGCAGATGGGATGGAATACCCTGTTGGTCAGTTTTGGGTCACCTGTCCTGTCCGCTCCTCCCCGCAGGTGGGACCCCACTGTGCTTTTCTGCTTCCGACCCTCCAACGGGGCAAATAACAAAGTTGGTTGGCCTTCGGTGTTAGAGCAATAAGTATAAATCAGAGCCTTTCTGCATACCATGCCTGGACATCAACTATAAACATTGGTCTTATCACTCTGAGGGAGTGAATGTTGTCTGCACAATATGCTGTTAATTTCAGTAGTTAGAAGGGGCCCAGCTAAGAAGCAAAGTTACTGAACGAATTGGTCCTGTTTTACCTCAAACCAGGACATTCCATCCCTTATTCCATACCATCTTGCTCATATTACTATTATGTTTATCTATCAAGTCTATACACACACAGATATATATGGATACATGTAGGCCACTCATCTATGCCTGGCAAATCAATGTCATTTAGCCCAACACAAAAGGAGAGTCTGTGCTTATTAATCTGGATCTGTCCAATAAGTCCTAATAAATAAAAGATGTATCCTGTTAAGAAAGATGTAAACTTTCTCAAACACATCAGGATTAAAGGAGGCATATGTTTTTCAGATCCTTGACTCTAATGGCATATTATTCGAAGATTACTCTGGAATATTAGTAGTCCACAAGTATTCTACAAGCATCACCAGTACTATTAGGGTGATGAAGACTTCTTAAAAAGACTTTTGACTAAACTAACAGTTTTTCCAAGAGCAGAGGAAAGGTCAGAAAGTCAGAAACTTTATAGAATTACTTTTCTCCTTTGGTAACTTACAACGAATGGAAAAATTGCTTCCTGTGTATTGTCCTGTTTCTACAGCTGGTTGTGAATTGCTGCCCTAAATAATGAACTAAAAATATGAGTTCATTTCTGTACTGTATTATGAATGTGTTATTGTCACAGCATGTAATTACAATCATTCACAGTGTGAACATGAGGTCTGAATAGTAAATTGTCCTGAAAACAGTCTTCTCCTATGAATTTATGAATTTCCAAGCTTACCTCTCATAGTGATTAATACTGTATTGACATTTAACTCTCAGGTCATTCAACAGAACAGCCACCTTACCTCAGAAGTCATGGAAGTGAAAAAGCACTTACTGCACAATGAAAATAAGGTCTTATGACAATATAACTAATGGATATTATACCTTTATGAATGAAGATGCAGACGATAAATAGAAGAAATCATCAAAAAATCTTCCACTACTACTGCTAAGAAGAAAATTAAAAAATGGGATTGTCAGGGTAAGAAAAAAAATGTCTTTATAGTGTCATTTGGTACTATTTTTACTGGGAGGAACAGTTTTCCATAGACAGGGACGAAACATCTACAGAGCAAGAAAAGAATAAATACTGCATTAGCAAGATATTTTTGTACCAGTGGTTGGAAGATTACTACTTTGCAGCACTGAGCATTCAGGTTTTAAAGGCAAGTCTATTCCTATTAATCTGTAATGACAATGTCTACCTCATAGTGAAAGATGTCTCCAGTGAACTTTGAGACAGGAAATTTTCTGATTTTTTCCTTGAGCTACTTCACTGCAGTAGTGGTTCTGTACAAAAGACATTCAGTAAAGTGACTTACCTGAATTCTAAACTGCACCCTTGATGCTCAAAACAAGAACATGAAATTGGGTTATGCTACACTTTATCCAATTTCCACTGTTGAGTTATTTTTCTGAGAAAAAGTTATTCTACCCTTCTTAATCCCTCTTGCAAAATGCAGCTTCTTTCTTTGGTAACCTATACAGAATCAAACATAATCACACAGAATGAGAAGTCATTTTGTATGAAAGCATTGCATAAACTTTTTTTAAATGGTTCCACTGCAACAGAAAATTTTCAGCTGTCATCTTTTCAAAATTCAAAATTTACTTCCCAGAGGTCAATAATTTCATACATGGTTTCTTTTATTTTCAATTTTTTTACTGTTTTGTTGTGGGTTTTTTTAAGAGACTTCTGTAAAGGAATACAAGAAATACGTTCATCTGTTTTCAAATTATGCTATCGATATATTGGTTTTAACAAAAGATTTGCTGCTATCTTTGGTTTGTCTATAGATTTAACAAGAATAGCCTTATAGAATGCTCAGACCGCTGAACATAAAAAATTAATAACATTAAAACATTAAAAAATTAATGAACATTAAAAATTAATCTTATGGTATGTCTATATGACTGGGCCTTAGTCCTTGTTTGTTGTGAGATAATTAATAAGACTGTTTGAAGTAATGCAATAATACAGGTCCAGAAATCTGATTAAATATGTTATAGTTCATATGATTCATAATATAAATGTTAGTTAAATGAAGCCAGTCTTATCAATTCTTCTGTAACTTCTACCGTCACCAATCAAGAAAGAATATGTCAGTCCTTTAAGCATAGGTTTCTCTTCCATTTATGCTAGGAACAAACAACCCTAACTATTGTTGAAATTCTAAAATAAAACAAAATAAAATAATAAGACACAAAATGCTGCTTTAGTGCCTCTCTCTCAGTGATTTCAGTGGGAGTTAGGGACCTTTATGCGTTTAGTCCTGCATTATACAGGCAAAAGTGCAGTGATCTGGGAACCAATTTACTCCATTGGGACCTCTGCTTTTGACTTTGCCTCATTCAAGGAAAAAAAAAAAAAAAAAAGAAAAACCTGTTCAATACACAAATTTTGAAGTAGTTTTTCTCTCTATGAGCCAAAGATCTTGGGTGCTTAATTGCTATGATAAAAGTAATACATCTAAGTAATACACTCTTACCCACTTGTAAGAACCACTGGAAAAGGTAAGATTATGACATTTTAGTACTTTTATTTCTATTCTTCTCCAAAAGTTTGAAATTAAAATTATCACTTAATTCACTTATTCACTTAATTTGTTAAGATTCAGAAACCTTTGGCTCAAATTAATTTACAGATAAGACTTTGACTTGTTTCCTTTTTTTCCTAATACTAGGGCTTTTTTTCCTCCCACACTTTGTCAGTTATTCTTGTCTGTTTATGCATGTTGTGTTAATTTTAGCTTTGTCTAGCCTGCTTCTATGATGAAAAAAAGCCTGTTATTTCATAATTCAAAGAGCAAAAAGCCAGTAAATACTAAAGTAACTCTACATGCAATATCTATGATTAATCATAGCTTATTCTTTCTATAATCTTATGGTATGAAGAATGAGATTTTTTCTCACAAAGAAGAGGTTGCTACAGAGGCATTCATTGTTTTTTGTTTTTTTTCTTTGTTTTCTTAATTGATTTGAAGAGAGATGGAGGTTTCAGCATGTCATGCCATTGCAAATCAAAGGCGAATTCAATTACAGGTGCTACTCAGGACATTCTCTGGAGTATATGAAGTCTTAGTCTAAGTGAAATACTGGGAATTGGGCAGAAATGTTAAACAACAGAGAGGCTACATTTTGGCTTTGGCACAAGCCATACACAGGAATGAGAGTGTCACTCAAGGCCACTACGCAGTCTCACTTGGGCAATCTCCATAATGCCCATGGCACTTTCTTGGTACTTCTTCTCAGCATTAGATTGAAACGATATGGAGGTATTGCGTCAGTTTGCATTGACATCAGTTTTACACTAGTTTTCTGTTAGTTCCTAGGTAAGTACAGAGGTTCAGAGAGTAACATATGCTGCCACCTCCTTCTAGAATAGCAGAACTACATTAAACTGCATCAGCTGGTAGGTTAGCTTAGGATAACATGATGTGAGAGTCCACTTATTTATAAAACATTATAAAAGAGAGAGTGAAGCAATAAAGCAGCCCTGATTTGTTCTCTTCCTTTAATGAACTTCTAGATCAAAAGCAAAGTCAACGTGCTTCAAGTTCATAAGCTATATAGACAGTAACTGACAGATTCTACTGCCAGTTGCTATTCACTTTGAGCAGTTACTTTTATCTTAGAGAATGATACTGACACTGGAATAGTATTTGAGATACTTAAGGATAACAGAATCCTGTATTAATGCAACACTGTTCCAGATTCAATCTGATTGCTTCTGTTAGTCGCTGTGCATGTAATATTTATGTATCTTGTGTAAAAGATACTAAGCAACTATAAGGCATGAAAATCTGATATCAGTTACACCGTATCTGCAGGATAATCTGTAAAGTTTGCAACAGAACAACTTGTTTCCCTGAGGGCCTGACCAAGCCGAGCCAGCCTTACTCAAAAAGCAGCCTCCTTTTATTCTGAAGTGAGGAAGGCTGAGGGCTGCAGGTCCCTGAACGTGTCTGGCAGGCGAAGCATCATCAGAGAGGAAGGAGAATGAAAAAGGCCAGGCTGCTCTGGGTAGCTGAGACCAGGAAGATCTACCTCGAAGCAGCCTCTAGAGAGAAGGGCTGTGGGCAACAAAGGACACCTTTGTTATCAGTACTGCATCTGTAAAATTCCCAACACCTTGTTATTGTTTTTGTCTATTTAAAAATTGCTGCTGCAGAAAAGGAAACTGGATGTGAGGAAAAAGAACCAAAAAGAATTAAGATAAGTCTTTAATAATCTCATTTAACTGCTAAGTTGTTAAGAGTTTTTTTTAATTACATTTGGTGCCTGTAAAAGAAGGAAAACAGCTTAGTCTTTTGAGGAGAGACTTAAGAAGTGGTGTTCAATAGCTACTAAGACCTTCCTAAGCAATAATCAATAAAGATTTGCAGCTTATGGAACTGTAAGCTGTCTAAAATATCTTTATATTCAATGGAAACCTTTCAAGTCCTGCTGCCTAAGCATGGGTACCTTCCTGTAACAATAAGGTATGGGAAGGAATTATTAGCAAATAAAGCAGTCAAATAAGAAAGTGGGTTTATTTCCTTTTCCATAAAGATTTTGACATAAAGTATGTCACATTTAATTTTGTTATTTGCATAGTTTTGGCTGTATTGACATATGAGAAAATTTAAGTTATACAAGATATGGCAATGTAACTTCTAAAAGATGCTTTACTTCATGTAGGAAAAACACGCAATCTTTGTTGAAGTGGACAGCTTTAGAGATCTTTTAGACAATGAAAAAGTACATACACCTTTTTAAAATCATCTTTTAATATTTGAAAATGCATTTAACATTTTACAATACATGTGAGGTTTCACGATCTATTTTCCAATATTAGAAAAATTATTTTATCAGCAATAATTTGGATACATGAATAGTCATTTAAAAAGCAAAGAGAGCATCACCTAAACAGGACAAGCAAAGTCCTATTATTCTTTTATTGGTTTATTATCTGTTATTGATGGCATTGATGACCCCCTCATTCAAAAGCCAGAAGCATCATATACTCTTAGCTCAAAAGCTGACATTGATAGATATTGGATCAAATATTGTTTGAATTCAGGTTTTAATAGCCATCAGAATTCAATACTTTCTCTCTTTCTTCCTTTTTTTCTTGTATTTTAATTTTATTTTTATCTTTATTTTTTCCTTTAATTTTTCTTTTTTCCTCTTCCCTTTTTTCTGTTTTTTTTTTTTTCTCTTTTTCCTTTACCCTGTCTTCTATTCCTTTCACATTTTCTTTTCCATTTTCTTTTTTAAAGGGCAACTCATTTTACTCAGTAAAACTCCAGCCCTGCCAGTATATATTCCTCTCTATACCTGGAGGAAAAAGTTTCTGTATCTCCATCTGTAAATAGTAGACCATAGCTTTCATGTTGTGAAGAGACGTATAGTTTTGAACTGTTAATTGGTTGCACAAAAGTTTGATGCACAAAGTATATTACTCAATTTTTACCCAGTGTAGTTTTGTTAACACTTGTACAGAGGAATCTTAAAAATATCTAGGAACTTAGAAATAGACTTCTTATTTAGCTTTGTGCTTTGTGCATCCTATGCTGTGTGTAATCTTACTACATATCCCAAGAGATATTGAAAAGACAAAGTTGCTCTGGACTTTAATAGAAAACACAAGAGCTCTGCCTTTTCAGAATTTTCTGTGGGTTTATGTGTAGAAAAAACTTAGTTTTAAAAATCTAGAAAATAGGTCTAAAAGTATTCAAAACTTTTCGTTCCATTCCACACCATTTTGTGTGAAGCTCTTTGTTTACGGGATTTCATGACAGCAAACATACAAATAGTGAGAAATATTCCCATTTCTCATTAACCTGATAAAATTTGTGGATCTAGGAGATTAATCTGCTTCAAATGATGACAGGAGTTTCTTTTGGAACATAGGAAAACAAAAAGTATACTCCTATTGTTGACTAGTATATACTTATCAAAACAATCTAACATGGTGATATATTCACTGTAATAACAACCTTAGAGGTCAGAATAAGTCAACTGATCATATATTGAAATATGTATTTAAAAAAATTAAAATTTATAGCTTGATTGGAGTTGACATTTGCAGACAGTACCTGAGGTGGAACTTCTAAATTTTTTCATCTTCCTTTGTTGTTTTTCTTGGTCATAACTATTGACTGCTGGGTTAAAATCCTTCTTCTCTTAGACAGTTTTAAAACCCACTCTCTTAGAGTGTTTAAATAGAGAGCAGCAATTCTTAAAAGATGCAGAAGGTGCAGAAATTGGACACAAATGCAAATATATAGATTTGTATTTCTAATACAAGAAATACAAGTTTCCATTTCAAGTACTTGTTTGATGCTGCCTCTAACAAAAATAAGGCATAACTAATGAAAGTAATATGTAGACAGCATTGGGGAAAAACAAAACAAAACAAAACACCCAAGTGTTATCCAAGCAAATACAAATAATTCGTTGTGAAAGAAAGAAATCATACAGGTAAGATTTATATTACCCAGTTGTGGTTGTTAAAAGGTGTTTTGTTTGACCTGTTTATCTACATTTTCTTTGTAGTGAATGCAGCATTTTATTGATCATTCGCAACAAAACTTATCCAGTTCAGAAGACTTTTTAAGATGGGATTAGTTTCCATCTGAAGTTCCCTGGCTCTCTCCATCGACTATAGAGGGATTCTAAACAATTCTCCTTAAAAAGGTAGATAAGTCATATGAAATTAACTTCTCCAGTGTAACTTTCTTGTTCTTTTGGCAATTAGTTTCCTCAGTGATCCACAATGCACACAAAATACTGTTGTGTATGGCAATTTGAAGATGTGGACCACGTCATGTGCTAACAATATTTTTAATGCTTTGTTGAGATTGCTGCATAGTGTTTGCATAAAGAGTAACAATATGGCCAAAATAAAGCTGTGGTGGTACTATTTTTACCAGTGCCTGTACAGTTTTCAGATTCAAGTTGTGTGTCTGCAAAGAACTGTCAAAATAACCATAAAGTGGTATAGTAGAAAATTGTGCACTATTCCACCTTCCCCTACAAAAAAAGAGGCAGACAGACAGACAGACACAGACAAACAGGCTGAGAAAGAATAAATTACATTAAATAATTTATAGAGGTAGAATATTGAAAAAAAAAAAAAAACAGGCTGTTTAGCTTTTAATACTAAGAGATGGAAGAGTGAAGTTAAGGAAATTTCTAGCATGTCACTTCTGCTTGTCCTGACTACCTTTCTGTGTTTATAATATTAAAGTCAGAAAACTGCTAAAAGACAGCTCATGAGATCCCGGCATAACAGTTTTATTCATTTTAATGGAATTTGGTTTTTAGTGCTCAGCAATTTGCCTTTTGTGTTTGATAAAATTGTGGATTAAATGAGCAATCGGGGTCGACAAAATGTACTCAAATTTAAAGAATATAAATAAGAGAGGGAATTGTAGTAATTTAGAAATGGTTTTAATAAGGATTTTGTTATTATTATACAAATACTTAATTAGAAAAATCAGTTCAAATTGGTTTGTAAACATGCTAAAGATTGTGAAAAAACTAATTATAATAACAGAACATCTGCAAAAATAATCTGAAAAATACACCGTTAGTATTCTGAAATCTACTCTGAAGTAGTACTTTGAAATCAGAAATAGCAACAGAAGCTTTGAGATTAAACTGGACGGTAAACCAGCATGATAATGCCTATTTTGTGATTCAGTTTAAAACAACAATTGTTCTCCAAATTTTTGTTTGTTTGTTTGGATAGTTTCTTCTTTTGGTTTGGTTTGTTTTTTTACTATAATCAGCAGAGAACAATTTAAGGAACTAATTAAAAAAAGTTTTACCAAGATAGCTTGGCTGAACAAGGATAAAGAACAGTCTGGTAACTGTTAAAAACTATTAGAAGAGCTATTTAGCATCATACAAAGATACATAACATGTAGGAAGGGATGAAGCTAAGAAGTATAAGCTAAATGCCTTGAAAATTTTCTTAGCTCAAAGAGAATTACTAAGCTATGGAATTTCCTCTTGAGAAAAGTGTTTAGTTTTCATCACTTCAATCTACAAAGTTAAGCCAAGTAAAACCTTTGAATAGTTATAAAAAACCTTATTTCTTCATAATAAACTTTTAAACATTAACTATCACGGTTTTCTATAAGTGTTTTCAAAGTTGTGTATGTAGAATTCAAAAACGGGCTTGAATTTTATGTCTGTACAAAACATGAACATGTTCCTTGACTTCAAAGCATCAGTGAAAAAAACCCTATATTTTTTCATTCAGTTTTCATATTATTTGAATGGAAAACATAGCAGTAATAATACAAAGAAGAAACTATGCCTGAGAATGTGGCAGGTAGAATCCTGCTATACTATAATCACAAATTTAATAAAATCCATATATACATAGCCATTTATCTTGCAGGGGTTTTGCTGGTTTTCTCATTTCTATTTCTTTTTTTGAAATAAAGGAATATTGTTTCACTCAGTTGAGTGAAACACTATGGGAATTTAATGGAATAAATATGGCTTCAGTTACTGGTATTATATAGTACTAGTAGACTATAATCATATTATCAGGTCAGTAGAAGACTTTTTTTTTTCCCCCACTTCCTCAGTGTATACTAGATGCTAACTACTGCAATAAATCACTTTTTCTCAGTGTAGCAAAACCAATACATATGAGGTCAAATGTATCATATCAAATGCCATAAAAAAATATGGTAGCTTACTCATGAGTTATGACAATTGTATATCTTACCAGCTTCGATCTGACTTTATTCACTTTGTCTTTATAAAAAAATAAGCATTTGATTAAGATCTCCAAAGTATTTTTATGGAAACTTTCTTTTTGTTCACTTTCTCCTTAATATTGCCCAACACTTATTATTAGTCCGCTGGAACCATTTTAAACTAGCAATATGGCACATTTTGGCACCATCCAAAGACGGAAGGCAGGTAACTTTTCTGTTTGGCCTAGGAGGAGGAGACACACCGTAACCACAGCCAGTGTTCACTGGGCATAAAATAAGGCCTGGCAGCCTTAGCTGCAGCGAGGGAGATCAGTGACAAAAGGACAACTCATTTCTGACTTAACAGTCTTTTTATTTCACCTGTTTCATCTCTGTGGCTTCAGAATGTCCTCAGGTCACACAAGTGGCTCATGAGAGAATTCCAGTCACCTAACTGAAGCCATTTAGATTTAGACCAAGATAGTTAGGCTAGGTTAGACTAGACTAGAGTCATCATGTCTCTCAAGATACTTGTGGGATCTCTATGGATTACTGAGGGAACCTACACATATAGTTTACATGAGTTTAGCCCAATTTTGGCATGTAAATTTAGACAAACATCATCTAACCAGAGATCTTTTATTCAAAAACAAGACGAAAATTTCCTTTAGTTTTATTAAGACAGGAACTGAAGATTCAAGAGTATCATCAAATACAAAAACATTTTGCTATCAGTATATAGTTCTATGTGATTAAATATTCAATTAGAAAACAGGAACTTTCTATTTTATTTTTGTGTTTGATTTTAGTCAAGATAGATTAGCTATCTTCTTATGGAAGGGCTTTCAAAAGGCATGATAATTTTGTATGAGTTTTGCAAACATAACCCTAGACTTTGCCATACTGAAAACAGTTTGATCTGTACAGACTGGTTTTGTAGATTGTACCCTCCTTTCATATTTTCAGTTCACATACAACAGGAATGTGAATATTTCAAGCAGATCTTGCTGAAACACCCTTATTTCACTTATGCTACATTACCTTGGAGTAGGGGGGAAAAAAAAGCTTGATGAGACAATAATATGTTTTTTTCTAGCAATCAGATTAAAGTAAATATATATGGTCTGCTAAGTGTAAGGGTTTTAAACATTTTCTCTCTAGCTAATTAGCTAATAGTTCCTTTTGCAGCAAAGAAGTATGTAAGTGCACTATATCAAACAGCAAGTTACATAGTTTAGAGAGCCAGCATTAAATTCTTTTAAAAAAAAATGAAAATACACACACACAAAAAGAAATATAAAAAGAATCCACTAAACACACTGAAAGATATTGCCTTTTCCTGCAAAGAAAACCCTATCTGTTTCATTTCACTGTAATAGATGCAATGATCTCTATGAGCCAGGTTAATTTGATGCAAACAAATTGATAGTCCTCATACAGCCATTAGTGTTCAAATATGCAACTGGTGGTTAGCAATTTAATATACCTGTCAGAAAAATGAATCTAAAATATGAATTAAAATATTACAAAAACATGCCATCTCTAAAACAAAGAATAGCTCCTATCTAAGATCTCCTTAAGTACTGAATAAGTCTTCTTTTCTGGTAGGGGGCATGACAATGCTTTTAAATATAAAAACATATGACCATGGCATATATTATACTATTCTCCCCACCATTACCCCATGTTCTATACACATAAATTTTTTTGTTGTTAACAAGATTTATACATATGTGCATGTCCTGTATTCTTGTTGAAGAATTTACCCCTGAGAAGTTTTATCCTTCTGACTATATTCCTTGTTGATGATAACACAATCGTGTTAGCTATATCTAAATCATATGTTGAATAAATGCTAGTGTTTGAAGAGTGTGCTCTGCAGTAGCGAGTACAAAACATGCCTGAGGTTTATTTCTGAGAAATAATACATAAAAGCATGTGATCATAAATATATGTGTGTAGCATGCAGTATCTACTGACAATAATTATTTCAGAATGTTTCAAGACCTTTCAATATATTTACTTTTATTTTTCACAGGTATTTCTATAAAAGAAATCTTTTTTTAAGTGTATGAATAAATACAGAAAACCAGTTTTGGTCTGACAAAAAATTGACTGATCAGAAAATTAAATTGCCACCAAAAAGATTTTTTTCAGTGCTTGCTGGTTAAGTAATAGCTAAAATAGAACTTCATTTGTAGGGTGGATGGGAATGAGGACAAGAGAAACCATAAGGAAACAGTACCTTTGGGCAGGAGATGTTGCTGGGTATTTATCTCATTTGTGTGATCTGCCATTAAATATTCCTCAGGAAGTGAACCTGAATGCAATGTAATCGAGTCCACATGGCTCCTGTTCATGCAAACTATAAAGATTAACTCATCTGTGAAGAGAATCCCATATTAAGTCATGACCCAAAGAGAGAGAAAAAAGGTAGTCATTTNTCTCCAGAGTGGGAGACTCCACACCCTCTCTGGGCAGCCTGTGCCAGTGCTCTACCACCCTCAAAGTAAAGAAGTTCCTCCTCATGTTAAGATGGAACTTCCTATGTTCAAGCTTGTGCCCATTACCCCTCGTCCTATCAATGGGCACCACTGAAAAAAGACTGCTCCCATCCCCCTGGCATCCTCCCTTCAAGTATTTGAAAGCATTAATAAGATCCCCCCTCAATCTTCTTTTCTCTAGACTAAAGAGACCCAAATCCCTCAGCCTCTCCTCATATGAAAGATGTTCCAATCCCCTAATCATCTTTGTAGCCCTTTGCTGGACCCTCTCCAGCAGATCCCTGTCCTTCTTGAACTGCGGAGCCCAGAACTGTATGCAGTATTCCAGATGCGGCCTCACCAGGGCAGAGTAGAGGGGGAGGATGACCTCCCTTGACCTGCTGGCCACACTCCTTTTGATGCACCCCAGGATGCCATTGGCCCTCTTGGCCACCAGGGCACATTGCTGGCTCAAGTCAGCAACATGAGTACAGCTTACTGCTCTATATGTCATTAATATTAAGCATCCATGAGAGCTGCATGACATTCAAGAGCTAGGAAGTCATGAAATGTGTTAGAAGGAAGCCTGCAGAAAATTCACGTTGCATTGGCTGGAAAAGCAAACATCTTGAAGATGGCCAGGGTATTATTCAAATTAAGGATGTTTGTTTAACAAGTTTCCATGTGAAACATAACTCTGAGAAACTCAAAATTACCAATTATTTCTATATACTTTAGTCCTGAGTCCAACTTCCATACATTTCAGTTATTATAAATAATATTTTCCTTATATGCCTACAATGGATCTTGCACCTACAGTATTAGACCACTACTTGGTTATCATTATTCATTTGGATAAATTTTTTTAACAGTTCACCTGAACCTTGCACTGATAACATTATCTCTAGGAAACTGTAACAGAACACTGATACTTTATACATTTTTCTATGATTAGGGAATAGGAAACATTTTGCGGTTTTACCTTTGGAAAGAGCAAAATTGCATAGAATTTAGAGCATCTAAATGTGTTGCAAAATGCTAGGGAAAACCACTGAGTATTTGGAGCCTTCAAATTAAAACCACATGATAAAATCAAAATGTATTTGAAATATAACATTGGTTCAACGGAATCTTACTTTCCTCTGATTTGCAAATCTGACTGGCATAGCACATGTTCTTTGAGCCTAGTTACTGCTAAGGAAAATGTCAAGCAATATGACACATTCATTTTTCTTGTCATGCTTGATACTTAAAAATATTACTCAGAAGGTTGGAATTCCTAGAACAGATCATTAGAAAGAGTCAATATTGATATGTTTATATTTAACATTAATGCTTTTGTACTTTGGTGTTCTTTCTGATTGAAAACCCTTAAATGCCATTTGCTTTATTTGCCTAAAAGATCAGACCAAAAAAGATGGAAGCCAGTTCTTGAAGAAAAGCTGCCTGGTGGTTCTCACTGAATTTATATTTCTTATTATTTTGTACTCGAAACCTATTAATATAATATGTAAAACAAGAAAAATAGTTATGTTATTTTACCTTTAAACTGTACATAAGTCAGAATATTTTTGAAAGTAAGCTGAATCACTGTGAATGTGCTCATAGCTTTTTTTTCATATACTGAAATATTTTATTTTTTTGAGAAATACGTTCAACATAGCATGAGTAATTTTACCAAGATAACTTGAAAACATTAACTTACACTTTTAGCTTTGGAGAGCTTGGGTTTTTTTTGTGAGAGACAACGAGATAGCAAACTGAATCTCTGTTTTTCAAATATGGTTGTTACAAAATGTAATGTTTCTTAAATTGCAAAATTTTGTAGAATATGCAGATGATCGTTTTGATATCACTCATTCAAATGCATACCAGACTGGAGCTGGAAATTTATTTCCAGTTTCTTATTATTTAAGACCACCTGGCTATTTAAATGAGGATCATTACAATTTTTTTTGTGGCTCTCAGTGTGGTCTAGTTTATAAGCACTGAATTAGAGTCATCAAAATTAGAAAATTAGAAGGAAGTAACCTGTGGTTTCCATTTGTTCACTGAATGACCAATACACTCTTCAGCATTCTCATATGTCTTTTGAGAAGAACATCTTGTGAAAGAATCTATTCAGTTGGGACAAATTGTAGTGATGTTTCCATTCAATCCCTTGCAAGTTCCATCTTTTATAGTTTATTTTGTTAACATATTTATTTGAATGAAATCTGAAGAACTTATCTTTCAAATAATCAATGGCTTTATTAATCACCCACCAGTATTCCCTGATGCTTTGAGATTTAAATAGTTTTCAGAAACAAAAAGCATTAAATCTTCATGTTAAACTGCTTTGGCTCATTTTTCACTGGGAATAAACAGTGTTGGAAATTTTGGCATCCAACATAGGATTCCTCAAGGTGTTATTACAGGGTAGTCTGGTAAATCAATCTCTGAAAGAAGTTTTCACTTTGCAAAATCAGTTGCTGTTATTTAACTCATTTTACACATAATTTGCAAAAACTTGAAGTGGCAATAGTGTAATGGAATTTCAGCTCTCTTAACGTTGAGTATCTAGGCTGTATCTGTATGAAAAAAAATACACATTGTGCATTGCAATGCAGTTGTCTATATGGTTAAATTGTTAGGATGGTTCTTGGCGTGATTTTGTTCTGGACCAGCTAGCACTCTTCTAAACAACTCATTTGCTTTGGGATTTAGCACAAGCCAGGGACTGTTCCAAATAGGCAGTCTGGGTATAAGTTTCTAATTTGCAGAATAAGAAAAGTCAACAGTACAGACATGAGGCTCCTGTGTTGGTTCTTCTCAAGTGCCAAAGAATGGTCTTTAGCACATTTAATTTACTAGTAAAGCCGTAGTTCTAGTGTGATTTCAGAATGGAGGTTCCCACCTCAGTCAGTGGAGAGGGGCTAAGTGTCATCAATCATACTACATACCCCATCTCCAAGACGCACCTTTATGTAGAAAAAAGCACCCTCTAAAAATACGTTTCTCTTCATTAGAAAGAACTGAGATGACTAGACAACTAGGTTTGAAAAAACTACCTAGCTTGCAGAAGGATAGAGTTTGCTAACTACATCCTTACTGGTCCTACAAAAATTGAAATGGGTGTTTAGGAGGATTAATAACAGCAAAAGCTATCCATGTGCCTACATAACAGAGAACTTTAACCTTTTATGTTCAATTACTATATTGCTTCTGATTAATAACTTCACTACTTCATATTTCAGTTTACCTATGTTCAAAATTAATCCAATGCTTGCCAATTCCTAGTGACATTTTGCAATTTAACATTGTGAACGCCTGGTAGATCTTAGGCGCTATCGTTGGATTAAAAAAAAATTGTGTTTTTGTAAAATCTGTTGTATGAAAATGTGAAACCTGAACCATAACAAAACCTTCAAAATTAAGAAATATCACTGATGTAAAATGGTCATTCCTTTTTCTATATTAACAAAGCCCTTTTCATTTCAGCAAAGGAAATGACTTTTAGTGGTTTAGTTGCACTAAATAAGAATATTGGCTGAAAAAACTAAATCTCTTTAGAGTATCAGCAAAATACTCTGTGTTCATATATTAAATGACTAATAAAGCACTGAAAATGGTCATTGCAGGCTGTAGTTCATGTTCTGTTGTATCCAATAGGAATGAGCATTTCTATCCAATTGTTGTCTGAGGTCCATGTCCAATGTAGACCACGGAATGAAGGAGCATCTATCAGGGAGAAGAATGAGCATGAAGTTATTGTGCTGGGGAAGCTTGAAGCAGTGATTCTGGAAAATCCCAGAGACATTTGACATGTTGAACACATCAGTGTGGCAGATTGGCAGAAGGACAGGGAGCTGGAATAATTTCAGAAGTTGTAAACAATCTTAACTAAAAGAAATTTGAGGTAAGTAAGAAAAAGCGATGACATAATAACTAGGGCAGTATTCCTCTACTTTGCATTACAACATTATGTACAAACCTAAAGAAATGAGAAGTAAAAACACTGAACACTTCTGCTTTATTCTCCTTTTCTCAGAGGGTTCCCAGGCATTCCACGATGTCCTGAACCTTTTACTGAGAAGGCCTAGAAGCTCCCAAAGGACAACCCAGACGCCACGGTGCAAACTGCCACATCTGTTGGTTGCACTTAGGGAGCTGTGCTCTAGGCCTAGGTCTTACAAAGGCCTCTCCAGAGCACCACCTAAAAGAATGCATGATGCTCCCTAATCAGGGGGCACCTGCAACAAAGGCTCCAGGCACCCTGGGTCAAAGGCACACAATCCCACTTCGTAGAAACTGCTAGAGCTTCCTCAGGCCCACACCCCTGTGGCTCTCTCATGAAGGTACCTCCTGAAGTTCAACAAGGGGAAGTGCAAAGTCCTGCACCTGGGGAGGAACAACCCCATGCAACAATATTTGCTGACAGTAACACAACTGGAAAGCAGCTTGGCAGAAAAGGACTTGGGTCCTGGTGGACACCAGGTTGAACATGAGCCAGCAATGGTATCCTGGGTGGCATTAGACAAATTATTGCCAGCAGGGTGGTGATCCTGCCCCTGCTGAGGGGTGCTGAGCACTGCTGAGGCCACACTTGGAGTATTGTATCCAGTTCTGGGATCCTCAGTACAAGAGAGACATGGACACAGTCCGATGAAGGGCCTCTAAGATGATGAAAGGAGTGGAGCATCTCTCCTATGAGGAAGGGCTGAGAGAACTGTGACTGTTTAGCCTAGAGAACAGAAGGCTCATGGGGGATCTTATTAATGTATATAAATACCAGAAGGGAGGGTGCAAAGAAAATGCAGGCAGACTCTTTTCAGTGGTCCCCAGTGACAAGACAATGGGCACAAACTGAAACACAAAACATCAGGAAACACTTGTTTACTATGAGGGTGACTGAGCACTGGAACAGGTTGCCCAGAGATGTTGTGATGTCTCCATCCTTGGACATATTCAAAAGCCATCTGGACATGGTCCTGGGTAACCAGCTTTGGGTTGTCTTGCTTGAGCAGAGGGAAGGACAAGGTGACCTCCAAGGGTCCCTTCCAAACTCAACTATCCTTTGATTCTGTGATTCTGCCCTCCCTGCTCCCCTGTTTAGATGTAGCATAATGGCAAACCTATTGTGCTAAGCAGACAGACCGTCTGTGATCAATGCCACAGATATAGTCCATCCAGAGAGTTTTCCTAAATAAATTCCTCCAGATTTCATGGGTCCAGAATGGATATTAATATAATAAAAGTGTCTAGATTGTAGAATTCTGGTCAATGTTTTACTACACTATTTACTTAAACTGTGTGCCTATAGGCATTCCATATATAAATACACTCTATAACCAAACATAGGTACCTATATCTGTGTGGATTGTCTGTTTAACAGACACTGTGATAATTACTGAATGTTGAACTGTGCTTATTACAAGATTCTTCAGATTCTTCTTTGAGCGTGTCTCTTTGCTAGATCTTATTTATGCCGTGGGGGAGCTTCTAAATATATTTAAACAAAGGATTTCAATCATTTCTCCTAATTCTAGCCACATAAAATAGTTTAGGATCTCTCAGTAGTCAGTATAAAGAAATAAACATGTCTAGAGAATGATCTAATTCTAAGGTGGATATAATAAATTATTCTCTAGAGATACATCTGTCATTCTGTCAATTACAGCAGAATGAGCATGGGTGTCTGCCCCAATTTTGACATACAGTTCTTAGATTTTATATGACTACAGTAAACTGAGATGAATTCTAGCTTAGCTATCCACATACAGGTGATGGAAGTGCTGAAAATTAAAGAAAAGCTGAAATAGCACTTTGATCGGAGTATTAGGAAAATTCATTTCGCTGAGGTATTTTATTCAACAAGTATTGTCCTTGTCAGTCAGGAGTTTCATTGTTCTTCTGATCAATTTAATAAAATAATTCTAACGTGTAAAATGTTTCTCTTTTTGCAGAAACAGAAAGAATGTCTAAGCTGCAAACTTTATACGGCTTGGAATATCGTTTAGGGCAACCCATTGGAAATACAAACTTTACATTGGCACTTTGCAAACAAAACAGGATATGCAAATATTAACACATAATTGTTGGCTTGTACAATTTTCTGTGGCATCTTTGCTCTACTCCTGGACTGAAACTCAACAAAGAAAAAACTAAATAAAAAATTAGATTCTTGCCTTTATGGTTTATTTTTCTTGTAGAAAAAAGTTGGAGTAGCAGGACCAAAAATGCATGGATATTATTTTTGCAGTGTAAAAGTAGGTGATGTTTGGAATTTCTGGGTCAAAACCTTTAATTTGTCTGGATTTTTTCTTCTATTCTATTATTTCTTTCACATTTCACATAAACATGGTTTCTTATAGAGAAGAAAAGTAGGCTTTCTTATGACAGGCTGTATATAACATCCATGATACCATAGCTCCCTTTCTCATTTGTCATCCTTTGTTGTGTTTATGTACTCCCACCATGGTGCAGAATGACTAAAGAAAAAGAGAAAAAAAATCACAGAGATTACTAGTTTAGCATGAAGCATGAGAAAAAATAATCTAGGACCCAGAGGGTTTAAGATTCTTCAACTTCATTGGCTATAATCTCAGCATACCAGCAGCATGTTTCTTGTCAGGTCTTGTAGAGACAACATAAGAAAGAGAAGTTTTAAGAAGGGTTTGGAAAAGGACTACGAGCATGCGTTTGCAGATATCCATGAAACATCATGCAAGAAAGGAAATCCCTCAGAAAACTGATGAGTAAGACAAGTTTTATATGTTAGTCAGAGGCATAAACTGATCTTTATACGGTAAAATGGAGATAAGCTGTGAAGGATTTCTTATGCCAGTTAATAGACAGCCTCACTAGAGGAGAGGCGATACTGGACCTGATAGCTACCAACACAAGTGAGCTAATTGGTGATGTCAAGATTGGAGGCATCCTGGGCTGTAGTGACCATGCGCTGGTGGAGTTCACAATCCTGAGGAATACAGGTCAGCTGAAGGGTCCAGTTAAGACCCTGAATTTTAGGAAAGCAAAATTCCAGTTCTTTGAGGCATTAGTCAATAGTACTGCCTGGGAAACTGCCCTCAGGGACAAGGGAACAAAACAGAGCTGGCAGAATTTTAAGGACCGTTTCCTTAAGAGTGTAAGAGTTCTTGATTCCCAGGTGTAAGAACACAGGAAAGGAGGGCAAGAGCCTGGCATGACTGAGTCAAGACCTGCTGGTCAAACTAAAGGGCAAGAAAGAGATGCACAGGCAGTGGAAGCAGGGACAGGTATCCTAGGAAAAGTATAGGGGCGCTGCCTGCTTGTGTAAGGATGGGGTCAGGAAGGACAAGGTGCAGCTGGAGCTGAACTTGGCAAGGGACACAAAGAATAATGAGAAGGACTTTTACAGGTATGTCAGCCAGAAAAAGAAGGTCAAAGAAAGCGTACTCCCCCTGATGAGCAAGACTGGTAAACAGGTAACAACGGACGAGGAGAAAGATGGGGTACTCAAAAACCTTTCTGCCTCAGTCTTCACTGGCAACCTCTCTCCCCACACCTCTCAAGTGGATGGACCGCAAGGCAGGGACTGACTGGGGGAGCAAAGTCCCTCCCACTGTAGGAGAAGATCACGTTCATGACCACCTGAGGAGCCTGAACATACACGAGTCTATGGGACCTGACGAGATGCATCCCAGAGTCCTGAGTTGTATGTAGTTGCCTGGCTGATGTAGCTGCCAAGCCACTGTCCATGATATTTGAAAAGTCATGGCAGTCAGGTGAAGTACCCGGTAATGGAAAAAAGGGAAACGTTGCACCCATTTTTAAGAAGGGTAGAAAGGAGGACCCTGGGAAGTACTGACCTGTCAGCCTCACCTCTGTGCCTGGGAAGATCACAGAATAGATCCTCCTGGAAGCTATTCTAAGGCACATGGAAGACAGGGAGGTGATTCGAGACAGCCAGCATGGCTTCACCAAGGTCAAGTCCCGCCCAAGCAACCTAGTGGCTTTCTATGATGGAGCGACTACATCACTGGATAAAGGAAAAGCCATGGATGTCATCTATCTGGTCTTCTGTAAGGCCTTTGGCATGGAGTAAAATGGTAACATCAGGTTCAGAGTTTCAGCTGAGTGTATAGATAGAAAAGGCTATATCTTATAGACATTTCGCAGAGACCTAGATATAGCTTTGACTTTGAACATCAATCTGCAGCCGCCCACTAAAATTACTATCAGTATTGCCAAAGTAGCTGTGTGGATGATAGTAAAATATTGCATTCTTCAGCTCAATAAAAAAAAATCTGGTGGTAGATACAGGGATTTTGACAGTCACTAAAAGTAACTTTTTCTTTTTCATACAACTCAAGTGTAAATCTGCTTGCAGCAAAAACTGGTGATACTGTCTGGCCTTTTGTTCACCTACCTTTGTGAGCACAGAGCAATTCTGTGAAGCCATGATCTTTTTTTCTATATTTCTTACCAACCTAAATTCATACAGAGCAAGAAGTAGCCACACAGTTTTCAAGTTGAAAGTCAAAGCAACTTGATTCCAAGGACCATTTAAAAGCCT
Organism: Ibidorhyncha struthersii; assembly: GCA_013398815.1. Classification (NCBI taxonomy): domain Eukaryota; kingdom Metazoa; phylum Chordata; class Aves; order Charadriiformes; family Charadriidae; genus Ibidorhyncha; species Ibidorhyncha struthersii. The sequence goes on along the minus strand of VZSZ01004481.1, from coordinate 513,848 downwards.
GTCTTCCAAGAATTAGATCGTCCTGACATTTGTTCCCAGTGTCATATTTCTCATGTCTTCCTGATGTTTTTAGACTTTCCTTCATGCCTTTTCCCATTCCTTTCTAGTTTTTTCTTCTTTTCTTTCCTTCTTTCCTTTGCAGGGCTCCTGTGCATTCATACTAAACCAATTTGTGATGCTTATATCAGCACAACCACCATTTACATACCTGTCTGTTTGCTTAATTGACCTTTTTTTCCAATCCTTTCTCATTCAAATTTCATTTGCATATTCTGGTGCTTCCTCTTAATGAGTACATTTTGTCCTCTTGTGCCTTACCAGCAACAGATACCATAAGTATTTGTGTAAACAGCTATGAAAGCATAAATACTTTGCTGCAACGTTAAGTGTCAAGACATTTTGTTGGGTTTAAAAATGATGTTGCAGAATGAAAGTGACAATCAGCTTTATTCAAAATGAATCAGAGACCTGTATCTCTCTGCACCCTTTTCTGTCCATTTAAAAGACAGGTGCGTGCTTCTCTGGTGTGTGCTGGGAAGAACTCAGATGAATCACCATCTTTTTACGAGTGTTGTATGTAAACCTTTATTTTTAGATACATAAAAGACTTATGACACTTACTTCTTTAGAAAAATAAATAAAATGCGTTCATTACAGTTTTAGTTTGTATAAATTAACAAATGTTATCATCTGAGATTAAAAATAGCTTCAGTATAAAAATGGGAGTCTTGATAAAAGAAATTGGGTTTTAGAAGAAGGAGACAGGGCTTTCATGAACAAGGAATGAGAAATGTTACTAAGCATAGGAAGAGACATGGAAAAAATAGCAATGTGAGAAGCTCAAAAGGCAGAAGATCAGAGAAAGGCAAGAAAAGAGCAAGTGAATGGGGGGAAAGACGGGGAAAAAAAGATCAGAAGCAGGGAATGTGAACAACAATTTGTGGTAAAAGGAAATCAAGTAAAGCCTAGCTAATGAATGTAAGACAGGGAAGAAATCATGGTACAGTGGTTTTGGCAGTGCAGTGACATAGTTGCAGGCAAATAGACAAAAGTGTAGTCTACATTACATTGCCTACATGCAGCAGAGGATTTACCTAAATTTCTCTACTTAACCTGGAACACTAAGAAAGAGACTTTTCCCGTATCTTTATTTACTCTATGTGTCTATGAGACCAATTGTGGAGCTTATTCCATCAGTATTTCAAGTGCTGTCATATTATTTCTAGGTATGTCATATTAGCTCTAGATACATCAGTACATATAACTACAGATTCACAGTTTATAGTAATTTAATAAAGAAGTTATAACCATAGAATTTTTAAATGCTGCAGTTTTGTATCTTTCACACATTAAAAAAGTTAATTGCCTCTAATGCTAATGTACACTTTTAGTGTTAATGCAGAACATTTACAGCAGCAAAAGCCTTGATGTATGTCACACAGACATACTGACACACCCAGAAAACGAAGTAGTGATCTCCAGAGTTAAAATCCAAGTCAAAGCCAGTGTGAAATGATCACCTGAGGTATTCTAAAAATGATATGCAGTGAAATTCCCCAATGCACATACTCATGCAAAAATGTGAAAGCACAAATGGATTCTGGATTCACTTTTTTGAGATTTGGGCTATAAATCTGACATAAAAGTAAATGGTTGTGCTTGAATTGAATTAATTATATTTCATTTGATTTTCATTCTTTGGTGAAAATGTTGCAAAAAATGCCTTTTCACAAACTGGACTTGTACAGTTACCCTTACCCTCCTGATATTTTTCTGCAACAATTTTGTTGTTTATAGTGAATCGGACGGAGGTAGGCTTAGGTCAGCAAACACAGTGATTTTTATTTTTTTTCAAATACAGCTGATTCATTTCTAAAGTACAAAAACTGAAGGGGCTGACAGATCTGAAACATATCTTCATCCCTCATGGTCTGTAACAGCTTCTTTGTCCGCTGGTTGTAATTCCCAGAAGTGTCAAAAATTCTTTCAAAGGATAGCAAAATGTCAGAAAAGGTGTTATTAAGCAAATGCATCTCTCTTATTTCAGGGTGGGACACTGCAAAGCGGCTGTAATCAGTGACAGTAGAAGTAAACAGCTATTGAAACAAGTAATTATCATCAGTTCTTATGCTCTTGCCCAGATGAAAGTCTACAGATGTCAGTCCAGTGGGTACCATGGAGGAATATGTATCAAACAAAAATGCACTCTCAAGAAGTTGGAAAAATCCACATCTATATATCATTGTATAACAGAATTGTCAGTATACTATTCAATATTCAGTATGATACATCTGATTATCTGTGGTCTATGCTCAACTGTATCCAATTACAAGGTATGTCACTCATGCCATACAAATCTGATCCTCTCACCATTTATTACTGTAAAGTACTGACACCAAAAATGCAGTATCAAAAAACTAAAGCTGTGGGAAAATCAATGGTAAAGAACTGAATCGTGTTTTGAGCCTTCAGTTGTGAAATGTTATGTACTTTATTTTAGAAAAGATCTTTCTATCGTCTTTCTACCGTCCCAGACATCTGTAAACAGAAGCAATTCTTTACATAATATTAAGATTCAAACCTGCATTTACTGTTTTTCAGAAAGATTACTCCAGCACTGCGACTTTCAAAGGGTAATTTCAAAGTGTCCTGGAACAGGCACTCCTGTGAACAAACAACTTGGGTCCTGAAGGAAAGATGAATCTGGTGGTTTCATTGGGGAAACCCCTGCGGTAACATGAGACCTGTCAGCTTTCTGAGAAACAGACGACAAGGTAGACACAGTGGCTCGTTGGCAAACTAGCCCTTAAGATTAAAGAGTGCTTATGTGACCCTTATCTTCTCCTGCGTAGCAATCTTAGGACTTTGACTCTTCTTTTCTCCAAGACTAGTGTTTGTGCAAGAGGTCACAAACCTGTCTGTTCATCTCAAGATGTGACGGCTGCGTGTAGGGTTAGCCGGAGTTAAGAAGCATGGCTGAGCCTCAGCGTTTGCAGTGTCAAGATGGCAGCACTGCTGCCATTGGAACTGCTGCTTCGTTACTCTGTCTCTCAAAAGGGCTATGTCAGAGGGGATCTGGGAACCTTCACTGGAATCAGAGCAACATCACACAGAGAAATCTACAAGATAAAATAGCAGGTTCCCTGTTCTGAAGGTTTGTGCTTGTCTCTGGTTAACAATGCTAACAAAACTGGACTTTTGTTTGCTGTTGGAAACATGAATAAAAGCTACTGCCCCATTGAGCTTTCTCCGCCTGCAAAGAAAGGAGAATCTATTTCTTCTAAATTCAGATATGGCTGCTGCCACTCATGCCTTCATCATTCCAACACTGCCTTTCTACAGCGCATTTCATCTGGGACAACACTGTTTTATTTAATCAGGAGATTCAGTGAACTGCAATGAAGGCACTTAACAGCCACTTAACATGCTGAATCTTTTCACCGTTAACTTAAAGCTCACTTCCTTTATAATCCATAACCTAAAAATATTCAAGAGGATATTAGTATTAAAAGCTCAGATATTAATACTAGGTGTTTGAAATATTAATTGCAGAGTTTTTTTAACATCAGAAATGCAGATATGCTTTCAAAGGTATTAAGTAAAGAGTTCTTAGTCACAGGCCATATATGATTAAATATTGTCACTTAATAATTTTGAAGCAATAATCAACACTTTACTGTATGTGCGTGAAATCCAATGTGCAGATTTACAATGCTTATTGTGCTTTGTGTTTACGAGAAACAGCCTTCTATCTTACTGATGGATGGATGTAGTGTAAACAATGTCACCTTCATATTTCCTTGTGGATGTGCTGTATAAATAGCTTGGCTTTTCTAAAATATATATGGCTTTATTCCTAAGCAGAATTTCATTAACTGCTCACTACTGAGCATTGTATTTTAAAAAATATATAATTTGGTGCATTGCTTATTTCATATGATTTTAGGAATATCTTCTTAATTGTTAGCGTTCCTCATAATATTTTAATGTCCAAATTGAGGTTTAGCAATTTCTACAGGGAAAAAAACCCTCAAAATATTGTTTTTTTATTAACTGCATAAATAGAAAATTTAACACATTAACCCCTGATAAAAATCAATTTAAAGGAACAAAGCATGAAGAAGGTTTTCTGTTACACTGAGTTACTCTTTTTTTTTTTTTTTTGGAAGGTAGTGGATTAAAAGGAAAGGTCTGACATCTTTATTTATTCACAGAAAAATAGGAAAGGACAGCAGAATGTTCTTCTGAGCGTACAAGTGGTATTTCTTTCCTACTGTAAGCACAGAATTGTTCAGCCAGCTTTTAAAGCTCTCAACAATTCTGGTTAAGGGATGGTACTTTTAATATGATAGTACTCTGGTATGGGTACATTCCAAATAGAATTACACTACATTAAAAGAGGTGTACTTTATACAGATATTTTCTATTCACCTTTTCTTCCAGGAATAAACTATTTTAATATAAACACACTTCCATTAAGATTTAGCTCTTGCTTTTAGAGGCCTGTTAATTCCTCATGCTGTTCTAAAATTATAGTTGATACTTCTGTTAGTATGCTTATTTCTGTAATGTAAAATATTGATGGTCATATGGAACTTAAAATTCCATATATTTAGCTATATTTTTTGATGCTTTGGACTTCAGTGACTGAAAATTAGGAGATCCCAAAATAGCACAATTTTCATTTGCTCCTTATTTATAGGTTACTCATCATTACTAACTATAGCCTACGTGTCTTATTTTCACTACAAAATAAACTCATGTTTTTCAGAGGCCAACACAAATTTTAGCCATGTTTAAATAAGTTTCTGAGAGGAAGTCAGAGGCCAAGAGGTGATTCCATTATCATTTCTAGAATTAAGACACTGTCCAAATATTTGACACCCGGAAGAAAAATGGAGCCTTCTGCATGATCACTGCATTCCTATCGTTTGTGGTTCAACAAGCCCAGCAGACCCAAGCAATGCCTGGGGTTATGATCAGGTTGTTGAAGACCACTTAAAAGGATATATAGTCCTGCCACTGTCACAGAATGGTCCATTTCTTCTGAAGCAACTAACCAGCCAAGGCAATATCTTCAGATTGGTCTTGTCTCTATCTTCTTCTCCCCATTAAAAGAAACATTAAAAATTGAGAAATCCTAGTTTGAGCTCTATCCTGTATTTTTAGCAAGTAACGTGGGTGTAAATATTAATGTTGGCTGGTAGTTCTGATACTAAATAAGCATCTCGTTACAGTCAGTGGAACTAACCTTTCCTGTTCATTTTTCTGCTGGCTTTGAATGTGACCTGTGTTGTATGACTGGTAGAGGGCAAAACTAATTCCAAACCTTCCTCTTTGACAAATAGGAGGGCTCTGCATTTGCTCTTTAATAATCATCATATGTAGTGTTTCACAGGCACAACTAGTTTCCTTGGGTACAAAAGAGATGGCTGAAACTTCATAAAAGTGGTACTACTGGGAATACAAGAATGACTTGTACCAAGACTAACTTTATATTCCGTTATAGGTCCCAGCCGAGCAGTTACCAAAGTGATGTGAACTCTCAGACTGCAGCCAGATTGGCCTCTAATCCCTTAAAGAGATAATGTTATTAAACAGGATATTTTTTCTTTTCCACAGCTGCCTACTTGAAAGTCTCCATCACTTCCTTTCACATGTTTCCCAGACTGACACGATTGGTTGTGTCACTCAGTGCTGTTAACTTCTGTGTTGGAGAGATCTTGGGCAAGGCATGCTAGAATCCTTAGTTTTGTTAAGAAACTCATCTCTTTTGAGGGAATCATCACAGAAGATACATCACATCAATCTTCTAGATTTGTCCAGTCCAGTCATTAAGTTCCAGCTTTAATTTAAAATTTTCAGTGTACAGTCATGAATCCCTAGTGTTTAGGGACCAGAGCACTTCATCTCTTGCACCACTGTTTAAGAACATCACTGCTCCTAGAGGAATGGCTTTGGATATGAAAACTCAGCCTTTTAGAGACCGATTTTGAACATGGCCATGAATAATCTCTACCTTTTTCTCCCAGTGCAGTTGCCTTGCTGACTGTGAGCAGGGCTTTGGGCCAGAACTGGTGTTGTGCTAACACAGACAAAGGTGCCAAAGATGAGCTTTGGCAGGCGGGATCCCATGCATTCTGGTAGACAGATTCTGGCAGCACCCAAGAACACATTTCCCAATTCATTGTCTGCATGGACAGCAAACAGCTTTTGGATCGATAAAGGTTACATCCCAGAATGCAGTGTGGGCACCAGCGGAGACCATGCTGACATGACTAGGAGCATGACAAAAAAGGATTTTCCATCATTATAAGTAATGACCAGAATTGCATGTCTTTGACTACCAGTGTGGTATGTAAAGACACTAGGTTGAAGTCTAATCAGAAACCAAAGACAGAACAGAAACTTAAAATTCAGGCTGTCAAACTAAAGGAAAATAAGAAGAGAGCTGACTTAGGTCTGACACTTCAGGGTCTTTGCTGTGTATCATCATGCAGGTGCCACGGTTGCTAGCACTTTATAATATGCATTATATTATATTTGGTTGTTTAACAAATGATGTCCAGTCACCTAAGCCATCTGTTCCTCTTGGATCTAACTTTCAGTTGATATTTATTAAATAAAAATGTGCTTTCCTTTTTTTATGTACTTTTTGGTTTTTTTTCTGCCACTTGGCAACTCATTGTTTTAAAATTGTTCCTTTGGCAGACTTTGCTGCCAAATGGATTTCAGCTGAACTGCTCATAGCTCTTCGCAGGAGGAACTCTACTGCACACAAACCAGCAAGGCATGCTTATTAAGCGTCTGTCACAATAGGAAACACTGCCCAAATTATACTTTCCTGTTCATGGCAATTTTGTGTGGTAATATTTTTGATGAGCTGGTGTAATTGGAATGGGTGTATTTTGAGTCCAGTCCTCCAAAGAATAGCTCAGAAGTTTTGTGTGAGTAGAACTAAAGAAAGGAAATGTGTAATATTGCTATATATAACCTTAATACCATGGAGACAAAAACCTGTATCACGGATGGTATAATAAAGTCAGTCCTAGAGACCTGTTATGAATACCATCTTTGGTGAATGCCACCTTTAGCAATAAGGTTGAATGATGCTATTATTGTTAAGACTGCACTAGTTTTGTTTGTTTTCTCTAAGCTATAGTATGAATGATAAAGCAAGACATTTCTTCTTGAATTATCATTTTTGTTCTCCCTGAGTTGGGCGTATAGTTTAAAAGTAAGCAAAATGTTGCTAAAATTTATGACAATTATGATTTGTGAAGTACATGAGTACATTTTAAGTGAAAAAAAACACTTTTAAATTGTTAATGAAGATTCAGCAAAAAGTATTTCAAGTATTATATACTGGAGAGCAATATAGAAAGATTCTGTGGTAAAAGCAAACTAGCTTTTTATTAAGTGGACTGTTGAAAAATAGATTCAATCTGCATGTCGTAAGTACCTGCTGCCACCACTAGGCTGTTCTCTCTGCATGTGGGCATTTCCTCCAGATTCCATATCTGTGTATCTGTGCATAGCCTCTGATGAGGTATTTCTTAGAAATTCTATATAAAAAAAACATCCATTTTTAAGATCATTTAAACTCATCTACAGATAAGACTGATTACAAAAGACACTTTGGAAGGCAAAATTTTGCTTTTAATGCTGGTGATTTATCATGAGATTTTTTCAATCATGTAATCCCCAAAGAGTATTGATTGTAAACCTTTGCTAGACACAAAGATTCTTTAATGAAAAAGTAATTTTACTACAAATGATAAAGAAACCTTGTTCAAAGAACATACACAAGTAGTAATGTGTGTTGTTGTGGGGGTGGGACGGCAGTGCGTTAAGAGAACATATTTTAGCATATGACAGATCTTGGTAATCTCAATTATTATGTGTGTTCAAGCATTTTTTTATTTTGTGTTATTCAGTTTACCTTTACTATACACCTAAAATTTTATTTGAACATTTAAATCACTGACCTTTACAAATGAGGTGTAATATAATAAAATAGACTAAATAAAAAAAAAAACTTAAATTAAAACTAAACTGAAGCCCATTTGTTCTACTCACTATTTTGTTTAGTTCACACTAGCTTTATAGGTAACAAAAAAAATAACACTAAAAGTAGTGCAAACATTTTAAACAGATGGGAATTTAAATAAAACATGACTTCCTGTGTATTTTTTCCCATATATAATAGTTTATTTTCTACTCTTTCTTGTTTCCCTAATGAATAAGAACAAAATCGCTGTATCCAGGCAGCAACAAACTTTAGCAAATTCCTGACTTTAAAATTGCGGCTCAGGTCTGCCTATAGTTACTTTAAAGCTTAGTTCACTGTACACTATATGATAAGCATAGTAATGAAAAGTTGTCAGCCCTAAGAATATCCTGGAACAAGATTAATGTCGCATTTAGAAATTGTGGAAAGTGTTTATTTCACTGAAAAGTTATACTGCCAATCCCCTACAAAAGCATTTTAGGTGCCATTGCTTTATGATCTGAGATTAGAACAAAACAAATTGAAATTGTTTAAATCAATAACAGCTAGCAGACATAGATCTGCAATGATGTTTCAAAGCAGTTACTTTAGTTCCCGGGTTCACAGTTCTGGGTTATCAAGAGATGGAAGATGATAGACGGGTATAAATTATGCACAGCTTCTAAGCTTTCTGCCTTCCTTTTAAAGATTTTAAAAATTTACTCAGCTCTGACTCCTGGCTGCCTACAGCCTATTATTTCCTAATCCAAACCATGACTATGCAGCAGGAGAGTAGAACATGTTTAAAGCAGTTTCCTTTGATGCACGAACAGTTTCTTCTGCTCCTGTCCTTGTTGGCTGGGATTAAGGCTTCTGTAGGAACAAAAGCAGCAGCACGTGACTCCACTGCAGAGCGAGGTTCCATCCAAAAGCAGGGAGAGCTGAACTTCTGTATGCCCTAGGTATCATCTCCCAAAAAAGAAAGTTGTCGTACATAAAGCTGGAGTGATGGGTACATAATAGGTTTAAAATTTCAAACTTTTGGGTGCCTAGACTTGTGAATTCTGCACAGATCTGTTATGTGCACTGGTGTGAGCTAGCTCGGTGCTATAACCTATTATCTGCCTATATACACACACACACACAGGGAGAATATACATATGTGTATAATCCATATAATGTATCTGGATTATGTCTATATCTGTCTTTATCTACATGTATAATATATATACATACCTGTAAGTATTTTTATATATGTACATTGATATAGATACATAGGTAGGTAGATATATAAACACACAGATAATTTATTTTCAGTTGTAGAATCTGTTTTTCTCCTTTTTTTATGATTTGGAAACCTAAGTGTTTACCTGCTCTGTTTCTTTTTCCCATAGCCTCCACATTTGTATAATTTTCTACCATCTATTTTATCACAACTGCTCTTCTTTTGGCTCCACTGCTTAGTTGCTGGCGCTTACATTGCTGGAATTGTTTTCAGCCTGGATTCAAATGGTACTGTTGGCCCCAGTGTTACAGAGGCTGCAGCCAAGATAAAGTGAACAGATATGGTTAAATGATGGTATCTAGAAAAGCAATTAAATTATTATAGTTCTTTGTCTTTGATGCAAGTTGCTCACTAAGCAATGTCTTTCCTGGCCATACACAGAAATCTCTGAGGAAATGGACAGGTAAAAATAAATCTAAGCCATTTAAATAATTCTAAAGTTTGTATGACTATGAAAACATACTGTAAAATAGACTAGTAATATATGAAGGGAAATAAGAAGGGATTTTTCTCTTTGGAACATTCTGGATACTGTGACGCAAAGCTCCTTTTCTTCATGACGGCTATGCAGAGTCTGTTGTTGAGAACTGTTCTGTGAGTTTTACAAAGTCTGGTGTTCTTCTGGATGATATCTCTAAGCATTTCTCTTTCATTTGACAAAATTCTCTTTCTTGAAATCCTCTGAAGAACTACTGAGAGATCACATCATAGGCACAATGATTTTTCCAGCCTCTACATTATCCACTACCTTTCCCTATCCAGGAAACCATTATTGTTTCACTGTTTCCCAGTCCTGCTTTCATTATCCAAAATGGAATCCACTTTCTAAATGGTTAGTGTTTTTTGCAAACTAGAGCCTTAATTAACCACACGAAGTCTATTAGTAAACCAGGAATTTTTTCCTTATTAAATAGTTATTAATAACTTACACCTTGTTTTCCCCTCTGACTGTAAAAGTCCATTTTAATTATTTCACAGAATGCGCTATTATAAATTAAGCTAGTGCATTTATATGTCTGTGCCTCAGATAGCTTCTATGAATTTTAGTAGTCATGGGGAAAAAAAGCACCCGAAAAGTGATACTTGGCTCCTTTATGTTTCCTCTGTAGGTAAGCAGTTAGCTTTAATTGATTGGAGGAGCCTGCTAAGGGAAAATACTAAATCAGTAAAGCTTTCACTTGAGCCAGCTCCCATTTTAGTCAGTGCTACACACTCTGTGGGTTACAGCTATGAACTAAATAGTTTCATATCTGCCACTTATCCTTCATGGACTCCCTGTCTCAGAGTCTCTGTCTTTGGAGCACAGCCAGGGAAAAAAAAAAAAAAAAAAGCTCACAAAATCACAGAGATAGATCTAGCTGGAGTTGAGGTGACAGAAAAAAATCTTTTCCCTTCATCTTGGTTTTTTGGAACATAACTATTTAAGAAATTAAACGAGTTCATAGACAGACATCTTCCTTCACTTTAGTAAAATTATGTAAGACAGGATTAGCCAAACTAGTGAGACAATAAACCAGTATTTTCTCACAAGTCTATTATTTTCTTGAAAAGACATACCAGGAAATGTATTCAGATAAATTCTTTGTAACATGGAACATTTTATGATCTGTCAATTGAGCAAAGTTTGAGCATCAGCATACAACATGATGTGTACTTTGCTTCTATGATAGTTCAGGGTGCAAAGGGATTTGGAGGTATGGTTCATAATTCGTTTGGCCAACTGTAGATCTCCACACATGACCTATCGGGATGTCATGAACTGTGATTACTGGAGAAGACGTACTTTTAAGGATTAATTCATCCATTCTAAGTATGATCTAAGTAATCCAGAACAGCCCCAATGTAAATATTATACTTTTCTAACTATATGAGGTACTCAGGGTAACTACCTGGAACACAGATGTGTGCATTGTAGCTATCTAAAATTAAAGGATATCTAAAATTAGATTATATGAACCCCAGATGGGAAGCCCAAAGAAAGTGGAAGTGTGTTTTAGACATAGCTTTACACATCAAATAAGTATTCTTCCAGTACATCTCTCAGTTGATAGGTCTTGCATTCACTGGTAGCTGTTTTTTTCTTCTTCTCCGACTGTTTTCTCATGTATGTTAATGGAAGTTCAAAACAGAAACATTAGACCTGTAACCTCTTTCCTAAAAATAGGCAGATAACAGGCATCTAGACAGTCCTCAAAACTGGACAACCACCTTCAAATTTCAGGACAGCTTCTCCAGAACAGATAGAAATTTTTCAGGAAATTAATCCCTCAGAAGCTGGGGAAAAGGTGGCAGCATAATCAGCTTCTGTCAGCTGATACTGAGTTTTTTCAGGAACTATTATATGGGTTTCTTTGGGTACACTAACAAAGCAGGATATTTTTTCCTGCCTTCATCTACCCCTTGTGTCCTCCCTCCCATTTTCTGTTTCCTGCTAGCAGAGACACTGGTGGAACTGAACCACCTCCTCTCCTCAGCTCCTGTCTTGCTGCCCTGCTTATTTCTGGCTTGCTAGCCAACTTCCTGCTCATGTCTTAGCCATTTCCCTATCTGGTCTATCCTCACGTTGTCATGAAGTCACACGACCCTAACAAGTGAAGCCTTTCATTTTTCTGTGTTCACAGAGGGCACAAAATAAAAGACCACAAAAAGTGACAGGGGAAAAAGGCTGCGGTTTGATTCCAGTTTGGGAATGCCAATACAGGTCTGTGCAGGAGGCTGTTTATAGTTCAAACTTAACCAGAGATAAAGGTGCTTTATAGAAAGTGCAGAAGTTCAAAAACTGTCCTGAAGGAAATTAACTGAAACATGATTGGGTGGAGGTTAGCAAGTTAATTGGTGAAGGAATAAATTCTGTGCATGCATGGACAAATTCTCCTTACTTAACTGTAATTGCCTAAAAACTCGGTGTCATCTAGTGTGCTCTGTTTTTTCAGGCTCCTTTTAATACCAAGACAAGAAACGGAGGTGTCCACAGAGCAGTTCTTTCTATTCCAAGGTATGTAGGGGAAGTCATCAGGGTATTGCAAGAAACAAAGTAACGCAGTAGCACAACCTGAAGTTCAACAGCAAAATACCATCTGTGTGACATCATCCACAGACAACAAAGTATCCATTTTTCTCTGGAATAAAAGTACACTCTCAAGCCCATCCAACAATCGCACAACGTGGCTACATGAACTATTAGCACTAAAAATACTGACTTCTAAACTGTAACCCAGTCCTAAACTTCTAGTAACTTAAATGGAAAGTAAACTGAAGGCCCTATTTCAAAACCAGTCTCTCAAATAATTTTTAAGGACATCTGTCTCCATTAGCTTATAAGGAGCTTTTATTAGTTTAAAGAACCCTCCACATCTGCTGTTGTTCTGGCTCACTGTTCAGTATCAAGTAAACTACTGTGGTTTCACACAGATGCAAAAAGTGTTGCAATGTATGTACATGACCTGTAAGGTCATTGTTTAATCTCTGATGTTTTTGCTGTTGATTACAGTGTACAGCACCACAGAGAAGAAGTTCTGCAAGCATGTAAATGAAGTAATTTCTCACTTCGGTGCTCTTCTTTCCTTCCAAGTGGGTGGTTCAGAGAGAGAACTTTAAAAAGAAAATAATCATCTAGCGCTAGGAAAAGCAGACATGTGCTTAACTCTGTTATTTATGCCACACTATCAATCACTGATTCCTCTTTAAAATTTAATTTTAATAATGTCCCTTATCTTTATATATTACCCATCTATCTTAAATATTAAATCATTATTTCATGTAAATCCTCCTGTACAGTCTACCCATGCAAGTGCTTGCAGGGCTGTGTTTGATTATCCCAGAGCAGAGAAGATCTATTTTCAGTTCACATCATTGAATGTTTGTGTTTTCTTGTCTCTTGTAGTCTCTCAACATTCCAGGGAGGCTACTGACAATTACCTGGGGGTTTAGCTTTGTTATAGAAAAATCTCAATCAAATGGTTGGAAGTTGCATTTAAGACATCTTTGTGCAACAGTGTCAACAGGGGACCAGTAATAATAATTTGGTGACAGAAAATCTATAAAACACATTAAGCCAGTTTCAGTGCCACTTTTTTTTTCCTTAAGTCTTGTTACATTCACAATCAGAGTCACAGAGACAAGATCAAAACTCTAGGAACAAAGCTTACCTTAAAGGTTTTACTGATAAGAAATTATAAACAAAAGGTTTAAGATTCATCATCCAAACTAAGCTTTACCAGTTCTGTAAACACTATTGATTTCCCTCAGATTCCTGAGAAATATTTAATCCAAACTCTATTTGTCCTATGAAAATGAAGTGTCGGAGTTGATCCATATTTTCACTTTACAATATTGAGGTCCATAGGTTAATACACTAAGCAAACTGCAAACTCTGGGGTTTTTATTCACTTTGTAGGCTACAGGAAAGACAGGTATTTAATTTTTTTCCATCATGTGGTCTTGCAGCAACAGTATTTTTCCTGCATAGAATCTAAATATGTGGTTCTGCATTGCAGCAATATTTGATATCCTGTTTAAGTTGCATTCTATTTCTGAGATAAAAACTTACATTGTGATATGAGCATTTTCATTTCACTGCATAACTTTAGGATTCTGCAGGGAAAAAAGTCACCACCGGTATCTCTTTTTTTCAGGTGTCATCATAGTAGGGTATAAAGAAAGGCTCTTTTCCTGAGAGAAAGCCCAGAGAAAGATGAATATTTAAAGGTACATTTCCAAAATAAAAAAAAATATTTTGGATTTTACACCAATGAATTTTATAGAATAATTCTTCTTTTATTTAGCTTAAAGCAGGGTGCACATTAGCTCACTTCTAGCTAAGCTTCATTTATAAACTATTAATGGTTTCATTTGCATTTTCATCAGGAAAAAAGAAACAGTCATTGCATAGATCTTTCTCTAGACACTGAGATATTATTTAATTAAATATACTTTATGATTTTGTACAGGATATCTGCAAAGTTTTGACAGGAGACAAGAATAATTGCACAGTAATTGTGCAATGGTTATATTTACCTGAATCTCATGTTACTGGCTATTCAGGTCTGCTGTTTTAGCAGGCTAACCGTGACACATGCATGCACACAGCTTTAACCTTCTTATGGCCCACCAAGATACTGTCTAACAAGAAATGTTTATTGTTTTCTGTGATGATTTATGTAGCTGGCTTAATATATTTTTTGATTCATACTCCTAATTATGGGGTCTGTAAGGGTCATGCCACAGTAAGCTAAGTTGGTACCTATCTATGTCCTCTCATTCTTGACTACAGGAGCCCATGAGAGAGAGAGATTAAACTGAATTAAAAATACCTTCTTCAAAACAGGGCATTATTTATTCATCCAAGAGCAGGTAGTGTGCAATGTAATAGTTAAAAACAATAAAGGATCTTTTTCCCCACCAGCTACATCATGTTTCCAGATTTGCCTTTTCAGAGGTGGCTGAGGGAAGTTGACTGTTCATTTCTAACCCAGCTGACAGGTATGGTTGCACCATGTCAGTATTTCCTAGTTGACTCTGTATATCCCTCACCACCGCCCCTTTCAAACCAGCATCCTTAAGGGACGGGCTCTCTCTGAGTCTAAATGTGAGTTGAGAAATACACGGTTTGCCAGACTTTGCATTGCCAAACAGTCAGCAGTCAACAGCTTTCCTCAAAAAATCCTTCATTCTCCTGTATAACAGCACTTTCACTTTGCTTCTGTTTTGTGTCCTGTGGAATTTCTTTCTTCATCCTTGTCCTTTGATTTATCACTATCTACTTAGGCAGGATAATACCTGATAGGTAAACTGAGGTTCAGAGTTTATTTTTAAATAAATACACATACAAGTCTATTTTCTCCAAATGAAATTGACATTTGACAGTTAAGTTCATGTAATCATATATTAAATATGAAAGGATAGTGAAAAACTTATTCTACAAGTATGATGAGTCATTTTTTCCAATCATGGAAAATGTGTTAAGATCTGCAGTTCAGGAAAAGTAGCTTACATTATCTTTCAGACTCACAAAGGACTTTTCCATTTCCCTCAAAATGCTTTTGTTGATTTCCAGGCTGACACAAACTACTACAGATGAAGTTTCCTCCCTTGCTCAAGGGAGGATGCAAATAGTCATAGCTCAAAATGATGCACTTGTAAAATACAAACATACAAAGACAAAACTAGGAAGGTATTCAGAAAGGAGGTAGAGAATACAAAGGCTATCAGCAGTCATTATGAAAACTTCTTTGTTTTTTACAGGATGGGTTTGGCTGCAAGGGGGCTGTAAAATGCTTTTTGGAAGTGAGACAGGACAGACTGTAATGGATTTCAGGATCCATTCCTGTAGGACTTCAGTTATTTGAGGTGAGACACGACTATGAGATCTGAAAAATGAATGTGGTGTGTGTCATTCGGCTTCAGACTCCAGGAGCGGATTTTTAATGTAAGCGGGGCCAACACTATTAAGTTAGGTGATCTGAAAAATTGGGAGAAAGAATTGAAAATCAATCTTCCTCTTCATAGCCAGGGAAGGGAATGCAAAGAATGCATAAGAAGCACAATATGGAAAGTTGTTTATAGATTAGGCGGGTGAGCGGTAGTGGTGCTGCCTTTTGAGCAAGACACAAATGAGAAAGCAAACTTACCAAGTGTCCTGGGAGAAGAAAACTAAAAAAAAAATAATTCAGTTTCATTGTCACAAGGAGCATATCATTGCCAGATTTTCCTCATGTAAAAGCAAAACCTGAAAGTTATCTTTTGTATTGTATCTGACATATGACTTCCCATTGAGAGGAACCCTCAGAAATTAACGTTCTTGACTTGATTTCCTCCAAAGCAGATATGTTTCTAAGCAAGTAGCATTGCAAAAGAACAGCACACTTTCCAATATAGAAGGCCTCTATCCAAAACTAAGGCTTGTGTCTTTCTATGCATAATGACAAAAATATTACCTGAATACGCTTGTAATAACAAAACAAACAAACAAAAAAGAGCAGTATAGTTCAAGTCTTCCTCTGCTTACTGACTGAACTCCTTACATTTCTATCTGCCAATGTGTTGTGAAGCAACATTTCTTCCCAGTTCCAAATGTAGTTATCAACTTATCTGACATTTTTCAGGAACTATAAATGATAATTTATCTATTGGTGGAGACTGCAATCCATTAATGAAGAAGTAAGAATCCATTCGATGGTAGTCTTAAGTTTCATTCTTATATAATACACCAAATTCAACTTCACAATTTCTGTCATTCCTTTATAACCTTGCTTGCTATTAGATTCTTGATCCTATCTGCATTTTTGATCCATACATTCAGCAACTACCTTCACAGACAGCTGGTTTTATGGGAATTCAAATCTGATTCAGTGTAATTTATTATAACTCCTCAAATGCACTAGATTTTTTACAACAACACAGGAAGCTTCAAGGTACAAATTTTACATTCTACAAATGCTTTGTTTAAGGACATCTTTGGGTTTGGATGCTGCTGATTTAGAGTTTATTCTCACTCCTAACATTTTTTTATATTTATAAGCTTAATTTTAAGTGAGATACCTAACTTTTCAATAATAAGTCTTCATACACATTTAAGGCAAACAATACACATTCCATATAAAATCATAAAGCAAATGAAAAAATTTCTTCTTCTTCTACCCCTCTTTGGCTAAACAGCAATTTCTAGGAAGATCTGCCAGCATTGTTTTTTTTGGTTTTGTTTGTTTGAGTTTTTTTCATATGAAAGGAAACATTAGCACACAGTGCACAAGCATGTAAATCCAAAGATATAGAGCTCCTGAAGGGGGTACCACTGCAGATTCCTTGTATACAAGTGTTGATGTTTCAGTTAGCAATAATCCACAAAACATGGCTGGAGAGTGCAACCATCTGGTGGACTATTAAAAAGAAGAAATGGATGTCTTATAGAAATATGTAACTTCCTAAAGGCTAATTTCCTTGTACAGAAATATTCAGAGAGTTTCAAGTCTACCCTCCTTCATTTTTATCTTGTAAATAGATAAAGTAAGTACATGACTATGAGAAGAAAGGGTTGCTTTTTACAAAATATGAGAAAATTTCAGAAGGTCTACAGGATCCTGACACAGGTGTTCACCTTTTGCATGATATGATTCATATCATATTACTAGTTTCTCTCTGCTTTATTTGAAAATTATGATTTTAAAGCCATATTCCTCAATCAAAGTATAAGATTAAAGAAAATGTGTTAAAAAAAAAACATTAAATAAGACAAAAAAATGGTATGTTCCACCTCCAAAGAGTCACTGTCTGAGATGAGGAAGTGTTATTCTCTACAGGCAGCAGATAAGGCTGGAAGGAAAAGGAAAAGCAAGACACCACAAAGGAGGTAAGAAAATGAAAATGAGACAGAAGTATCCATGCTCCTCATGAATGGATCAGGCATTTTGAAAATGAAGTTTTCCTCCAGAAGCATAAATCCAAGAAGCTTCTGAAAGTTTGTGGTAGTTTATTTACCACCATCACTACTGCCCAGTATGGCTCCCCCATATAGACACTAGCAATATAACAGGAAATGCAAAATCAGATGTGACTCTTGAGGTCTGTGAATAGAGGCAGTAGAACTCAGGTAGTGCTTTTGTCAGTCCTCTTACCCGAGAGTCAAGGGCCATGTGTATTCCGGAGGTAAATGTTATCAAATAGACTTCAGCTCTCCTGATAATAAGATGACATGTTGTGAATGTCAAGTTAAGGACAGTTTGCACCTTCAGAAGAAAGGACAGTGTCCTTGTTCCGTAAATTACCAACTAAGAGGGAAGGCATTAAACTAATTAAGGTAGAAGAATGCAACAGAACAGAGTAAAAGCAAGACAGAGGCTTCAGAACAGGTTTTAGTCTCCACGGTGTTAAACGACTACTAAAGGAAAGGCAAGCATATGTGTGTGGAAGAAAATGTTCACAAGATGACTGAGTTTATGATTCTCAGGACGGGGATACAAAATAAAACCAAAATATTTCAGAACAACTTCAGTAAACTCAGAATTCCTAGATAAAATACCGTTGAAAAATTGCCCATGTTGTTGGAGCCTAATAGTTCAGAGACAATAAGGACACAAGTGCCTCTTTACAGAGGAAAAGGTAAAAACTTGATGCTACAGGAGAAAGCTTGACTAAATGCTCATTGTCCACAAACACAGGAAAGAGGCATAGAGGTTAGCTTCTTAAGTACAAGGAAAAAAAAATAGCTATGAACATTACAAGGGGCTTGAGAACAGCAAAAAAGGTCTGACCAGAAACAACACAGATAAATCTATAAATTCAGTAATAATTAGAAGATCAGGAAAGAAAAAGCTGTTCCACTATAGAAGAAAAGCTATGGATGGATCATGCTGCCAAGGTAATGGTGCTTAAGATATTCATTACACTGTCAAGAAGGCTAGCTGTCATCAGACACCTATCACAGCCAGTATCAATGACATGGGACTATGGTCCCAGTGACATGGGACTATAGCAGAGAGACCATAGGTTGGAAAGTACTTGCATTAGATGTATATTCTCTAATCTGTTGAAACTGATGAGTTGAATATCATTTCAAAGCCCTCGATGAAGCAGTTGATGAACCATGAGCATTTTCAGTTTCTGATTAAACATAAAGGAAAATGCTAATTTTTAGCATTTTAAAGCCTATGGAGGGGTTGTCCAGGTGGGTTGTAAAGTAACTCTCAGTAGAGGTTATAAAAAACACCTGTTAGGAATGACATAGGTACAGTTGATCCTGCCTTCAGCCAAGGATGAACTAGATGAGTTTTTGAAGTGCTGTGCAGACTCTGTGAATTTATAAAGGGTTATTCCATCAGATTGTTGTAGAAAACAGAAAACAAACTAAAATCCAAATCAATTAAAAAGCCACAATAAAAGGCAAGAAAAGTTATCTAAGTTATTACTCAAGAAATAAAAGAAAAAGCACACTGAAAGGATCAAAGTGAACAAACACCTACCTTCTTAAATTTCATGTCTTCCTTATTTTGCATTATCTTGTCACATCAACAGATACCTCTTCATGCTGTTGCAATACTTTTACAAGTGCACAACCCTTTGCTCCATTTCCCTACTGCTTTTATCCAAAGTACTTTAACATAGGAATTGAGTTCTCTTAAATCACCTACTGATTTCTTTTGGTCTCTGAAATACTTTTTTAAATACAACCAAGCCATTATACTTTAATATTTTTTCTCCAAAGAAAAAAAAAAGCTGTCAATTTGAACTTTGACATCTCTTATGATGGCTCACTTAATTTTATTTGTTTAATATTGTGCTGGAGTAAGTCAGTATGATCATAATTCAGCATGAGATGAGAAGCTTTTTATGATCTTCTCTCAAGGTTAGTCAATAAGCTATTTGAAGCACTATATATGCAACCATAGGAAAAAGAGGTAGGTTCCATGACTGGTAAAATAAATTTTCTTTCTGCAAAATCTAAGACTCATTTATTATGTTTGCATAGACCCACTTTAAATACAGTGAAGCCATCAAATCATCGGAGTGCTTGTCAAATAGTAAAGACTTATTGCTAGTTGCCCCAAGATACCTTGTCTTGTCAAAAATCGAGAGTTGTATTATCAATATTAATTGAAAGATTTTTAGATTTATTCAATTTCTTCACCATTTGTGAAGCTGCTTACATTTTGGATGTTTCTTAACTGCATTCAAGCAAGACTATTATGGCACCAGTCTCTTCAATTCTTAGGTCTTTGTGCAGCAGCCTTTATATTTTCAATGTGCTGATATCAATGCCTCTGCCACTTCCCAAACCTTGAATGATTCCATGAAGGTTCAGTCCTCTAACCCATGAACTGTGAATCAGGAAGCAAGTGCTACAGGATTATATTCATAAACTGCATGTAACAATGAAGATAAAGCAATCAAATCTAATTATTCTCTTCAGGTCAGCTTCTACTTAAATAGGACAAGGCTACAAAATAAGTTATTAAAATATCCAAAAAACCCCATTTGGTAAAATACTTGAGACAATAACTCTGGAAACTTCGTTGCTAATATCTAACTGCCAGGTTTTTGTTTTCTGTGAAGCTGAAATTCACGCAAATGTTTAATAATAGCCACCTTCCAAAGGCAGGTCTTTATTTATGCATCTGCAGTAGCAACACAAGAGCTATTGTAACAATAGTTTCATTCAGTGATCTGTACGTTCTTTCTAATTAATTATTTAAATATTCTGTCAGGTGCTGCAGTTAAGTCTTAATCATTTTGTAAATGGATGAACAGAAAGAGAGTTTAAATGACATGATCACATCAAAATGTACCAGTGGCAAGATCACAGAGAGCAGTCATGGGTGTATGTCCAGGCAGGTTTTCTGACCTCTAGTGGCTGTAACACTGAACTCGAGGGAAAATTCTTAAGGTAAATATTTCATCCAAATATATCACACCAGCTGAGGAAATATAATACAACCATGCTTAATTTTTTAAGAACACTAGCAGTTCCTTTGACATCAGTGAATTACATATGTATTGATGTTGATTTAAGTCTGCATTTTTATTGTTGTGCTGAGACCAAGGCCTTACCCATTCTAATAGAGGCACGTCAAAACCATAACAAACTGTGTTTCATAGCAGCAGCCTGTAACATTGAAGCCCACAACACCATTTCTCTCAGTGGTACAACAAATGCCTCATCTTCACTGTATATCAGTTTTAAAGAGCATTAAAACTAGCTCGATCCACTCTAAGAAGAAAAGCATATCTATTGCAAATATTACACAACATACAGTATGGACAAGCAGCCATGGTTCAAATTCTTTGCCTTATTGTTGCAGAGTCGTTGTTGTAGTTTAATCCTCAGCTTTCTGAAGTGCATCAATTAAAGTCAGAATCAGAGTCAGAATCCTCGCATGAAACTTTCCCATTTCAGAATAATTTCTACTGGCAAATGTATTGACAGAATTATCTATTAATTTTATGCATATTGGTATGTCGCTTAAGACTCTCCAAATGTTATGGTACAAGATACCTCTCAGAAAAAGAAGGACACAGTCTCTATCCCAGAAGTTTACAGCCTAACTAGATAGAGCAAACAAAGGACTACAGAGAAAATAAGGCTGAAGATGAAGTGACTTTCTCAGGGTCACAAAATAAGACAGTGACAGTGAGGAAGAGAGTCCAAGACTTCTGTTTCCAGTCTTCTGAGCATCTTACCTGTTTTCTAAATAGTTCCTCCATTTGTTTTCAAATTTCAGCAGGAGATTATAATTTATATTCAGATCTGGTATATGTAAGTAGAATATTGCTGATTTGGAAATATGCCGCGATGTGCATTTGCCTAGTGAGTTTAGCTGCAGTAGAAAGCAAGCTATAAAAAATGCATATACTTCACAAAACTTGATCTGAACAATATTCTCACAAGTTTCTTTTTTTGTTCCAAGATGCTCATACAGCTGTCAGAGCCTGCAATGTTACTGAGCAATGCAAACAAAAGAGAGCTATAATTATGTTTGCCCCAAATAACAGTAAAAGATCAATATCACATCCTCTTTGAGTGTTATAATATCTAACACCACAACTATTGCTTATAAAGGAAGAAAGGTGTTATCTTCAGCCTTGTCTTTGTCCTCCTTCCCACAAAGTAGGAGGTAAAAAACAAGTCCATAAGAACAGAAATGTTTAATTAAGTGAAAGAAAAATCTTGCAAACAGCAACATCCTCAACTCACAAAAAAAGGACAGTATATCCAGAATTTTGTTTCATCAAACTTATGAAAGCCATCATCAGGGAGTTAGATTAATGCTAAAACAGATTCAGCTGTTAAATTAGAAAGTACTTACACAAAGACTACTATTGTAGTGAAGGAGAATTTGTCAAAATATGTCATCTCTATGGTTGTGCTCAGCTTCTGTAGTCATGTTTTACTTACATACATACCGTACCCATCACCATTTAGAAACTACCTCCATGTCTTCTGCATCATTTTTGTAAATATGTTGCAAAATTATTTTGTTGTGAGTTAGAACATTTGACCCTCAGTCTGTGGACTGAAAAAAATTCACAGTGGAGGCAAAGACCTTTGTGTGCTGTGCTTATGCTTTCATGAACAGGCTTGATTTTCTGGAAGCTCTTGCAACTCTCCCAGTCCTTCAATAGCCCATAGACGTTGAAAATCACCCTGAAGCTGAAAAATGCAAGTAAATTCCTTGAGAAGCTGCAAGATAAACCCTTTATATTCTTTGTTTATTTTTGCCAATATTGTTTTTTTCTGTCACTTATTAGTATGACTGAGTACAATGATTATATCTGTAGCAGATCTATAGATCTCTTTCTGCCAGGGCGGCTGAGAAGTAACTGGCTACCTGCTCTTCCTATTGACAGGGATTGCTTTTGTGTCAGGGAAGTTGCCAGCAGAGGAACTGAGATTAACTTCCTTTGCACTACCTTAATGGGACAAAGGAGCAATGGGCAGCACATGATGTTATGGTAATGCAGTGGTTCTAAAGCAACCAAAATCAAATCACATCACATAATTATGCAGTGATGTTATCATGATATCTTCATTACTGTCTTTGATTATTGTATGGCCTGGCCTGGTCCTTTTCATTTCCGGTAAAGCACTGAGGTGAAGGAGAGGCAACATATTTGTGGAGTAATAAGAAATGTGTGGGTCATGGGACAGAAGTCACGGAGACTAGGGAATGTGTTTGTGCCTTCTGTGGGTCTGGGGAAGAGAGGAATGGGCTCCCTGAGCCCCAGAGCTGCCTCAGACTGCATCTTCCAAAACAAGGAGGATTCCGTTCCAATTGCTGTTGTCTTAGGACTTTAATAAAAGTTTTCAGTGTGGTTTTAATGTGTCCACCTAAAGCTGGCCAACTTGAGAACATTCTGGCCCAGGATAGGTCCCAAGACTCTCTCACACTGCCTGCAGTCAGCTAGGTAGCAGGCAGTAATAAAAGAAAAAAAAAACACTCCCACCCGTGCTTCCCAAAATGCTAGTGACTACTTGTGCTGCACTTCAAAGAATAGGGAATCTTTATTCTATTGTGACACTTCAATATATTTTTTAACAGAAAAAATTTATGTTTGTCACCCATCAGAAAAACAGAGTTCAGAAAACCAGAAGTGTTACCTTGAAACAGCGAGCATGATTCCTTGATGTTGCAGTAGTGTGCTGAGCCCTCAAAAGAAGTCTGATATGAGCATGTGGGATGAACATGTTTATCAAGCAATGACAATTAAGTTAAGCACTGTGTGAAGGAATTTTATTCTTAGTTCCTGTAAAAAGCCTTCCTCTGTTCCCTGGGCTTCTGCCTTCTGATCCTTTTTGCAGTCAGTAGGCAGATTGCTTTCTAATAGTAATCTAAAGTAATATATTGTTGGTTTATTAAATATTTAATAATAATCTTGCTTATATTCTCAGTTTGGTAATGTTATATGGTATTTGATTGTCTCTGTTTCTCAAACAGACATAAGAAAAAGAAAAATATCCCTTACATGTATGAGCCACATGAATCTTATACTTTTTCCTTTTTTTCCTTAACCTCCTTTTATGTTTTTATTCTGTTTACTTCTTGCTTGTTTCCTCTTCTTTTGTCTTCCTAAATCTTTCTCTTAACTGTCAGTCCCTTGACTTTTCTACTCTTCCTATTTGAAGTCAAAATGAGCAGGATTCCTTCTTCCTCATATTACTTATTCCTGTTTTTGACCTTGCGTATAAATCAAAATATACTAAGTCTTTCATGCACAGATATGAGATCCAGTCTGGGTTAGTCAATACATAGCTAGATCCCAGATGCTTCAAATAGCAGTATGAGCAAGATCCCAAGTCATGCATCTTCATAGTGTGCTGATGAATCGAGGCTCTGTGATGCTGATATGAGATGAGTTAACAGTGCTAATAAACCCTGAGCTCTGTAGCAGGTACAGTGTTTTTCTCATTGTCCTGAAGTGTGATCTATTATATAACCCTGGTCACTCCCCACCCACATATATGCTCGTGCACACTTACACACACAAAAGAAATTCAAAAGTTGGGGACATGCTGCTGTTACATCCTCTTGAACTTGGCCTATAGCCCTGAGAGTAACCTGGACATAACAATTTGGGAGGTGAGGGAAGAGCACCACAAACTGTGTCCTACGGATTGTGTTCACTGCATGAAGGAATTCAAAGAATTAAGGTGGCCCCAGATGTGTGTCCAGGACTGCCACCTTCTGGAGCTGAGGCTTTTTACTCAGGACACAGGAGTCCTGTCCTGAGTTTGAGTCTATGAACTTTCTTTTCAAGAGGAGATCAGTCTTTTAAGACACACCAAGCAGGAACAACATTGCCCAACTTGTATGTGAGCAGATCATCTGTGAGAGGCTGGTGTTAAAAACTCCAGTCAGTGGTTGGAGGCAGTGTCTTTACCCAAGGCTATAAACCAGTGTGGATGGCGTAGTACTTTCTACCCCAACCACTGAAGCTGGGATGCTTAAGAGAAAAATATTTCACGGGAAAAAGATAAATATGAATAATTATATATGTCCGGTGGTCAAGGTACCTCTCTGCAAATAGACACATGGGAGTTTCAGCCCCTGTTCTTACCACATTCTTAGTTCTTTATGCAGAGACCCCTTACAATAACTTCCAGAAACAGCCCTGAGGTAAGAATCAGAGTGCCAGCCTCCCCGCAGAGGTAAAGTCCGTAATCTTTCTATGCCCTCTTTCTGATCTTGAATAATTTGTGCCAGCGTGCCATCACCTCTAGGCAGGCAGTTTTCCACTATCTACTTCCTTCAAACTGTTGTCTTTAGGATTGTCCTTCCAGCAAATTAAATATGAGTTTAAATCCTTCAGGCAGAGGGAGGACGCAGGTCTGTCCCACCTTTAGTAAATGGAATAACCATTTTTCTAAACAGCAACCACAAGTGCTTTTCTCAGCATGAGTGTGCCATCCATCTACGTGTATTCTAGGAACACCTAGATATACTCCAAGAACAGGCACCAGATAAAATTTAACCAGAAACTGAGGCAGAAAAATGCCTAATTCTTTGATCCCACGTGGAATTAAGTGGCAAAAGGTGGCAAGCTGCTGAACTTGGCATACTTCTGCAAATGCACAATAGCAGAACACCTTGAAAATACAAATTTGAGCAGTGAGCTAAAGGCAGCCAAGCAGCAGGGAGATTACATTTCGTAATTTTAATCCTAAATTGCACCTGAGTCTTTCTGTAGACAACCAAGTCTTTCGTTGTAGCTGACTGTAGCTCAATATATTAAATATACATATTTCTTGTAAGAAGTAGAGCTGGTTAAATGTATTCTCCCGGAATAGTTGGATGTCAGAAGACTAGAATTGGCACTTTCCACAAGAATACACGCATTCCTTCAGAGCCATTGACAGAAAGCAGCAGGCAGCGGGGCTATCCTGCTTGTTGCCCTGGCAGGCAGGTGGCTTGCTTGGCTGACCAGCTCCCAGCCTGTCCCTCTGGGCAGCTGGGGAGACAACCAGCGTGTTAGCTTGCCAGCTTTTTGGCTGCCTGACTGGCAGATGGACCTGCAAGCTGCCCGGCTGGCTGCCTGCCTAGCCCTCTTTTTGCCTGCTGGCTGATTTACCTGCTGCCCAGCTCCCCAGCTGCCTGGCCGGCTGCCCAGTTTGCCCGATCGTGGGTGAGGTTATGGGCCCAAAATAGTTTGTTCCGCAAAGCAGGAGACCGCAGCAATGGTGTTTTGTTCTCATCCAATCTGGAATGTCCCACGAAGCAGAAATTCCCATCCCAGCAAGCTTTAGTAATCAGTTTACAACATTTATCCATGTATTCTGTACTGGCAATTATGAGTTCTTAAGACTGAAGAAACACCTCACTGGAATTGTTTGCATAACATTTGCCTGACTCATTTTAACTCCTCAGATTGGCTTTTACAGGTTTTCTCTAGCAGAGGCAGAAAAGATTTTTAGACAGGCTTGTAATGTCATATTAATCTCTGGCTCTATTTCCACTGAATTAAGCTACAACCCAAGCTATAAAGTACTAATAAACCCTAATGTAGACTCATGAAAAATCATAATGATGACATTCTTGGATATGTGTCCAATATCTGTGCCAAGTGGACTGAACTTTTTCTTACTTACAAAAAATAAAGAAAAAAATTCTACTTGTCGTAAAGATGGCAGGAGTCTGCCTTTTCTCAGAATACGGTACCTTTAATAGTTCCAATTTCAGTTTAATCACACTGTCCTAAAGATTTCACTCTGCTTAAATAATGAAAAAAGGTGTTATAAAAATTGCATGAAATCATCTTGCCCCAGGACAGGTTCTGTTAGATGTAATTACATATGCTTCAACAACTGGAACAATGTGTTGTGTGAAAGGCTTTTAAGGTGACAGAAGTTAATTGTGCAGGTTTTAAGGTAGAAAGAAAATGGAAGGCAATGACCAACACCCTGAGAAGAAGCTGTTCGATTTTTTAAAACTCGAGAGAGTAAAGATGTTATTAAATTATAAATGGACAAAAAACAGTGGTAAATAGAGGATACACTTTATCGTATAGGGAAAATAAAAGCAGACTCTCACCTGTGTGGAAAGTATTGCACTCTAAGAAAGCCTGTCAGATAAAAAGTTCTTTATGATATACCTGCATCTAAAATAGGACAGTTGCCTATAAAGTAGGCTGTGATATTTCCCTAGTGACACCGGTCTACAAGGCAGTACAGGAAGAAATATCACTTATTTTTTCTGCAATACTGGTAATGACAGTACATCAGAATTGAAGTGCAAGGCTATGGAAAACATTCAGACTTCTTTTTTCCAGCTGAAATACACAAAGCATTTTGAAAGGACCCTCTGGGTGGCATTTCTCTAATGAACAGTGAACTCGCTTTCCCAGGCTGTGTCAGATTGTCACAAAGAAGACAAAGAGACTGTGCATGCCTGTAAGTGGTTTATTAAAATTAAAAATAAATAAATCAAAGACCCAGTAAATGCTCTCATCAGCATATACTGTGCATATGCTATAGCACCTCTTTATAATATCGAATACTTGGCGCATAATAAGTCCCGTTCTAGTTCCTTATTAATATATTTTCATTTCATATTGACTTTCAGATATTTGGGTATCAAGTCTCCCATTATGCAGGAGTCACTAGAAGCACAGTAGGTTTTTTATTAAGCGTGGTTTCTTGAGTTACAGCCCTTGTTCAAGGATATTGCTACCAGTACGTTAATTGCTACTAATAAATTAATTATATTGCATTGAAATACTTAATAAAATAGAGGCACACTCAAGGAGTGAAGGATTATTGTTGAATTTTAATGTTAGATTCAAATATATCAACTTTACTGCTTATTCTTTCCTGTTCTATGGCCACTTGATTTTGATTAGCTGGAAGCATGCTTTAGAAACTCCTACAGTCTGCTTAAAAAGACAGCAACATTTCACATGAGAAAGAACAATATGCCATTCACCCACAAATCTACCTGACAGTCATTAGCAAATCTTTAATTTTATTTCTTATGAAAGGTTCATATTTCTCAGCCATTTTCCCCAGGGAGCTCTGACTTCTCCACGACTTAAATTTTTTCAAGTCTAGCCCATTCTTTTTTCTAGTTTCAATTTATACTGTTTTCTCATTACCTGTGTTACTATAAATAAATCACGTAAGCTGATTTCTTCACTGGCATACACAGTACATGTCAGTCTAGTCCCTAGAGAAAAAGAAAAGACCTTCTGGAACAGAGCTAAGGTGTTAATGCCCAGCTCCTGAGACAAAATGCTCCCACACAGGCACAGCAGCTGCCTTTAGTCATGGCCAGAACTTCAAAGCTCAGGTAAGGCAATGCTCACAGAGCCCTGTGACTGCCAGGCACTGGAAAGGAAGTCTCCATTATAATATTGAATATTTTGTGCTTAAATTCTTCCTATGTCCTCTTTTGGGAATATAAAGTGACTTAAAGATACTCCTCCAAATAACTGAATAATTGAATGAATCGTTCAAAGATGGGCCTCTTCCACTCCTTGCATAGTTTGATGCTGCAATTCTTACCATACGGCTGAATGCTCAATGGTTTTTTTTGTTTGTTAAAATTGCAGTTCCTCTCCCATCCTTGTCTTGGCAAGATGAGGAATTTATGCTCAAACAAGTTACTTTCTATGCACAACTCTATATTATCAAAGTCAATAAAATACAAAAAAGTTGAAAAATTTGCTATATCCAGTATTTGAGGTTGAAAGGGCAAGAAAAGGTGTTTTATGTTTTTGCTAGAGCTTGCAGTCAAGCAGATGGAACAAATTTTAAAGAATAAAGGACCCAATCTTACAGAAGCTAGTTTATTTTTATTAGGATGAACAGCTCTGTGTTCTTGTCCCCATGGATTCAGCTTCGTAAAACTGTTATGCAAATGTTTTATCCCCAGACTCAACCTAGATGTAAAAAGCATCCTGAAAAACATCCTCTCCAAGGTATATGAAAGGTACAAGCATATATCTGTTCTGTATGCCTGAAAACTACCTAATACCTTCACGAGTTACACATGCATTTTGCATTTTTCATGTTTTGCCCTGATCTTTGGGAACATTCACACTTAAAATTGATACCACTTTGGTGAAAAGTTACAATTCCAACTATGACAAAGTGCTAGGGAAGGAAAGTTGATTAGACCAATCATATAGCGATCATACCTAGAGATCTTACCTAATAAGTTATGTCTCAGTAAATGGATTCATGGCCACAATTTCTGACTCACTTTTTCAGTAATTATGAGTGTGTTTTCATATACTGTGTACAGTTGACCTGGAGCTTCTAACTGGAGGTATCAAGACTGTCATGTCAGTTCACTGGTTTGCTTTTTTGATGTTTTGTTTAATTTTTTTACCTCCTTCCCTAATGGAATACAATTTTTCGTGAACTTTGGACTACCATAATGATTTGGTGGTTCATTAAGCCCACCCTTTGCTTGCAGACATTTAGTTGCACCGTATGAAGCAGTGTGGAAATAGAAAAGGAAAGATATTAAACAACGAAAAAAACAGAGGACACAGTTAGAAGTTCCAACAAAATACATTTTATAAATCCTTGATGCTTACTATGACAGTGCAGTTAGTCACCAACTTGCTATGTTGGTGCAGTGCTATGCAAAAACACAGGCACACAGTGATATTTTCTCTCTTCACTGACTGAAAGGCAAAAATGAACCCCCCCCGGGCAAAATGTCCCTAATAAACACAGTGTTGACATTAAAATATGACAGGATGACAGGCACAATGGTAAAGAAAACTTGAATCACTCTTACTGCATGAGACATGATGAAGGTAATGTATGAATAATCCAGAGAAGGTTATGCTAGATAAAACAGCTTAATTCATCTTTGTCAGTTCATGTGTAACATGCATATTGATTCATTTCTAGCTTCTTAAAGGTTGGTATTTGAATTCTTTGAAAGTCTGCTAGCTCAATTGGATCCATTACAGAGATGGGGATTATCAGTAGTTTATCTAATATGCAAACACTTTCTTCACTTATGAAGCCCATTCAGTAAGTGACTTATGCTTCTTACAGAACCTGTTCATGAATATTTTATTAGAAGTTTTCCATATTTTCATCTGAAAACTTGAAAAAAATTACCTATCAGATTTGCAACGTTTTAACATCTTTTTATTTTGTTTTGAAATGTATCTGTAAAACTGTAAACTTTTAGCTTGCTAGCCTTTTATTTTAAAATAGGGAAAACAATGCAGGTAGAAAGATCATGAGCAAGCTATCTCCAAAAGATCCTTTTGTTAACCTTCTTTGTAAATACTCTGTGTCAATTTCACTTCAATGTACTGATGTTCAGATGCTTTACATACTGAAATATGCAGCACAGAGAAAATAAAGGTGCAGGTAATGTGCCTAGCCTGTAGCTTGCCTGAGTAACTAGAACCCACTTCTGAAAGCCCATGTTAGCTTAACCTGTACTGCAAGCAAAATAGTGTGCAATCATACCAACATGGTCATTGTTTCTCCACAAGTCTATGTGGAAATACATTGTTGTCCAGTTAACTGGCAAAGAATTATCGCAGTATTGTGTCTGTGTTTTCCATTACATGTCTAGCTGAGAAATCCAGCTATAAATAAAAAAAAATCTTTTTTTATTTGCAGTTAGTGGAAAGTAGCATTGAAAAAAAAAGTAGCATAAGGAAAAGCAAGGAAACGAAACGACTAGCTATGCAGAGAAGTCATATACATGCTCTTAATTTCTTTGTGATAACCTTTGTAAACCTGGTGGACATTGAAATCTTATAAGGCCATAATGTCCCTTCTTTAAAAAAAAAATGTGATAAAGTGGTTGTGTTTTCACTAAGAATGGGTAAATTTCTTCAGCCAATAATTTAGTTACTTCACTTCAGCACCTACAAAGCACCAGAGGCATTCTGAAGCCATTAAGCTGTTCTTGTTCTCTCTTTCAGTCTGTCTCAATTAGAACTGAAGTAATTTATGCCAATTGGAATAGCTTTGACAGGGGAGATTGACCAAGTACCACCTGATGGTTTGCTGTCCTGAACTGTGGAAATATTTTTGCATATTCCTGCTGACATTCAGCATGAAAGAGAGAATTTGAAGTTCAGTGTCCCCGTGTTAAAGAAATAAAAATAAAGTTTTGTCTTTGCTAAGCAAGAAAACCCTGATGTCTACTAATAATTTTCAAAAATATTTTTACTCCAAACACCTCCAAAGTATTTATCATATGCAAAAGGCTGTCCTTTTTATTTCTCCTTTGAGGCAGAACCTCAGAAAAAAATAAAGGAGTATTAGAAGAACAACATCCTTTGAGAATTTTAGCTCTATGTCATTTTCCTGCTCTTTAAACAAACCACAATCTTTGTTCTGCCTCCTTTATACCTACCTATATCTCACCTGATCAGCAGACTGCTATAAAAGAAAATTAAACCAGGCAGGGATTTCTTACTTGTCTGTCTCATGGTAATGCATATAAACCCTAAAGGTTGTACTCTGACATCCATTTAATTTGACCTTTTCTCTCCTCCCACTGTTTCATTCTAGCCTAGTGATAAGTGCCCACTAGACCTTAAGATGGATTTTATCCATATTATGGATAAAACAAAATACAACATACACCAATTCTGTTCCTGTTTCGTGGATTAATATTTTCTTCCCCTCTTCTTCAGTCCTTAGCAAAACCCATGTACAGAAAGTAATAAACAGCTCTGATTAGATCTTTCAGAACGTCATTCCCAGCTTCTCTTGTTACAAAAAGTCTTCTCAGTTTAAAGTGTAATAGAAAATTTGCATTTTTTTTGCATATGTTCCTTTAGTGTGAGAGCTGTTGAGAAATCAATAGCATATGCCTGGAAAGTATCCACTGAAATAACTAGTCCACACATCAGTGCGTTCACTCTGAGCAGAAACTCCATCCTAGCCCTGAGAAGCTGTTCCAGAGAAAACTTCAGTTGAAACCAACATCATTAGTTTTCACAGGATCAGCGTTTTGTGACAAAACCCTTTTTCAAAGCTGTCACTAGTGAGAATAAATGCAGAATGAGGTATTAAGGCGGTTGGGGGAAGAATGAGTAATAGGTTGACCCACAGCAAGTTAAGCTGTCCCAGCTCTAAAAAAAGAGAAATTCTGAAAACCTGACAAAGCCCTTAAAATGTTTCAGACCAACTCCAACATTGGCACATTTACCCATGGGTAAGCTGATCGCTCTCGTTGATGTGTCCTTTCCAATTCACAGAAAGCTTTTTTTTCTCGTGTTTTAAAGAAAGCAGCCTATGCATTTGCATCATCTCCCCTGGTGCAGCCTGCTCCAGGCCTCACCTCTTCATTTCCGTGTCCATAGCTTCCAACGCTGTGCTTATGGAAGTCATATCATCCCCTAAGGAAAAAATGAAGGGCTAAATGTTGCGAGGTCTATGTGGCAAACCTTCTACAGCTTGCTGGATTTCCATGACCTGACTTCATTGGAGTAGTTAGATTTCATGCAGCAGGGAGGAAGGTCTGAGGATGCTCTAGCCCCTCTGTAGGCAGCACCAGTGTTCCCTGTCACAAGGGAAGAGGGAATGTGCTGCTGTGTTCAGTCTCCAGCGCTATTCATTGTGGCAGTAAGGATTATTTTCACCAGTGGAATCTTCTGCATTTGCATCGAGTCATTTATCTTCAATACAGTGTAGATAACCTTCTCAAAGTATCGAAGGTAGGTGTAAATCTATGAGTGTTTTGGCATAAGAATGATTGAAAATCATTTAATTATGCTGTTTGAAACAGTCTCCACGGTATGAGCCTCCCCGCAATCAGCACAGTAGAAATACTTTTCTCTGAAATGAATATTCTTAAATGCAGGATATAAAAATCAGTGACAAGCAACTATTAATATGAAACCTATTATATCACTAAACCTCTCAGTGCCTGCACTGCTACACCAGAGAAATCAGGTATTTCTTCTGAGAAAAGATAAAGTTTATGAAACAGAGAGTGCTTGGTCCCGGGTTATATTGATCTTCAGTGGCATTAGATAATTGTCTCCAATGTTTCCAGTTTTCAGGCTGCAGCCTGAGAGTATGTCAGAAGTTGGTTACAATCAATTCACTGCTTCTAAGATTTTCCCAGGACCAAACATTTAATTTTTAATCTGAATTAAGAGTTTCATCTTGATGGTTAAACAGAATCCTGCGTGATGGGGCCAGAGTACTAATAGAAATGTCTATCCATATCCACATCAGTCTGCAAAATAAATATTGTTTGAGGATGCGGGTTCTTCTGTAGATAATTTTGGCCTTTCACTTTTACCTTTTTATTTCCATGTGTGCCTGAAATTAACAATGGCATACCAAAAGGCTGTTTCATTTCTTGTTAGTAGAAAGGCAACAAGAGACTGTAATTAAGAATCAGTAACCTGGGTAATCTTCCTTTCAAGTTGGAGCGGCTTACAACAGTGAATTCATTTTCCCAGTATGGACTGCAGGCCAGTGATAATCAAGTAATGTGTTACTCACAGAGACAGTTGAGCTATGTTTCCATACAAAGCTTAGTCAGTCTAAGAGGCCATTGTCACCAAACTAGAAGTCTTTCCCTTCTCCACGTGTATTTTAGCTCTCTTTTGTAGTTCCACACCTCCTTTTCATGAGCTCCAGCATTCATTAGAGCTTTCCTAGAGCTGATTCAACTCACAGAGTAGAAAAAAAACTTCATTTTTTTAATTTATTTTTTCAATATTGTCCTTTTGCAAGGTTAGGGAATTAGATTAACTCACAGTGGAGTCCACAAATGCTGCAAAGCATGCAGCAGCAGCATGCGGTCAGGAGTGGGAATGAAAAAGGAGTAAAGAAAAAGAGTGCATTGGCATCACCATACATTGGCTGAGATGAGCAGAAGGATCTACTCACCGTGCCTCAGGAAACCTTCCTCTTAAAGTCATGTTGAGACCACAGGAGGCATGCAAACTGAAAACTGAAGATTATTTCTTACGAAAATCACAATTTCACTAACCAAAAAAAAAAAAAAAGGGAAGAAAAATGTTAGGCTAGGTGTGAGGATGAAATATGACTATAAAAGGACCACCTTTGAGTTTTGGGGGAGGTTTGGTTTGGGGCTTTTTTGCATATGAAGACTGGTAAAAATTGCAGACAAAAAAAATTTAGAGACTGTCACAAAATATTGTGTTTTCTGTAGTTTCTTATTATGTTTGATTTTAGGTGGTTCTGAGAAACTACACAGATTCTTCAGACATTTTCAGACACCTGCTAAAACTAGTTATTATGGTAATTTTCAACCGCTACATTAAATCATGGGTTTATTTGAGAAATAATATGTCACCCTAATGAACAGAAAATGAAAAGCCATGATGGTTCAGGCTCCTCCTTAGAACAGTTCTGCACAAACGAACAGAATTAACACAGGATAATTTTTGTCCATTGATTGAAAATGTGCTGAATAATACGAAGTATGTGATGCAAGCTACCAGATCAGTGTGGAATACACTGTCATATGATGTCACCAAATACAACTCAGCGTAGTTGGGTTTCATTTCAGGTTGCACCCCTGAGAGATCCAATTTCCCAGCAGTTAATGAACAGATAACTGCCATATTGGTAACACTTTGAAGAACTTTAAATATTTTAGCTTATGTTCTCCTACCAGAAAAGAAATCACATTGGTAAGACAGCAGAAATGTTGTTTATGTTAAAAGACCTTGTCCAGAATAGGAAAAATAAATGAATGCATGTTTTAGTCGTAGTGTCTTTATATTTAAATGTTGAACAAACATATATTCGTTTTGTGGAAATGTAGCTCCTGTGTCTTAGAACATATTGAAAAAAACACTGTTTTTTCAACACAAGGTTACCTCATTTAGTGCCTTATTTGCAGTATCAGACCTAAATTAGGCTGTTTTCTGTGCCTTAATTTTGCTCAGTCTGTGAAGCAGCTGAGTAATAGTTTGCTGGCACTGAATTTCCAAATAAGTATGAAAAACACAGAAGTGTGCTCAAGCAGCTTTTGTAGAGCATATGCTGTTTTATTTATTCTTTTCCTGTGCCAGGAGCTTACCACATTCACGCCACTATATGAATGTATGTTTTCAGTACCGGTTAATGGAAACATATTCGCCTTTAAGGTAAAAGAGCTCTTCCTTCCTATTCAATGTACTAGTGAAACTCTAGGGACTGGGGGACAGGTGGTTCTTAGTTCTCCTCGTGCCGCCAGGAAAACAGTATGAGTTGCTGTTGAAGTACCTGTAAGTACCAGTACTCAAGCATAGTCCAAACACTGGATGATCCCCTAGTGAATCCTGAGAAAATACTACCATCTCCTATATGCCCAGGCCTCATAAGAACACACCTCTTCACAAAGCCTGTGAGACACGGCTCGAACCCCTCTTAGTAGGAACCTACTGAACTACCTCATGCCTCAGGGCACTTAGCTGCCACTTAATGATCACGATAGGCCTAAGGTAGCTGAAGTTGGTCCTGGACCAAACAGTGATAGCATTGGGAAAAAGTGATAAGGAAGAAAAAATGAATAGAGCCAGGGAGCACTGATCTGACCTCCCTGCCTTCCTTCATGCACACGAGTACTGAGGCAACTCTGGAAGATGAAGAAATGGGGAATACTGTCCTGCCTACTCCTACCTTTTTGTCTAATCTGGCTCACCAAACAATGTTGAAAAGCTTACTTCCAAGTGTTGAATCAAAGACATCAAGATGTATTAGTTTGAATTAATTAAAGGTCTGAATCTGAAGTTGAGTATTTAGAGAACATTAAACAGTCATGTGGGCAGCCTCAGAAACGTAGTGGCAGTATTTAACTTAGTTCACTTCAAAAGATTCTCGCATAAGGATTCAATCCACTTTAACTAATATACTTTAAATTCTGATCTCAAATTAATTTGACTACCAGGTAGACAAGCCCTTAACTGAGCATAAAACCCTTTAAACTAATGTCTTTTTGTTGAAATGGTTGTGCTGTTGCACGAAAGGTGATGATGGGCCTCAGAAGCATCGATGGCACTGTCTAAGTAATTTTCCGTTGCACAGAAGTGAGAGGGTTGCCCGTGACATATCCAGGATTGATTGAGTCAGTGCCATCTTGGTACCTAGGCATCAACAAATATCTGCTGCTATGAGCAGGTAGTGATCCCTCACCACTACACATTCATACTGTTGTATGAAAGGTGCATGGTTGTGTCCTGCTGTTCTTGGCTAGTTTTATGTTGCTCCTGAAGAACTTTCTATCTGGAACCCCTTCAGTGTTGCTTCACTCCTCTACTGCCCCTGGATCCCCACAGATCCTCCTGTGGTCTTTAGCCCTGTAATGTTCATAGCTACTTTAGTCTTCCTTTCACAATCTCTGACCCATTTGTTGTCCCCCCAGTGTTTGGTGCTGCTCAGAGGCATCTCTATATCTTCAGGCCTCCAAATACTTACTTAACAGACGAGTATTTAATGTACTATATAAAGTGTTGAAATAAATGGCAAATGACAGCTAAAATGTTGAAAATAACATGCTACTTCAACACTTTATGCTTCATCAGCTTTTTATTTCAACACTTTACACTCAAAGTGTGAAAATGATAGGGTTTATCAAGGGCATTTATCTTTGAGTAATGTTAGCATGCAGGGTTGTGATATAAAACATCGACATTACTCGCTGTTACAACATGCTGAATTTTCAATGCCCAGTTTGAAAAATTTGCCAAACCCTGTTTATTTTCATTGTGCTTTTTTTACCAAGAATGCATTATGAACATTTGTAGAGTCAGCTGGCAATGAGAAGACCTTCCTTCTCTTAAAATAAACAGCAATACTGACTGATTTCAGCAGTCTTGATGACTGTTAAATATGAGACTGTTTTATGTAGAAAGGCTGAAAGGTAAAAAGGCTGAAAGAGGAACTATAGTTAGTGATTCAAAGTATAAGAGCTGAATTAGGTATTTTCAGCAAACTATTTAGTTAATGCCAAACTTTTTTCGTGATTGTCAATTGCTAGAATTTGTATTGCAATAGTACCAGATAAGGATGTGGGCTCAATCGTCCCAGGCATCAAAAGTGACAGATTCAAACACTTTGCCAAATAAAATGCAGTAGAAATATGCAAATTTTAATATTTTGTTTAACCAGTTTGCCATTTATTTCTCTTCATTTATAAATATCAGAGGAACACAGCCCATGGACAATCCACAAACTGTGTTTGCCATTTCTATATACTAATCACTGTTAGTCCTGCGTACAGACCCATCTGAATCATCTATTATTATTGCAATTCCTGCAAGTGCATAAGTATAATTCCTACCTGACAGTACATTAGAAGAAGATGCAATAATCTCTGACAGGAATCAATACTGTTACTGAGCAAGCCTTTACCTGCTCACAACAAAGTTTGTTCAGAAATTTTAGATGAAAGTGAATTGTTCCTCCCAATACAATTACACTTGTCCCTCTCTTTCAATGCCTAATAAGGAACAACCTTAATCGCACCTTTGGAATGGTGCAGAAAGACAGAGGATGTGGTAGATGTGGCCTGAGGAAGTAAAGATCCTGAAAGCACTGTGAGTTTCCTCTCGGACAGTCTTTATTTGCCTAAGAAAACAAATAAATGAAAACTGATTTTTCTAAAGGTTGGTGTTTGATTTAAGGTTTATATTTATTTGACCATAATGCTAGTAATTTGTTTTGCATAGCTGAACTAATTTGTGAGCTTTTCAAATATTTAATCCGTCTATTTGCACCAATGTGCTTTCTTTTAGACGTGAAATCCTGTTTTTTACGCTGCTGTGTCCCTTAGTATTGAACAATAGTGGCATATTCCAGGGATCGCATTTTCAGGGTGCGTTATCAAAGGTGTTATTAACAATTTTGTGCAGCTCAACCATCTTCCTACAAGTTATTGATATAAACACAAACACAAATGAGCTTATCTGCATGGGGTCATTCAAGTTCCCACAGTGCTGTGTAGACACGATGTTTTACTGAGTTCTGTATAACATCTGTTAGGAGAAACAAAGCTTTACAAATTACTGTGAGCAGTGGGAGCTCAGATATATATCCATGGGGAAAAAAGGAAAGGATATTGGAATATTGCTATTTTCAGAATATATCAAGTTTGTAGTCTTTAGAGTAAAAATAGATTACAGAATGTAGAGAAAGTAGTCTGTTGTGGAAGAACTATACATTGCAAATAGGACCAGGACAGTTGAAACTGTCTTAGGAATTGGATGAAAAGTCCCCCCATGAGGTTGATTTTTAGCTGTCCTCTAAGAAGACATGCACCACACCGTTGATTTACAGGTATATACTACTGAAGCAAAACACTTTGAATCTTAATGGGCTTTCAAGGTTTTGGAGAGATATAATATGAAACAAAAAAAAAACATCAATGTAACACATATTTGTAAGTAATTTTGGCCAAAAACAATCTGTTTTTTGAACACAGTATCTGAGCACAAAATTTCACCCAGTTCTATAAATAGGTACTTTAGCACACTGCAGCAAAGGTAAATATATATTTTTAAGACCTAAGGTATTCTGTAACTTCTAAGTGTGAAACCATGTGGGTGATCACTTCATACAACAGCTTGTGATATGCTTTTTCCCCTTAAAAGTTAAAAAAGGAGAACTTTTTCATGCAAAGGTTTTAATTTGAAATTCTGCATTTCTACTGCAGTCACCTTGAGCACAGCAAGGAACTGCAGTCTCTAGATTGCTTGTAATTGCTTAACACCTATGATAGAAGAAAGATATGCAATAACTGACTTTCATCTTGGCAGGGGAAAAAGGAAATGACCATCAGTTTATGTAACAGATATTGTACTGGGCCTGGCTAGGATAGAGTTAATTTTCTTCATAGCGGCTCATATAGGGCTGTGTTTGTGGGTTTTGACCAAAACAATACTGATAACACACTAATGTTCCAGCTTTTGGTGATCAGTTCTTACGCAGTGTCAAGCCCTTCTCTGTTTCTCACTCTGCTCCCCCAAGAGAATAGACTGGGAGGCTGTGCAATAGGTTGGGAGAGGAGACAACTGGGTACATGACCCAAACTAGTCAAAGAAATATTGCATACCATATAACACCATGCTCAGCAATGAAAGGGAAAATATGGGGGACTTAGGAGGGTTAACTGTGTTTTTTGCTCAGGAACTGGTTGGGCATCAGTTTATTCATGAGAGCTGGTAAGTGGTTGAGTGACTTTTCACCACTTGTTTTGTTTTCTTCTCTTTTCTTCCACTTATCTTTCTATAATAATAAATAATAAATATTATTATCATCATTATTATTGTGATTATTATTGTTATTATTAAATTGCTGCTNAGTGTGCAAGCGGCTGTATGGTGTTTAGCTGCCCATTGGGGTTAACCTACCTTATACATGCAGACATAAATCTACAAATTTTTCAGTAAGGCTCAGCCTGTTTTCTCATGGAGTCCTGAGTAACAACAGAGAGCCTCAGAATTCAGTTCCATACTACATCCCCCAATCCTTCTGAATCATCCAAAGAAATATTTTTGAGCCTGTGCAGTAGATTAGAGTAACGATCCATGTTAATAATTGTCTTTTTCCCTACCTCCTCCCCCAAAAATCTGGCATTGGCATAAAAGGAGGGGTCAATATCTGCAAGACAGTAACAGTGGTCTGCAATAAGGTGAAGTGGGTAAGTTTTAAGCAAATTCATTGCAAAGAACAAAACTTCTAATTATCCTCTAAATGCCCCTTATGATTTCTTTCCTGTGCAGCAGTACATAAGCATTTTAAATGGATCAACCCCTCACGGTGTTAAGCTCTCCACAAATACATGTCCTCAAAATTGTTTTAGCCTGATCAGACATTTCAGTCCAAAACTTGGAGGGGAAGGCAAGGAACAGAGAAGTGACTTAGGTCATAGGGGTAAGTGACTAATAGAGCTGGGATAGAAGTTCAATTAGCCTCATGACATTTTGTCCATTCAACTACCAGGAACTACTAGGAGACCTTCCCTCTCTTTAACTTCCAGAGCATATTTTTACCATTATTCAGGATCCCAAAAGACTGAAGGTCAAGTAACCTTTTCAGGTCAGGAAGCCGGGTATGAAAGACAGAAAGCATTACGTTATTGTCAGAAATCTCAAACCCATACTCCTGCGATTTAGGGTGTGGTTTGTTTTTTTTAAATTAGTGGGATGTGGATGGGATGGAATACCCTGTTGGTCAGTTTTGGGTCACCTGTCCTGTCCGCTCCTCCCTGCAGGTGGGACCCCACTGTGTTTTTCTGCTTCCAACACTCCAATGTGGCAAATAACCAAGTTGGTTGGCCTTGGGTGTTATAACGATAAGTATAAGCAAGAGCCTCTCCGCATACCACGTCTGGACATCAGCCATAACATTGGTCTTATCACTCTGAGAGAGCGAACATTGTCTGCACAATATGCTGTTAATTTCAGCAGTTAGAAGAGGCCCAGCTAAGAAGCAAAGTTACTGAACAAAATTGGTCCTGTTTTACCTCAAACCAGGACATTTGAATATCTCTGTTATATCAGAAATCAGAAAGCAAGTAAAATTATGTTTTCCTCACCATCTTTTTAAGAGATTGCTTTGCATGAAGGGTTGTTTAACCTTTTGAGTAAATCAATAAAGAAAAGCAGGATTTGAAACATTTAAATATATATTTTAGGTGTACTAACTGTTGTTATATAAAATTTTGCAATTAAGGATTCTGTGTAGAGAACATTTAAAAAAAAAAATGCTGTTAACAACATAAACTATGTAGTTTATTCATTGCCTGTCTAAAGGAAAAAGGTGCCAGACTGCTGTTGGAAACAGTGATGACTTGTTTGGAAAACTAAAAAATACTTCTCTTTGGAAAGCTTCTGGTCTTTGTAAATTTGTGCAGTGACAAAAGAATACAAAAAGTTTACAATGAATACATGACATCAACAAATAGAATCTAAGAACATGGAATTAAAGCTCAGCCTTCTCTTACTCTTGAGTTTCATATTCGGCAGACAATTTTTCTTCCCAGAAAAATGTGTAGTGACAGGAGATGAAAGTCACATGTACAAGAAATGCCAAAAACTTTGCATCCAAAATACTTCCTCTGCAGTCTTGTAATTTTACTTTGTCCTTCCTTTTTAGAAATTCTTCATGGGGCAGAACTGGAAAAATGGAATTTAACCAACTGAACAGAAAAAATGCTGGGCAATAAAAGTAGATATACAGTGAAGCCATACATCAGGCTTCAGTGATTCTGAATACACCACCTGTAAAAATACATCTGTTTATTTACAGATAATCAACTAAAAAAGAACTAAAAGCACGTAAAAAATTTCCAGAGATTGCTTGACCAAATTAAATATTGGCAGAAAGCAACCGCTATGTTCAAAACAAGCTTACATGTTGAATAATAGGGCCTTAAAAGGTCGCTCTGCAATATTGTAGTTCAGGGAGTACGTCAGCCAAGGAGTTATACACATGAAGATTTGAAATAAAAAGAACTGGTTGTAAGTGACTTAACTGCCCTTGATCTTCGCACTTGTTCCCTGTTGATGTCCTTGAGAACTGCACAAGTGTATCAGGATGTCTATAGACTCTACTTAGCTGGCTGGCAAAGTTCTCCACACATAGTGGATTTGAGTTTAACTTGGTTATGCTGTAGGATATTACACATTTTCCAGAATTTATGTAGCAAGTTTCAAAGTAATATTTTGTAATTTTAAATAATATATGAGTTTGAAAGGGGGAAAAGTGTTCATTTCCAGTCCTGCAAGTGTGTTTCTCTCTGATAAGTGAGCGAGAAACTGAAATATCATTAGATGCTGCCAGTACAAAATGGCATACCTCCATGCACAGTCTTTGACAGAAAGAACGTGCTTTTTTTTTATTTGCACTGATAAATTTGTAATGGCAGGTATGTGTTCTGAATTTAATATTTCCGCCCTCGTTCTTATGCAGGATGGTTTACATTATTGAACTCTAGGCAGCTGAAGCAATTCTTATGCTGATAATATATATCCTTTCACATAGGGCAACAGGATTCTGTGGATCATTTCTGAACAGCGATGGGGCAGATTAAGAAGAAAAAAACCATAAAGCAATGTTT
Organism: Ibidorhyncha struthersii; assembly: GCA_013398815.1. Classification (NCBI taxonomy): domain Eukaryota; kingdom Metazoa; phylum Chordata; class Aves; order Charadriiformes; family Charadriidae; genus Ibidorhyncha; species Ibidorhyncha struthersii. The sequence goes on along the minus strand of VZSZ01004481.1, from coordinate 472,069 downwards.
AAATAAGGACTTGGTCAATCTCTGGTTATTTTAAACTTTGGGTTTTTCTCATACGAATGATTTGAGATGTCTTGGGTGGTTCTTATGCTCACATTAACCAGAAAAGGCTCAGTTACATGGTAAATAGGACCAAAAAGTATGAAGAGATGATCAGATAAATGCTCAGGTACTAGTCTTCTAGCAGCAAAAGTGCAAGATAGCACAAGGAGGGAGAGAAGTGAAGTCATTCCCTTCAGAGGGTAAAATGCTGCAACTCAGAAGGGTGGGGAGAAAAGCAAATAACTGACACTGATACACCTGCGGGTTTACCACGGTGGTAGGACATCTATCAGATTACCTGCTATGACATAAGGACTGCGAGCAGGAGCATTGCTGCATGAGAGCCACCTTGCCCTGAGGTTCATGCCCTTGAGGCCCAGCTACACGGGTCTCCCTTACAGCATCCATAAAATACACATGTTCTGGAAACAAATTTGTAAAGGGTCCAGCTTTTTTTTTCTACTTCTACATGTAAATCTTTTTCAGAAAAGAGAACACAGCAAAACGTTTGCACAAGTGTAAAGAGGCCTAAATTGTTATGTCGACAGCCAGTGCCATGCAAACAGAAGGGCAGGGCTAGCAAAAATGAGGAGGCATTTTCTTTTTACTTCATATCTATAGTAAATTAATTGTCTTCCAAGCCCAGCCCCAAGGATTTGAGCGGCACTTGTCTGCACTGGGAAACCAGAAAATATCAGAAATAGGGTAAAGAATGTTGCAAGTGATGCGTGATATCCTAATCTATCTGGTATACAACAAGAGTCATTCAAATCCATTTTTATACGTGAGATTCAGCAGAAGGAGAAGTTCTGTGTTTTCACTGTTTAAAGCTCATGGGGGGATAAAAAAAAAGAAGGCCAGCACCCTCGCCCCACCACCACCACCAGTTCCGCTCTACTAGCAGCATGGAAAAAAGGTAATGAAGTGATGTATCAAGTGCCTGCAGTTAATTCAAATCCTGTAGATGTCTAGTAGGGTATGTCTGAAGAAGGCAAAATATCCCAAAGGATACTATTCCCCTCCATTCCCGTCCAGAAGTTAAATCATTTGTTCAGAGAATGAGGTTATCCATTGGTTTTGTCCATTTTACATCTTTTCATCACAGAATATCTTTTCCGGCCAGGGAGGCTGTATGGTCTGGTTTAGAATCAGGCCATACAGCTGACAGACCATTGACCACCAGGCAGACTTTGGTGCATTTCCATGGTTTATTGCAGCATTTCTGTGAACAGTTACATCTTCTGCAGTGTTACTGCCATTACCTTTTCAATATATCCAATGGCTTTCCTTGGCTTCATATACCATTTTCCTTTCACTTTCTTAGGGTAAAATCTTTTCACTTAATACCCATTGTCTTTCATATTGCTTTCATGCCACATGCCTCAGTTGTTTCTCTCATTTAATGTAACTGCTTCCAGCCCACAGAGTTATACTGTCTGGCTAAGGCATGGATTTTATATGTTTGCACTTTTAGAAGTAAGGTTTTTATCAGTTCATAATTTCATCAGTTCCTGTGAAACACTTCTCCTTTTATTCTCACCCTGAAGGAAACCTCAGCAGTGGTCAAGTTTCCTCTGTGCACATATAAGTCTTGCATATTCTTTGACATTGCAGATGACACATTTCACTCACCCTTCCTATTGCTTCTTTTTCATGTTGCAGCCACTTCATCTTCTTGGCATTTATTATGAGTCAAAGTTGACTAAACCAATCTTCCAAGGTTAATTTTTAATTTGATTCATCAATAATTCAAGCATTTTTTTCAGCTGTGTGATGTCATCTGTGTTAGTTAAGGACCTTGACTTTAGATCATCTCAAGTCATGCTCTCTACCTCATTTATCATTCTTACTGTCTAGTTTAAGAATATGATGAAAAGCTATAGTGATCCTAAGCTTCCTTATATTATGCCAAGATTTTACTTGCTTAATTATTCTTTTTTTTTTGTTGTTGCAAGATTGCAGGAGTCTTCAAACACTGCCTTCATGATTGCAATTATCTTATGTGAATGCCATGTGATTTTGCAGCTTTCCACAATGGTTCCAACCAAGCTGAAACAAAAGTCAATGAAAATGACAAATGTCATTATTGGCCTTCTCATTTTCTTCATCAGCCTGCAGAGCATGCATAGCAGTCAGTGCAGCTTCAGCCTGGTTTGATGTTGCCCTACCTGTCATCTCCTTTTACTTTTTAAAATGGCTTCTATCTGCAAGTTATTGCTCTCACTGTGATTTTCCTAATTTGTACTTCAGCAGAATCTTTTTACCAAGCCAGTTCAACTATTAATTGTAGTCAGTTCTTTCATATTTCTTCTTCCCCCCATACATAATTCCATCAAAACTGACTGCAGAATCAAAATGGGCCCAAAATTTTCTTTAACATCAGATTTTTCTTTAGCCACTCTGTTTCCTCTCAGCTTAACCATTTTGTACATTCTTTCCTTTTTTGTATTCCTGTGTGTTTTCTTTCCAAAAACTTTTACCAGTCTCATTTTAGAAATGTCTTCATTTCTTACAATGATGTCTTCACACTTTCAGCTTTGCCAGAACTCTGATTTCTTCTTGTATCTTAATCTTTGTAAAGCTTATCCAACTATTTCTGTGTTTATGTCTTCCAATAATTTTCTTTCCTGCATTTAGTTTTGCTTCCCTGAATATTTCCTGTCCAGTCTGTAATGAGATTTCTTCATCAACACGAATTAATGGACTGAAAACCTGCCTAAATGTCACCTTGAATGCCTTCCTCATAGAACTTTCCTTTCGTCAAAATCAAATTTGGCTTCAATCACAACCATTTTTGTAGTCTCAGAGTTTATTTTTTTAACTTAATCCTCTTTCCCACAGGCCTTTCATGGACACTGGCATTTTCTACTCTCTGTTTTTAACAGCCAATGCCTTTACTGATAATAAAGTACTCTCTTCCTTTTAGTCTGGGGAAGTGGTGAATTCCATAAAACCTTCTGATATCTTTATGAGAAATTCACCTGCAGCTTATAATCAAACTGGCATCTTGAGGCAACTCTGAACTTTGCCTTGGTCAAGGTGAGAAAAAGAAATGACTAAGGGGATGCAGTAATGTTACCAAGACTTACACTGGTTTTAGCATTTTTGTCAAGCATCTGATTAACAAAATCTTTTTTAAAAAAAAAACAATGGTCCTTTTTGAGAATTATCTACTACCTGCACTGACGTATATATGTTCTCCTCTTTTGCCAAAATAAGGTCCTAATAATCCATAAGGAACCACTGAAATAATAAGTTACCAATTTGTGAAAATTGCTTTTGAATATGATGATTTCATCATTAAAATAATTATGTTTTTAAAATTATTAGCACTCACAGTCACCATTTAAAAGTAAACTGCGTCTATTATTCTGATCAGTTTTGTTTCATGTAATGGGTGGGTTGCTATCAGATGTTTGGCAGACTACAATGCAAATTAAGTTTTTTAGTCTATGGAAATATCTATTAACCATACACATTTCCCAACTTCAAAATGCATGCTTGAAAATTACAGTTGATTAGACTCTTTGTTGTGAAATGCAGAACAAAAGCTGAAAATCCTGCTCTGCTTTTCATTTATTATATCAAACAATGATGCAATTCCATCATTGTGTAGCATAAAAGGTGCGTTCACGTTTGAAGAACGCGATGTCCATAAGGTTTAATCTGCAGTCTTATGTTCAGAGAGGTTTGTAAATCGATTCTTCACTAGATGCTGTAACTCTTGTGGATTGAAGATAAATTGCTGAATTCCAAGAGAATACAACACAAAGAAAACCATTAGCCCTGACAATTCATAAACAAAGTAAAGAACATTATTCACTCTTTGTTCTTGGAAAATAGTATCCAGGTTTCAAACACTAAAAAGGATGCTCAAATAAATCATTGCAATTATTTAGTCAAAATGAGTTTGTTTATGAACAAATGTACCGAAAGAAAAAAGGTTGGTTTCTTTACAAGAAGCAAAGAGAAGGAGGAGAGGCAGAAGAAACCTTCATCGTAATCCCAACAGCTCTGTTAATAGCTACAGCTTTGTTTTCAGCCTTTTTTCTTTTATTATCTCAATCTTGCTGACCTATTTCCTCACTGAGAAAAGAAAGTGTCTGAAGCACATTGAATGCTTGTAGGTCAGAGGTTCCCAGCGTCTGTGCACCATGGTGACAGTCTCAGGAGATTTTCAACCAGTAAGAGTTTGCACAAAACTCCAATGAAAACCTTCAGGTTACTGGAGGCTAGGAGGGTTTGGGCTTGTTTCAGGGTTTTTTTTTTTCACTATACACATTTGCCTTCAGCCTTTGTGAATTTGCGATTCCCTGGATCACTTGGCTGCCTAGTCCCAGAAATTAAAATATATTTTACTTTTCTTTCTGTGACATTAAAAATGCATTACAATGAATAATATAGTAGGGCTGTGTATAAAACTAAAGCTTCTGCATCCCTTTTAAATGTTTGTTCTTCAGCAGAGATTCTCTGAGGGAAACTTATTGAAAGGATGAACAGTAATTTAATTTTTTATCATAAGCATTAGTGGCAAATAAGGGACAAAAGTACTTTGCAGGGCTGAAGAAAGGGAAAAGATCTTTATCATGGGAAAATACTGCATCCTGGCTGAGTCTCTGGCAGCGTGTATTCTTTTTCTGTTCAAAGAGAGGCAATAAGGAGATTAATATTCAGGGTCTAGAAACATTTCCTATTTATGTCATAAGCAGAAAATACTAAAGTAACTTATCATGAAAGTGTGCTTTAAAAAGTGTACAGTAAATAGATTAAAGCTTTTGTGAGAAAATAGGCTACTGAGAAATCATTTTTAAATTCTGAAAAGAAATTCAGTAACTACCATTTTTCTGCAAGAATGTTTAGGAGGGATGTTAAAAGTATTAACAGGTCAAGCCACCCGCTCATACATATAGGTATTTCTGATATAGAGAAGACCTGCACTTTATGGAAGACATCCTATGAAAACTGTTCCAGGAATTTGCCATATGTGCACAGATTTTCTGATATCGGTGTAAACTTCTACATAACAAGGAATGGGTACACTGCCAAACAGCAGGAAAGAGAGATAACAGCAGTGATGTTCTTCCCCCTTCCCAAAAGAAATTATCAGTCAATATAGTGGAAGTCTAAAAAATACAGCATCAAACCTATTCAGTATTTAATTTTCTTTGCAGATATCTCATGAATTGCCACCCTTTATAAAAGCTAACAGAGTTTGGTTTCACTAGGTCAAATGAATTTATTGCGGCACATACTGCCACTCCAGATCTGCATCACAAGTGCCATCCCAGTTTGGGGTTTGGTTTCTTTTGCATAAAAGGTGGTTAAGCTTTTTCTTCAGGACAATCTCAGACCAAGCCCAAAGATGCTTTCCTATTTTGCTGAGCTATGCAGAAATAAGCAAGACTGCCCACCAATACATCATAAATTGTGAATAAAATACTGGAGTTTCTGGAGTAGCTGTTAAAAAAGCCCATCTGTAGTAGTGAATCACTAGTGATTGTTGTGTATTGTATCAGTTTGTCGTAATTCTAGTAACTGCACATATCTCTCTCTCACAGAACACATAGAGACATAAATCAGAGAAAAATAGTTTTCCTGTTACAAATTGTAATAATTCTTATGCCTCACACTCTACTCCAAAAACATGACTACTCTCTAGCAATTTGCCAAAACTTGATAGTGGTAAAATAAAATAATGTCTTGGACATACTATCCTGAGCACAAGAAGGGAACTGAGTCCCAGAAGAAAACCTTCATGTAAAGGCCTTGACACAAGAATACTAGCTATGAACAAAAATCTCCCATATGATGATAATTTCTTTGTGAACTGCTCCCAATACCCAGGTTAATTTATTCTGAAAGTGCCATTTTCAAGCTGAATGCACAGTTACAAAGTGTTTTTATTTTTATTTTTGACCTTAGTATTATTCTAAGTACAATTATCTCATTTGTTGGGGAGCAATGGTGTAATTAAAATTGTATAATATTCAAAGACAGAAACTATCAATATTTAATGTGTTCATTTTGTCACCCTTCTCACAGCAAATATATATAATAGCAACGGAATATAAAATAACAGTGGCCCCACCAAGCTTGCCTATCCTACAATCGAGATCGATAAACAAAAGACAAAACCTGGCATTCTGCACTTCAATTTACCAGCTCTGCACCAGCTGCAGATTAACAGCATGACAAAGTCGATCATGGAAAACGTTTTACTATCAAGGCCTTCTAGTCCACTCCACAAGATGGGGATATCTCTCATCTGTGTCCAAACGAACGGGAGATTCGTAGGACAGACCTTACCAATTACTCATAACTAGGAGTGAATGCAGACTTCAGAACACTAATACTTTCCACATAGCACATGTCAGTTATATTACTGTCATTTTCTTTCAGCTTCCTGATATTTTGAAGATACTTAGCTTGTAATTTAGATTATTAAAACCTTGTTTTGAGAGAGCAAAGGAAAGGCAAGCATTCACTACTGCTCTTTCTTAGAAGAATGGCTGTGACCAAAAAAGAGGGTTTGGCTAAAAACACATTCTTGTCTAATGCAATCTAATCTAACCTAACCACTGAGTCAAAGCATAATACAGAAAAAAAGATCTTGATCCTGAAACCCTTGGTACGGTTGCATATGTCCTCTGTGTGCATGTGTGCATTTTGTTTATGCATGAGTTGTGTGGATAGAAGCCAAAAAAAGTCAAAAGTAGAGTGCATATTCTAATGATTATGTTTGATACCATGAGACTAAGCAGCACAGTATAAGTAGGAAATCTCAGGGAAAAATTATTTTTATGCCATAAAACTGGAAAAGTTTTCTTGCAATAAGAAGTCCAAGAAAAGAAGCAGGTTTACAGTTCTTCTTTTTTGTTAAGAAGAAAAGTAAAATCAATTGGAGACGTAAAACCACAGGTCACAGGAAGAACAGGTGAGGAGCAAAGAGACAGAAGAAGTAGTTGCATAGAGAAATATAAGGTAAGCCTATTTTGTGAAAGCACTCGAAAGCACTTTGAGAAATAACAATGGTCTCCAAGGACTCCTGATGGAGCAGTCTCACATTCTGTAATTTGCACTGAAGGCTCTCAGATACAAGAAGCGTCTTGAAATGTCCTTTTTTCATCTCTAATATCTCCAGTGGATGTCCAGCTAAGCACCTGGGAATCTCATGGCAACTAAGCTGTTAATCTTTTTGAACCTGGAAGAGTAAACCTTGTCACCTGTTCTTGAACAGAATTTTCTTTATGGGCACCCAGTACTGCAGAATCAGAACTTTTCTATAATTACCACCCAAAACGTAAAAACTCAAGTGTTAATATTCTGTAATGAAGACATGCAACAGGAGAATTAAGTACCTCCAGAATGGTGAGGCACACAGGCAGCTAGTGTTGTTTCATAGGTTCAGAACTTGTAAATTATCTTGCCTCCAACACTGTGATATTGCGTAAGCAGCCCGACTCACCTGCATTTCTGTTTCTTCTTCTCTAAATAAGGAATAAACACACTTTAGTGCCAAAGACAGCTTCAAAGGTGTGTAATCATTGTATATACACAGTTTTGAGAATATTACTTTTTTTCAGGTACTAATTTTGATATTGTGATATTCCAAGGTGTGGTTTTATTTTTCTTCTTTGCTACTTGCTGGTGGCTATTTTGTGCATGTGGAATCCTGAACAATTCACAGAGCCAAAATAGAGGAGGACTCTTTTGGAAATAACCCAACAGCAAAGGCAATATGGAAAAGGGCTACAAAGTTGTGGAAAATGATGTGTGGAAGAGATAGGTAATGAATGATTACACATTATGCCTCATAAAACAACTGGAGAAACATCCCTCTCCATCCTGCCCCAAGAGCCCTTTCACCAGGAATTAAATGTAAAAAGAAGAATGGGACATAAACCCATTAAATGGTGGAATACAATTAATTACTGTAAGGTGCTGTGGAAGTCAAAAGTGGAAATGGATTCAAAAAGGGGAAGGAACTATAAAGTAGATGGTCATTTGCTCAGGCATAGAATAAACTGCTGACTGCCTCAAAATGAGATTATGTTGTTAGGAGAAAGCTTGCCTTATGCTTATGTTATTTCTTACATTTTTTTTGCTATGGCCCTGCCAGGTGGACATAAGATCCTTTGCAAGGTGACTCTTGGCTCTGGTCAAGTTGAGCAACTCTTACATTCTCACACTGCAGGATTAGCTCCCACTGGAAATGAAAACCACAGCACTTTCCCTGTTTCCTCTTTATAGTAGAAGGAAGAAAAAATGATGGGAAGAAAGGGCCTGACTGCTTGTGATTGTGGTCCTCGAGCCACCTCAGTCATGCTGCTAGGAAAGTGAGAATGGATGAGAGGCTGGGGGGAGGAGGAGGACTGCAGAGCTGTCCCTACTGACTCTGCATGCGTGAGGTGGAAGTAAGCGGTCACTACACAACTACACAACCCATCATCTGGGTAACCTGTCATGGGAGACTCCAAATTACAGTTTAGCCCTTTATTAAGGTCCTAATACACTGTGGACAAAACTTAACGCTCCTTGAGTTCATTTAGTCACATGGAAAAATAAGACTAGTCTCTGGTGGAGATAATAGTCTCAGAGTAGTTAACTAAAAGTGAAGTTGTCTTTAGTGAACAAGAGAACAAAATACCACTGCAGTGGGAATCCTGACTAAGGCTATCAATAGAAATGTCCATGCTGCCAACAAGCAGTCTTCTAGCTCTGATCACAGAACTTATTTTTCCACATAAAAAGAACAGCATGAGGAAGGAAAATCATAATGCAGGTTCTTGTTCTCTTCAATCTTTTTGAGCACAGGTCTGATGTCTGCGGTGTCTCACAAGCACTAAAGGTACTAAATATTTTTAATAGAACTCTGCACTTTATTGCAGAAAAAATATTTTTCCCATATGAAGGTTTCGTTGAATGGAAATCTTTAAAAGTCTAGGAACACCTGGATAAAATATATCTGAATCTTTTTCTTACTTATTCTACAACAGCTTTTCTCTGACTTCCCCAAATGATATTTTGATGCTTTTTTTTTCTTCTTTTGGAACAGATCGTGCTATGCTTTAATGCAGGTAACAAAACATTATGTATCACATTATACTTCTTATTTTCTCTGGCGGTTTTCTCTGATTTACATAAAAAGGGGGAAAATAACATGGTTAAATTGTTCTGTAGGTCACTGTTAAGCAGTAAAGTAACTGAAGTCAAATACTGGAATAAGTTCCAGATGGCTGCTTCTTTTAAGTTCAATAAAGAGTGACTGCAGTGATAGCAAATTGATCATCTCTGTTGGAAGAACTCTGTGCTATACCGCCACTAATCAACAGCACCACCTTCTGCCCGAAGAGCAACATGACATCTAGAGCAGATGCAACCCGGTAAGCTTGGTTCAGGGACTTTATGCAAGACACAAACCTGTCCTCTCAGTATCTGGCTGGCTGTGTAAGACATTTCTTCATGAAAATATGCGAAGTGCATTCTGTTAATGTTGCCGTCTGATAGTCAGGCCTGATGCTTACATGGAAAGATAAAAATAGATGTTTGCTTTAGAGTTTTGTTAAAATAATTTAATTCTTATTTCCCCATCAGCGTCACCATCATCTTGACCATTCGTGGATCACAACCTACTGATGGTGGTCTAATAGGTGATGCAAACGTTGTGATTTATGCATAAAGTGTTGGGAAGACTGCATTATTTCCTGCCATTGCCTAGTTCAACAAATGTTCAGGTGAGTTCATGTGGATTTGTATATCTCATTGCGGCAGCAGATATTTTAAAAATATTTCAGTCTATAATCCAGTGGGTATCGATAACTACTGAAACTCACAAACCATCTAGCATGACAGCCAGAGAAGTCACTGTCATTACTGCCTCGTTCTGCTTAGGAAAAAAAACATATTCTAAATTTATATTTTAAGTATTCTTCATAACTATTTCTGACATCAACTTCTCAATCTTTTGCTGGCAGCTAATTAAATGATGCAGAAATCTGATGTACCTAGGGAAACTGCTGAAACTGCTTTTAAATTGTTATTATTATTATACATTTATCCATCTCCAAATTAAGGAAATAAGGGACAAATAATGCCACCCTTATGCTTACACTTATTGAATATATATATGTATAGCTGAATGCCTAACAAGGTTTCAATAACATGGAACAGAGAAAGATGAAAATAAAGAAATGGTTTATTTCAAAATCTTCCTTAAATTGTGTGAAATTAGTCCAGCACAAGAATGACATATATATAAGATCGAAGGATCATCGCTAAACTTCATTGCCAGTCTTCACTGCATTTTCTGGAGTAGGAAAGTTCAAAGAACACCATAATCTGGTACCCACCAAGCACACCCTTCCACTGGCAATGTCGTTTATACCTGCATATTGAGAGTCAGTCATAAAACTCTTCACATGCGTTTCTTTGGTAGAAGCATTACTGTGCATTGCATGATTTATGTCTTTTGAAATCTGTCACACACTGTGTTCAGCTCTCGCCAGAAAATTCTCTAGAATAAAGTGGATAACACTAGGGTTTCTTGGCTCTCCCCTCGCATTAACTGAAGTATTTGTTACTCTCATTGCCGTTTTCTGTTTTCTGGCTTTCAAGAACAGCATTAATAGAAGTGGAGGTGTATTATCTTATCAGGACTTCATATTTTCTAATATCCAGGATGCTCTCACATTATCTGCTTCCCACATAAAAGCTGACTTGGAAAAGAGACACTTTTCTCCCCACAATCGATATCTGAACAAGTACTATCCAACAAAAACATCTATAGTCTAGACATTAAAGCAAACCTTTCAGCAGCACATCCTGATTTCTGCTATGTGCCATGACCATGGCAGTTTATTAAAGCATCTCTTTCAGTCTCCAAGTTAATGCTTTGTAGCATGAACCCCAGACCTTGGAGGCTCTTTTCCCTGCAAGAAAAAGCGTATGACAGAGGATTGAGCAAGTAAGAGGTCTGGATTGGGATAAAAGAATGTAATTCAAAAATGCTAATTACCATCTAACAGGACCTGTAATCAGGTACTGCAACGGAGGCCCCACAAACCCACCAAAATGAGGGAGAAGCAATAACCTGCCCCAGCAAGACAAGCAAAACAGAAAGAGAACCTTACAAATTCTCTTATAACTTTTTGCCCTTAGGGAAAACCAAAGTCTATGAAAGCCCAGAAAAAAAAAGTAAATGTCATCTTCCACATACGAAACTAACTACAGTCCTACCCACTAGCAAAATCTCTCCTTACAGGGTTCCACAGGTTTTGCTTTACAGCTGAATTTGGGTCTTTTAGCTATAATGTCTTCCGATGCCCCAGTACCTGCCCCCTTCACCCAAGCATACAAAGGAGATGAGGGACTTAATACCCAAACCTGCCACAGCTTTCGGAGACCTAGGAAGGAGGTGAGTGGGAGACCTGCTGGCTTGCAATCACTGTTTAAGAGAGCAAAATCTCTCTTGGTATGTTTTCAGGGATTTTCTGGATGTTTGCAGGCTGTGTTCTGTTTTCTTACAAGTGCAAAAGAATAGTATGATTTTCAGTCATTCCAGGATTTTTTACATGACAAGGGGTAGCGGAATCTGGCCCTTCGTCATTATATTTAATGTCATTTAAGTACATGGCAAAGACATAAAAGTGAACTACTTAGTATTTTACTTTGCAAGGACAGAGGAACTGAAGATGGTGATTACAAATCACTCTGGGGCACGTGTATAAATTCCAAGTAATCCACTGAAGGGAGATAACGCTAACATATAATGGGAGCAAGGAGATCAGTATTCCCTTTTCACTGTAATGCCAGGAAACATCAATATGCATTGCGGTGCTAATACAATGTGTGTTGTTTAGCAAAGTCAGAACAAGGCAAAAAAGAACAAGATTAGAAACCCATGAAAGCGTGTCCTGTACACTGATTGGCTGGAAAATGCTTTTGTGTTGCAGCCGAGCAGCTACAAACCAGAGACTTGTTTCATTACTACCAAATCAGAATGTCAAAATCAGAATTTCTCTTTATCGCCTTGGAGCTAGTTTTCACCACAAGTCATGGGTTTGCTTCCTGGAATTTCACAGACTGTTTTTCCTAGTAATAATAGGATGTTACAAATGCCTGCTAAAAATCCACTGTCTCCTAAGAAATTGCTCCTTCCTACCAGTCCTGTAATCACGAAAAAAAATACTGCTGCACAAAATACTTGGAACCAGCTTCCAGCAGGGTAAACATTGCCACCCTCGGGCTGGCATAGACTTGTAGGACCTTTGGCTGAGAAGCAGGTAACAGTTCTTCTGAGACCATATCCACGATTTTGGCTTCTGTAACCTAGCACAGCTGTGCAAAAAGCTTCTGTTCATGCAGAGTTTCAACACTTTCAGAGGAAAAATTCAATCTTTTTTTCCTCTCTTGCAGGCCTTAACCAGATAATACATCTGTTAATACCCTCTAATCCTGTTGTTAGTCTGCTAAGTGTCATACGCATTTTCTGTGGCCTCACATTGTTTTTCTGTTCATATATTTTACTGGCACTTTTAAATGCTTTTCCAATGTTATAATTTCCAGCCTCTTTGCTCTGAGTACCCAGTGAGGAGTGCCCTATTCTTCATTCACAGAAGAGGAAACCATGTCAGTATAGCTCCATGAACTGTGTGGGAAAATAAGTTTTTATTTGTTTAAGTTTATCAGTTAACAGGAGTCAAGTAGTGTGGAGTTAAGGGAAATTTACATCTTGAAGCATAGACTGAGTCTGCAAAACCATTAAAATTTATTTTCCATTGGAGAATTGAGAGGTTAAGCCATTAACTTTGTGAATTTGCAGAGGTTTCCCAGAAGCTTACTCAAATCTAGTGTTTGTATCATGTTAAATCTATTCTACTTATTACCCTAATAGCATAAATGACCACTCATGCGATGGAGAGTGACAAGATATTCCTAACAGTGCCTCTGAAAACTCAGGGTCACTTTGAAACTAGGTAACCTAGAGACGCAACTGTATTAAAGCAATACAAGTTTTGTGTAGCTTGTATTCTCTTAGGGGCTTTTCCAGTCATTTGGGTTTATGCATAAACAGACAGACTATCCATAACAAGCTTTCAGCACTAAACACAGGGAAGTCTTTAGGAGTTTGGCTTTTTGGTATGTGTGTGGTTTTTTGTTTTGTTTAACAAGGGCAATAATAATGAACATAACAAGCAGCCTAAAGGACAGTGATAATGAGTACGGAAACTCTAGATTTCTTATAGTTATTTTAAATATTTAAGAAAAGAGCAAGACTTTAGCATGCTCACTTCCCATGAAAAATTTGAAAACAACCTCATAGTTGTTTCTTATTCCACTGGTTGAATGAGATGAGCACCATTTGAGGAATGCTGCGTTTCAGCAGGGAGGAAGTTTGCTGACCCCTCTCTCAGCCGGACTCCAAAGCAGCAACGACAAAATACAGGAAAAGTGCTGCACATAATTAGGCCTTTCTAACTACATTGGGGAGGTACATGACTGTTCCAAATTGAAGAGGTTATACAGTTCTTCACATTCAAGTGCCTCGTACTAGAGGTCTGGTAGATACAAAAGGAACCTACCTACACAGTCAATGCATTTCTGAGCTAAAATACTTACTTTAGAACTGATAACTCAGACTTTTTTGTTCTAGGAGAAGGGAATGTGAGAAAAGTTTAACAAATACTTCATCTCATTTATGCCTTAGAAATCTTACCTTAAATCAAGGTCCTTACAAATGAAAAGATCTGCTCCAGAGTCTTGTGAAGACAGTTGGAGTCTTTCTTCCCATCTAAAGAATTTTTCTTGAGGACCTGAAACCTTAATCAGCCTAATTGCAAATTTCTGTGAGAACAGAGCTATATGCCAGTTTTTTGTCTGAAGATCCCATTTATAAAAGGGTGACCAAAAAGAATGATAGAGATACTTTCAATAATGTACTTTGTTTAAGCCTGTGTGTCAAAGTCATTTCTTAACCTTTGAAAGACCCTATATGTAACTTTGCATTACGGCATCTTCAGGAAGGTGAGTTCAGACTGCAAAATACTCATCTGAAATTCTCTCAGAGTGTATGCATCTGAAACCATTCAGGTTGCTAGGGTATTTGAATTACATTTATTTTGAAGTAATTATTTCTTTTCTACAGTAATGCAGAGTGCATAATTGTACTTTTGCATCCAACTGTGGCTTAATTGTAGCAATATGTGCTGGTAGCAAAAAGGGAAAGAGAATTTATTGATGGAGTAAAAGGTATTTGCTATATTGTGCTTCCCTCAGCATTTTTCTCAGTAAGGTAGAATTAATGGGAGAATGGGTGACCTCTAAATGTGCCTGAACTCCACTACATTCTGAAAGGATCATTGTCCAGAAGGCTGTTTAAGATAATTTCCTTAAAAAGCCATTGGCAAGCACCTAAAACATCTATTGATCCTGGTCCAGCAGGAAATACCTTAACTTCTGAGTCTGAGCAGCTAAAGATTTGCAAACTTAGCTGCACACGTGCCCCAGACTGCTTGGAAGTAAATAAATAAAGAAAATGTTTCCTGCAAAATATAGGGGAAACAAAATCTCAGTGATTACAGGTATCTGCAAAATGTTTGACAGAATGAAAACGTGCCTTTAAATTGATGCGATTGAGAGAACTTAGCCAGTCAAGAACGCTTAGGAGTTAATTTATTGCATATGCTTTGATAAAGAAAACCAGAAAATGACTGAGGCTATTAAAAGATTATCCAGCAGAAGAAGATGAGATGGTCAGTTAAAGAAGATTCCCAAGCACAAGGGAGAGAGGAAATGGGTTATTAAGAAAAGAGGTATTTATACCTGCTGGGGATCTGTCATAAGGATTATTCAGACTAGGAAACCAATGAATCCCAGTGTACTGAGAGGAATTATTTTTTTAAACACATTTCCTACAAATTTGGGCATATCTGGCTGATATATACTCACAAATACATTCAGGAATGTAACTGCAATGTTAGAAATTGAAGTCCAACATTTTTGCTTTGTTGAAGTTTTCAACACTCCCATTCAGCTGATGTGTAACCACAGGTGTTATCTTTCTGGTAGATGGTCTTCCAAGTTTTGATGCCTCCATCAGCCTCTTAGCTGATGCCTAAGCTTATCTTGTTTGTGGAGCATGACTCCTTGGTCAAACTGTACACCCGCAATGGGAACAAAACTTTCTGGCCTGAGCTGGTGTACACCTCTCTGTGTCCATCATACCCAGCTGTGCAGTGACAAAGGCACCCTTGTGAGTAAAAGTCTTCTCACCACAGAATATGAAGCATCACTTGCAACACCAACACATCAGAAGAGGTGTCCCAACCACCAGCTAGTGGCATTTGCTTCTTTATGAAATTAATTAAACTATGCACCAAGGGAAGTGCATCTGTCCCCATCCAGCTACCGGAGATCCTGTGAGTATCCAGCTGTCGAGTTGGTTTCTTGACTCTACATTTATTCTTTATCTCAAAGACTGTTCAGTTGGGATCCCATCAAAAGGTAGCTCACCTACACTAGCATATCCCACAGGCTGGTGGTTTAAGCTCTGGGGGAAACTAGTTCAGATCAGACAGCCTGGATACCTGAAAATATTTTTCTACCTCCTAAGTGGCATACACTCTGGCTATTGAGTATAACCAAGTGCAAGTGTCCCTCTTTGGTGTTTTCCATGAGAAAGGCATTTCTGACTTGGCAACCTAACTCCAGGGAAGGATGGAAAGCTGAGAAACATCAATATCTTTTGGCTTCCTTCTCTGTTTTGGATTGTTCTGTCTCTTTCCCCCTCCAAAACAAACCTCCCTAGTAGGCACCATCCCTAAGGAGTGTGCAAGTGCAAACTAGTTTGTAACATTTTGTCTCAAAGCCCAGGATTTATCCTTGCCTGTTTTTCAGCTGTGTGGTCATAACCTTACCGATTAGTCTGACTGGGCTGCTGTGGATTCTGCTCAGCAGCAAACCACATACAAACAAGGTATTAAAGCCCATAAGTCATTTACAAACCCAATGATCATCCAAAGCATGCTGTTCTCACTAATCAGCAGTGTTATAAAACATAATAACTTCCAAATACTGAAAAGCTATGAAGTGTTATGGGGGGAAGAGGGAGGGGGGAGTGATGTTAGTGTTGATGGATCACGAAATAATTTCAGTTATAATGACTTATCTCATCTGTATTATGTGCTTTTGGACTAAGATAAGGCATTTGGACCAGACGTGGTTTCTTGTAATGACTTCAGACGTAAATTTTAGTAGATTATCTCATTTGGAGCAAACAAGAGACAGAGACTACAGTCTCCCTGCTTCCTTGTAGGACTAATGTCTACTATTCAAAAACATTTCCATTTGCTTTTCAATAAGGACAGAACATGCTTTTTCCCTAATGACATCAGTAACAAGCCTCTGAAAAGCTGATTCAGAGTCAGGGTTCCTAATGTATGAAATAGTTGATGGTTTATGACCATTTTTAAATTTAGCTTACAACTTTGGCAGAAGTAAGATGTGCAACAAAACAAAACTTACAAGAAATAATTATGAATTAAACAAAAAAAAGAACCCATAGAGTAGTTTTATGCTAGCAAGAGACAGCTACTAAAAGTAAGATATATGCCTGCAATGTTTATAGTTTAAAAATAGAATCCTGAACCTGAAACTATTTCAAATTTAAATGGACTAAGTTTTGAATTTTCAAATAAGTTCCAATTGCTTTGGTTCCAAGTAAAAACCAGAAGATCATCTTGTTGTAGTGCAAGTTTGGCCAGAAAATTTGCAAAACCTTGGCCAAAAATGTCAAAAATTCTGCACAAACATATGCTCTACTAAGAGACCTCCCTAAAATACATACTAAATATATACTCAAATATACAGTAATAGTCGATGCGTTCATTATTTATATAAGGTAAAACAAGTTCAACTGCTGGGAATACACCTAGGAAGTTGGAGAGTTAGTTCAAGATCTTGCTTCAGGGAACAATTAATTATTTATGCAAAGTGAAAACAGGCCTGGAAGAGGCTGGAGGAATCTGTTGCCATAATATCTGATAAACTGATAGTTCGTGTTATCTCTTGGGGAATGGAAGATAATTTCAGACTGTAAGGGTGTTAACTGTTTGGGATATCTTCTTGAGGCATATTACCACACACTAAATCTCATGAAAAACACCTTGTAAGACTTCAGTGGTATCTATTCCAAACCTAATCCATTATTTGGCTGTAAACGCAAACACAAGATCTAAAATGAACCAAACATGCATGCACATGCTTCCACTTGGCTCCCAATGGTGGCTCATTAACAAGTGGCTAGAAATGTTGGCGTGGCTAGAAATGTTTGCATGGCTTGTATCCCTAGGAGCTATGGATGCATTTTTAAAGGTGTTTAGGCACCTAAAGATGCAGATAGGAAGCTGACAAAGTTCTATCCATTAGGCACCTCTTTGCATCTTTAGGTGCCTAAATACCCTGGAATGCTTCACCCTGAGAGCCGTGCTGTAGGCTCAGTCAGCCACAAGCCTATGTCATAGGTTTTTCCCTAGTTTTATTTATCCTCTTGGACAAAGCAGCTACCTATAGACTATTCCAGTTAACTTGATTCATTTTCTTGAAATACTACATGGATCTTGCATGCATCACGTGTATGACTAGCAGTAACAATGTTTTCCACATCAAGTTTTTATATTAGTAACCATTGAGCCACCTGCAATTCCTGGAGGCTGGAAACGTCAGGTGCTTTTCACAGTCAGTGATCCACAATGGAGATTCGTTTCTGCTTGACTAATAATCCTGGGTTATCCTTCTTGGTATAATAACTGCTGATAAGCAACCTCAGAGATATTCCTTCTCAGATCAGAAACCCCAGCAAACCATCAATTTGCTCCTTATCTCATGCAAGGTTTTCGAACACATAACTCCTTCCGGTATTAAGAAAAACAATGACCACAAATAAAATATCATCACTGTTATCAAACTTAGAGCAGAGAAGACTCGGAATAGAAAGGTCAGGAGTTTATCTTGTTTCTTTCCTTTCTTTTTATTCTCCTTTTTTTTTTTTTTTAATGATTTTGACAAGCATGGACACCTAAAGAAGGAAGTAACCTTCTAAAAAAATGATCTTTGGGCAGAAATTAGTGTCTTAGAAAGTCTGATGTGACTTACAACTTACATTCAAAATGACATGTGCTTGGTATTTTCTTTGCCCTCTCCTTTCCAGCTTCTCTCTTACACTGTGGCAAGCAGCACAGTACCCGTCATGCCTGATGAAAATCCAGAGGCTTGAGAGGTTTCTGTGTGAAAGTTAACATGGATATTTTGAACTTTGTCTATTTCTTTCCACTGCCCTTTTCCCTTCCACCAACAGCAATTCTCTTTTGCCCCTGCTCAGTGTATTGGGTATTTGCCCCTGCTCAGTGTATTGCCATATCTACCACTAATGAAACAACAAATCACATTTTACTGGAGTGCTTTATTTCACTGTGGATCTCTTAATAAAAATGAGCCGCAGTTTATAACATTATGACAGATCAAACATTAACATCTCTCTCTGCAGATGAAATATTAATTTCAATGCATGTCACTTCACTTTGCCTTAAGGTTTACTGGCTTTTGGTAATGATCATGATTGATACATTGTTTGTATGCAACATTAAATCTGTACCTTGCCTATTTCTGGTAAATGAAAGCCACTTCTGTTCCAAATGGTAAAACCTAAGTCAGTATTTCACCTCATCCACACCATTACTCCTTTCACAGATCTAATGCTACGCAGAAAAACCTGGCATTCTTTCCTCTCTCGGCTGCCTAAACTGTAATCATTTCAGAGGCAAAATTCAATGGAATTAATAGTAATTTGAGGCTGTGACAGATGATGGCCTAGATTAATAGTCCAGTTAAACCTTTAAATGTCTCCAAGCATTCGGGACACATATGCTTTTTCTTTGACATTCTCTCAGCTACTCTATTTGCTACATACAGCTGAAGAATTCCTTAAATCCTTCATTAATTTTCGACCCTCACATGTTGTCACAATCCGTTACATTTCATTTCTCTTCTAGAAGGAGTGTTGGCTCAGAGGTAGAATCAACTAACATTTGTAAGAGGGAGAAAATATAAAAGTGTCTTTCTTTGTAGGAAAACAATGCTTTTCAATGGTAGTGTGCCCCAAGGGTGATTTTGTACTGGACACTGAAAACTGATTTTTTTACATCCCAGGCAATTTCCATAAGCAACCAGTTCTGGCATACTCCTCAGCTAATCTAGATGTTGAAATGGTAAATGATGCTGGCATCTCACAGCAGATGTCCAGTGAGTTAGTGTCATATAAAGGACCTGCCTGGGTACAGCTGTGTCGGAAGGCTGCACTTGTGTTTGCAGATAGTGCAATGTCTCTGTATGAAACCCAGAGGGAAAGCATGGTGTTATTTTGTACGGAAATGGGTCTGTGGAGGCAAAGGAGGACCAACAACCACATCATAAGACTTGAGAAGTTATGATAGAGAATAAGACTCTCATTTATTTATCTAAACCACTACGTTCTCTGCAAAAGGGACTCAGACAGACCCATCTGAGAATACTCAGTCACTTTGTGGTCAGGATGCTGCTTCTGCAAGGAGAAATTCAGTTCCAAAGGGTCAGAGAATGGATGTGAATCTGAATAATTTATTTCCTAAAACAATAAACCAGTGGACTAATCAATCAAACATCAGTCTGGTTCTCTGGTTTTATTTGTTGTTTCGTTTTGTGAGCAATGAGTCAGATAGACTTAGATAACAAACTTCAAGATGGGATTTACTGGCACAAATCCAAAGACAGAAGTTTTCCCCCAGACTATGCTTAGAGCAGTAACAGATGAGCTGTGTCAGAAGTCATCACCCCAGCTGCTTAAACCAGTACTTAGAAGTTATCAGATTGATGGCAGAGGAAATAGACATAACTTCTATCCTAAATTTTGCTGCATCAACCCAACATAAGAGATGTCTTTGCACAAAAGTGTGAGATTTGCTATATATTGTTTGTGACTGACTTTTGTCTCACAAGTGCCTTTGAGAAAGTAGTCAGGTGATAAGCCTCACCTCTACTTTGAATTTTATGCTGAGTTATGTGGTTCCCTCTGTAGTGTACTGTTTTTTTCTTAACCGTCTTATATTGAGAAAACCTTTCTATGAATTTTAGGATACCCTATAGGATGAGTTTGGCATTCCAGTAAGATGTGTTGTACCTAAAAACTATGCACAGTGTACTTGTCCTTTCTTTGTTCAACAGTAAATGACTACACAGGATGTCTTGATTTATCTTCTTTAAACATTCATTATTGGGTATAATTGCCATATCTCTTATTTTCATTCCCCTGAGCAGCCCATTTTAATCTCATACCATATGGAAGTGATTGCAAAGGAAAACCTGAGGTAGATTTGCATTGAGATAAAATGCATCTGCTCTAACATAACTGGAGTCATTTCACCGCAGAATGACATAATCCTGGATTATGTCAATAGCATAAATCAGTGTTTTAGACTGAGGAAGAAGATATTTGCAGTCCCCTCTATGTAAGGTTATTGATCAGATAAAGATAATGACCACATTTGGTGATGAATTGCCTAGCATGTGCCTTAGTTTTTCCACACTGAATTTTGACAGAGCAAAATACATCTCTATCAAGCTGCAAACTGCCTTTCATGTTCCAGGATGTCATTTTGTATTATATTTTGAATTCATGCCTTATTTCTTCGAAGCGTTCCAAATACCTACCCTCTTGAGGTCCAAGGCTTAATACATCATTAAATTACAACCACAGTAAAGCCCTCTGGGCTATATTCCGAGGTTATCAGCTCGATGTTACTGTCCTGCATTCCCAAAGTACAATGTGTATTCTGAAAAAAGACTTGACTGGAGCGAGCAGTGTGGAGAAGGAGATGGCAATAAGCTCTTATTATTTTTAATTGCCCTGCGTACATGGAACTAGAAGGAAAATAGAAGACAGGTGAGCCTTGCCAGGAATTCTGGCTGACTTCTGGCTCACAATAGTGTCGTGGTTTAGGTAGATAGATACAAGGTCAAATTAAGTTCAATAGTCCACTAAACTTAGTTTTCAAAAATCTGTAGTACCACTTCCTTGAAACACTATGGATGTCCTTGTTCTAAGATCAGTTTCCTCACTTCCCTGCTGCCCAAGAAGCCTGGGCTGAGAAAAGTATAGACAGGACTCTGGGAAGCAAAGACCTCAGATAGTGGTTTCAGACTATCAGGAAGCCAAGGACTCAATATAAAAGGTTTGTGGCTAGTAGTGGATGCTACAGGGTGTAGGTACACAGCAAAACAGAAGAGGGCTAAGAAGCAAGACAGGACCTGGATCTCTCATCATCTGCTTTACTTGCAAGTGTGTTCCCTGACCTTGCTACAACATAGTCCAGCTAGCATTCCTCAAGACTCGCCTATTTCAGAAGGGATTGCTCTTTAAAATTTGTGACTGGGTGCCAGCTGGTACTTCTTGGCCTTGGCACCAAAAGCCATGACAACAACCGGTGACATGGAGCAGAAAGAACTCAGAGCCAATACAGTCCAGGATGACTTAAGAGCTATAATATCTTTGTGTCATGAACTGGCACCACTTAAAAAAAAAAAAAAAGAAGAAAAAAGCCCAAGGCTGTGCCAGGCTATAGCTGTTGTCCAATAACCACGTTGGGTCACTGAGCCATATTTCTTAAGAAGTCTGCCTCCTGAAGGCATGATTGCCCCTTTCAGTCACTTTCAGCAATTTCCTGATCACCTTGGAAATGATCATAACAGCTGATTCTACGGAATCTAGGGGACTCTACAGGAGACTATTTTATATCTTGTGAATATTTGAATTCACTGGGAAGTAGCTGAAATCCACAGTTCTATAAAATATTGACCTTGTTTACTTCTGGAGAGCTGTGTCAGGAATTCTTGAGCTAGGTACAAAAGCAATAAGTATGTCAGATAATACTTTAATTAGATTAGAGGGTGCAGCTACTGTATGTCAAACACCTATTGATAAATGAAAAAGCTCATCTTGAGGTTTCCTAAGTATGTAAGATCTATTTATTTGCCACATAGTTAATTTAAAATTACTTCTAAAGGACTACATCATTCAAGGGAATATCTAGGTTTATTAGTATAGCTCTAAAAAAGGCTAAATCTAACCTGACAAACCTTGACAGGTTTTTCCGTTTGTTGTGTGTGCTGGGGACATCTTTCAGTTCTAAGGGACCCACATACATCCCCTCTCCCATTGCCATGTATGGCAGCATGCTGGAAAGAGGTAAACTTAAGCTCACTTCTAGGCAGCACAGAAGGGCAGGATACATCTTGAAACCTCAGAGCTTTATGTGCCTAATACCAAAGAGCATCCACCTGTATAACATCAGGTCTCTGACTAGGAAGCAGTGTCGAGCTGAGTTATTTTATTGACAGTTACACAGTCATCATTCAGTGTAGTACTTGCCAGATTTTTTCATCTGATTTTCTCCTCTCTTAAATCTGAGGGTTATTGAAGCCACATCCCTTCTTCCAGCACAATACCCTAATCACGAGTCTACAAACTATTCTGGGTAGGACATTTTCTTTCCCAAAAGGGGCTTCACCGCACCAAAAGGTCCCTTCTTCTTCATTAGCAAAGTCCAGGCATTTGAGTATTTCACTTGGATGTCTAGACTGAATTACACCAATTACACCAATTACACTTCAGCTGCATTTTCATCAATGAATTGTTTTAGTGGCAAGTAGGTGTGTATATATGTACATATGTAACATGTCAAATGCTGGATCATGACTGTGGAATATGGAGAATACAGAGTCTGTCATACACCCTTATGCATTGCCTTACTTATAGATAAAGCCCCTGTTCCCAGTACTTGACACCTGTTTTCTTATTCTGTGATTGCACAAGTTCGAAGTATACCAGTCAAACCCCTGTTAATTTTTATCACAAGAAAGCTGTTGTGAAAAGGTTGGGGTTTTTTTACCAAATCACTTAGGATTAGCCTGATATCTGTTAATGTCATTCAGTGAAAAGTTTATAATGACAAACACTGTGTTCATGACCTTTACTGTTTAAATGAGCATTTTGAGAGTATCAGCCATGTTGTTGCTTTTAAGGGCTCAGCAACTGAAAAGATGTTCCCTGCTTCTACGTGAAAATTGTATCCAGTAATGAACTCGTCCATAAAAAGAACAGAGCACTGTTTTGCCATATGGGAGTGGTGGTGTTCTCTCTTCTTTTTTTTTTTAAATGCTAGAGAGGGCTTAGAGCAGGATGACACATGCCCAGCAGTATAAAAAAAAAACACAGAGTAAACCACTCACCTTCATACTTTCTAACGTTTTGTATGAATGTAATGAACATGACTACAGAGCTTTTAACTGCCTCAGGCCCTGTACTAGCAACTCAGAATACATGGAAACAATGAGATGTCAGAAAGGAAACAGTACTTGTTTTTGAAATAAGAATGACTTTTCTAACTGTCTTGTACGCATAACATCTGTGAATTCCTTACACAGTTCAAAAACGTTAAAATACATGGCCTTCTGTGGGCTGAACAGTAACAGAGTCTGACAATACATTATAAAACAAAGCTTTATTGAGGCAGTAAGAAAGATGAGCATATAGCAACTCATCCAATCGCCAATGGCAAACACAGGATCATAAGAGATGCCATGGCTCCGGTGGACTGCCAGGGACACTTGGTGTCCGGGTGATCTGGCGGCAAGACCCCATCCTGCAAATGTCTTTTGCATGCAGGTAGGAGTCATGCCGCTTCTTGGGTCCACCAAGGGTAGTGTGATTTGGGAGAATCATACCCTACGTGAATGAAGTGGGCAGCATCCTGTCTGCACTGCTGATTCTGCGCAAGGGCAGAGTGTCAGGATGCAGGGTGTTGCCTTCTTTTTATGAATAGACATTCATATACATATATAAATGTTTATATATATGTTTCATATTCACATCTAAAATTTCACTAAAAATATCAAAAGATTGTATACTGCTCTTGGGTGAATGGGTAACCAGAAATCTATTTTTCTATTGCTGTTTTTCTGCGGCGAGAGTGTCACATGATTCGGAGAGAAAAACAGACAACGATCAGCAATCATCATTCAGTGCTCAAGCAGCAGCCTACATCTAAGGCTTGAAAATATGTTTTAGAACTTCTGGACTACAAGCATAATTTAAAAAATTACACAAGTAGTCTTTTCCAGCTAATCCAATGGAAAACTTGGATATTCGCCTTAGTGGAATTTACATTGTACTCACCATGCACAGTGATAATGTTAACAAAAATAATTGTCATAATAACTATTTTCCATTCTTTCTCTAATATAAATATGGCTGGAAGAAAATTAATTTTTTGTTGGTTTCTTTCTTTCCTTCTTTTTTCTTCTATCAGCTTTCTGAAATGATAAATTAAGTTGCTTCTAGAAAGGGGAGTTAGTGCAGTGACAGAGTTGTTCTGCATCCTTCTTTATATGAGGCAGATCTGTTGTCATTTAGAAGAGAAAATTTTAAGACAATCATCTAAAAATCTCTATTCATTCTGCCAGCCTCCCTATAATTACTGCTAATTGCATTGTTTCAGAAATTGATGGAGCATTCTAAGAAAGGGAAGCAGAAAAGGAAAACATCATCTTCAACAAGCTCTTGGAACAAAAAGACTATCTTTGCCTACAGGGCACATGAGGCAGTGCAATGCTGAGAACCTGCAGCATAGTCTGTTACTTCAAGAAACACGCTGTCATTTACTGAATTAGTCAAATTATGTTTTTTCTCTGTAGTGGGCAGATGTGATATGTTCTGCTAATTGAGTGTGGAGGTAACAAATAAATAATTTGTTTTGGCCAAGACCCTACCTGAACAGGGTAGGGCTAAAATCTTAGGAACAGCTTCATTATGTTAAAAGGTTAAGCACATACGGATGTTCACAAGCAAGTTTAAGACTGAAAGGATGAACCAGGACTTCAAATAAACTTGGGTATCAGAACACAAATCTCTGCAGTGAAGGTAAAGCTACACCTGAGGTTAGTTTGGCCTCTCCTACCAACTTTTTTCTGCTACTATAGATTTATCAAGCTGCCCTTGATCCTTATTTGAGGAAAGTTAGGTTATGGTGCTTTCTGTATTTTCTGTAAATAACTCATTACACCAGCTAGCAGAGAACCGATGTTGATGGCTCTCTAGAGAGTTGATTCCCCTGCTTTAGACCTCAGCTTGAAGACCTAGACAGCCAGCAACACAAAAAAGAGAAACAGATCCAACAGCTGCAACTCCTGACTCTGAGTGACCTGGAAATAAGTCTTAGCAGATCAAATGAAGATCAATGACATTGAGTACAGAAGTAAAAGGTTCATTCTGACTAGTTGGTCCTTTTTACAGCATATCTAATTAAATGCCTGGCAACTTCTGTGTTAACTGCTACAAAAAAAAAGGTAGTGTGTAAATTGGCTAGATTGGAAGAGTACCTGAGTGTGCTTTTTGCACCTGTTGATGAAGAAAAGTAAGAGGTGCAGTTAATTGACGTAATATATTGTACCTCTCTAAGTTAAAAAACTTTAGAAAATGTTCAGTTGTTTATTTCTTCATTGCTGAAGCACTGGCCTAAACTCAGATTAGAAAGATCATGTGTGATACAAACATGAACTAAAGCAGTAGTGTTTGGGGAGGTTATTTTTGTTACAATAAGGAAAACAGATTTAAGTATACATTCAGCCTCCAAAACACAGTAAGAGGATTTGAACACTTTGCCTGATGCGAGATATTGCACTGTTAATAGTGTTTTTAACAAGCTTATTTTAATCAAAAGTAAATAGTAGAAGTTATTTGAAGCGTGCATAACAACATCAAACTACAGAAGTTTGCATGTTTTTGACACAATCCCCAAAACCTTTTTTGTAGTACTCCAACCCAACTGTAACTATATATACAAGTTTATAGGTGATTTCATTCATAGTTGCATGACTGTATCTTCACCAAACACTTTCCTCCATTTTGAAAATGTGAAAGCAGCACATATAAATGATGCAAAACCAAAAGCAGTCCATGAAGCATCGCAGCCTGGCACAGGCGTATGCTTCTAATGACAACACACATGACAAATGTTAAAATGATTACCCTTCTTTCAGGCCTGAAAAATGCACACAACCAGGAAGCGTAGGTTTCTGTGGGAGAGTTAAGTAACATGGCATCTGTGTATTTTGTTTCTCAGCCACCAGCACTGCCACAAAAGCAGTTAAATAGCACAGCAACAATCTTCTCTTTCAAGAATCTCATTCTTTAGCTAAAACAAAACAAAACAAAACCCCCTTATAATTATAGAGATTAAACTCTTTCTCTGCTTCTGTAGTATTCCCTACCCCAAACCCTGTATAATTGAAATTATCTATCAACATGCTAAAGTTTCATTCACAACAAAAGTACTTATGGGAGACAATGGGGAAAGGGTTTTTCATTTCTTTAGTGCTCTTTGGGTTTTTGTGTTTTTGGAGAGGGAAGGATGCAAGCAGAAAGAAGCTTTTCCTGTTTATTCTCTGAGTTGATAGCAACTGTGTGACTAGGGGTAGTACAGCCCTGAACTGACTAATAATCTCTGTTAAAAAGTCAGATCTAATGGCTCTGTGCCATATGTATGTGGCTATATGGCTTCTGGTAGACTCAGGGCACAAGTCGGCCTGTGAATGGCTGAGCAGACATATGTTAAATAGTATTACCTGGTAACATCTGCCATAATAATTAAATCCTGCCTGAAGACTAGCAGTGTCTCCTGCAGCAGCTGCTCTGATCCTGCTCCTATAGGAAGGCATTCATGCAGAGAAAAAGGTTACCTGATTTCTTTTACAGGTTGTCAGGGGATAGCAGGTTCCTTTAAGGGGAGCCAAGGTCTATAAAAGCTTTATTTCATAAATCCATGCTGGCCCCCTGTAATTAGTTGCCTAGCAGCCTCCACAGCAGATAGAGAGCATCTGGCTCATAAAAGGTTACTTGCTGGTTAGAGCTGAGACTGGAAGGGGGAGCTTTCATGAAACAGAGCAGGACAACCTTAAGAAAAGATTCACAGCTGTAGGAAAAAAAAAAAACAAGGATGTAAGTACTTGCAGTTAAAATGTACATTTTTTGGACAGGAAGACAGGAAGAAGGTCTTTCTTTTGGTCTGTTGAACTCTGAATTAGTGAGGTGCTTGAAAAGGCAATTCAAGGACTTTTGTCCCTCATTCTGGTTAGGAATGGAGGGTCAGTAGCCAGAGGGAGGGAAGTGAAGGCTTCTGGCAAAGGGGAAAGCTCTTGAACTAACTCCTCTGGAGGACTGCAGAGCTGCAGCAAAGCTTTGGTCAAGGTTTCCTGAGAGCAATCCAGAGAGATACATTCTGCATTGGCTTCCCGACTGGGCTTTCAGCTACCCAGTTTGTCTCGAGCAGTAAACCCTTTTCAAGATCTGTTTACAAAATCTATGGACTAGGCAGGCCTGCATGGAATTTTTTTTTAGCAGAATGCACTCTATTTCTAAAAAGCTGTATCCAGATCTCCCAGCTAGGAAGCTTTTCAGCCTTTTACCAACTAGCACATATTCTTCTGTAGGACAGACATCCTGAATCAGTCTGGCAAGCCCCTTCTTAAGTAGCTCTGTCTAGGGTGTCTGTATCGCATTTATTATTTATTTATCACCCGGTTTGTTAAAAATCTCTGCTTAGAAGCTTTTACTGGCTTATGGCTAGCTGCAAAGGACACTTTTACCCCTTAATGAAGAGCAGGTTTTTAATGTCCAGGTTCCTGACTTCGGGTTCTGTGTAGTGTTTTTTTCTTTCCTCTTAACGCTGACCTCTTTGAGGTCTCTGCCTGGCAGCTATGATTACTGGAGCTTTGAGCCAACAAGCAGACACATGTATAAACAAAAAGCTAAGCGTGTGTTCAAGTGCTGTCTAGTGGGTTCTAGGACGGCAGGGAAAATTTTTGGTCCAACACAAACTTATTATTCTGGTATCTTTTTCTTCATAGTGCATTCTCTCTCACCGTCTTCACCATTAGGTAACCCTACACAGCTAGTAACAAACAAGAACTTGGGCAGGTTGGAAGGGGAAAGGAGGGAAGTGGAGCAATGACAATAAAGCAAGAAGGGAGCAAAGTATAATTATAAAGGAAAAGGGGAATTAGGATCTTTAGAGGAAAAGTGAGCTTCTCTAGCCATTTCTTGTGATTAACCTAAGTAATTAGCAAATAAGAGCAACCTCCACAACATTTTTGCTGTTCATATAGCTGCACCCAATAGTGTGACGGAGGGAAAAAAAAGCTGTAACTGGTTGGTTAATGACTGGAGGCTGCAGCAAGTTAGAGAGCAATGGTGGGAATCCAGCTGGGGGGCTCCTTCCAGAAAGACCTCAAAGCATGCACTACATATTTTCTTTTGCTCATGTTACAAGTGCTAGAACTCAATAGAGAGTAGTTAACAAATGTATCTAGCTGGTGCTTCTTTTTTCTTTCTTTCTTGTTTTTAATTAAAGGCAAATATAGTATTTTTAAAAATGGTAGGAATGTCAATAGGCAGAACAGAAGGCATTTGATATAAAAAAAGCTTGATAATCGTTCTCCTTCACCAGTCTTTGAAAACAAGTGATGTGCACTTATGTTTTTGCAAATTAAAAGGTTCTATACACTGGCCTTAGTTCACATTTTGCTTTATTCCCCAAAGCAATGTTTTCTATATGATAATTTTCTTTCTCTGGGAATACATTATCTGACCTGAGATGCATACTCAATAAGGGACAGACAAGAATAAAAAAAGACTAGGCATTTTCAGACACTTTGAAGGATAAAGGCAGATGTTCACCTATTAGAAGATGTCTGTTATGCTAGTTATTGCTTATCTGTTGTCCATAGACGTGTTGTCTTTGTCATATCTGTGCTCACATTTAATTACTTGCGAACTCCTCAATGTTTATTTATGAAAACACCTAATCTCTTTTTTTAGATCTTCTGTTCAAATTATTTCTTTTAAATTAAGCCTGAGCCATGTTAGTGTTCCAGCATGTTGACCTTTAACTGCTTGCATTAGTGGTAATGAATACATCAGCATTGCCAGTCACAAGAAAACACTGCTGTAGGAGCAGAAAGGCTCCAATTTCCCCCGTGAAACAAGAGAAGTAGGGTGTTGTTTTTTTTTTTTAATTAGGAAAACAGCAGAAGTAACAGATCTATAATTATTAGCTGGGAGGTGCTAACTACTATATTTCCATGCCTTTTTCTTCATTTCTTTTGGTTAGCTGTTTACAATAAACTGGTAGTGAAAAATGGCAGCATTTGCCAGTGGGCAAGGGTGAGGGAACACAAGTGAGGGAATGTACCCAGACAAAAATAAGTAAAAGTCAAATCTGTGCCGCTGGGTCATATTCTCTCATCTCTCCGTGAGGTTAATTAACAGCAAAATATGCCTTACACACGTAAATGTGCGCACTGAGTCCCACAGTAAATAATTCTGTCTTCATCCATTAAATTACAGAAATAACTTGTGTTTCTCAGCCTTGAATTTTAACTGGAGCTGATGAAACAGAAAAACAAATAAATGGGACGTCAAACTGATCTTCAAAAGTATTTTGGGTCTTCCAAATATGTGACTCGATGCACATGTGAGTCAACAATATGATTGTTGTAATACATGAATTTGACTGCAGCTGGAAAAGAGGTGACTTGTGCTCCCTCTTTTAAATTATTTTAAAGACAAAATGTTGGATACTATAAAAAGTGGTTTCCTTGGCCCAGCCTGAAAAGGCAATTCCCAAATTCTGTAGCTTTTGTTTGTGTTATCTGCTCCATTTAATTTCCTTTGTAAATAAATTCATGGACTTATTACACGAAAAATAAAATGTGAGGGCACCATAGATTTTAGTCTTAAAGGGATGTTTCTGCTGTTGACACGTGTCGGTAAAAGCAACATTTGTGTTGCTGGTAGACGAGCTGCTGTGCTTTGACTAGGAGATTACAAATAGTCTTGGCAGAGTCAGTAAATGTGACAGCAAGAGATTCTAGCTACAGTAGAGTACAGTTTGATAGGATGTAGTGCTAATGCCTGCAGGATGAAAGAACATGCATTCAAGTTCCCCACAGAGACTTTGGATCTTTTCTAGCACATACCCATAGTAGGACAAGCGCTGGAAAGGAGCACTCTCTTGAATGCAGTGCATGGAGCCTGGTTTCTTTTCTCTCTCTCTCTCTTTCTCTCTCTCTCTCTCTTTCTCTCTCTCTCTTCTTCCACCAAAAGGCAGATCTTGGAGTGATTTCTGAAAGAAGTAAATCTAATATCATTGCCATAAGTCTACCTGTACTTTCTCTCTACAAAGGAGATTCTGACTTTAGGGACTATTTCCTAGTTTGTGTTGAGCAGAGTGATGGCCATTTTTGTTCTCTGTCTCTTAATTTATGAAATGCTGTGATATGGATTCGGAACAAAAAACTTTACAATAAACTTTAGTCTGTAATAATCTGTTAAACTCATTATTGTAATTTCTTTCTCTACTACACGTGTGTATAGGCATATACGTATGCTATTATCTGGGCATTTGTTTTTTGTATTTCTGGTTACCATTTGGTTTTTAATACTGAATGAACACTCAAATAGTCCTTCCTTACTCATCAATACAAAACTCCCATTAACTTTCTTCCCAGCCTCCACTTCAACAGTAACTGGCCTTTTGAGTCTAATTGTTAAGCTGTGTAAAGCAACATATTTTATGTTCAACTATGACTGATGTCTGCGGTATTGGGCTCTTGTTTGGTAGTATTTTGTGGCTGTGGTATTATCTTCAGGTAATCGTTCTAATTAAGGTTTGATCTGATTTAGTTTGCTGCCCAAAACCACACTATTTTCTATTTTGTTTCTTAACAAGAAATGGAACTGCTGTATTCCAGTCTCACAAATATTGAGAATCTGTGTTTCTAAAACAGGGTGTTGGTTTTTTTTTATTTAACACATGACCAAAGAGTGGAGAGGGCTTCGTACCATTCATCCATTTCCCACATGCAGAACTGTTAAGGACTTGCTCATCACCTGATACTAAAATAGGGTAGTCCAAAGTGTTCTTAGGACTGCTAGATATTTTCAGAAAGCAGTGATTTGCCAGCATTTGCTCTACGCACTTTTTATGTCAATGGCTGAAAACAGCAGAAATAGGTAGAGACAACTTGGTCAACTTGATGCCACTGTGGGGCAGCAGGGAAGCCTTTGCGGTACCACAACACCCCTGTGTCAGTAGAAAGGTACAGCAGCAAAAGAATAACATGAATAACATGCCACCTTTTAAACCTGAGACTGTTGTCATACAGGAAAAGGGGGAGAAGGCCAGATGGCTTTAAATCCTGGTCACAGACTGTGGACTGTCTTACTTATCTTTTCAGCTCCTAATATTAGTGTGGGATGTAAGTGTCCATTAAAGAAATAAACAAAACCCAAAATGTGACAGACTTCCAACTTCATTTGGAGCTAACTTCATTAAAAGCTGGTAGACTTGAACAGGAATAAGGCTGATTCTTCTCTTGCCTACACTTTATTATTTGTCTGAAATGAATATTTTTGCTCTTCTCGGACAAAATTTCTGGTAAACTTCTTATTTTGGTACTGCTTTAAATTCTACTAGCTCTGAATACCTCACTGACCTGTGTCTTTGTACTTTTCAGCAGCCACAAAGTGCAAACAACATGTGTGCATTGACCTCAGTATCATTCTTTTGCCAGTTGGGGTTTTTTTTCCTGATTTTCTGTTGGGTTTGGCCACTACAATCAAGTAACAGGATTTCTGTCCAGTAGAGAAATATTGCTGTGTTTTCTGACTTGTTCAGTGGATTGAGTTGGTAAACACTGGTCGGTTTTTCCTGTTATAAATGTGAGGTGTGCTTTTTATTTTTGCTACCAAAATTGTTTAACAAGTAATAGAATGGCAGATTGAAAAAAAAAAAAATCCTTTTTGAAAGCATTGATTTTTTCTTTTAGTGGTGGTTTCACCTTTTACCTTAACACCCTAAAACAAAACTCACTTTTATTGTAAAGGTATGAATATGCACATCCAAATGTACAGACAACTCACCTTTAAAGTGAAATAGGAGAGGCAGGAAAAAAATCTTTATAGAAGAGACATCTAAGTTCTGTTTTATCTTCACATCAAGATATGTTTATTTTACAGGTTGGGGGAGTGTCAATAGAAATGTTTGTCTTTGCTGCAGAATTGTCTACATCTCTGTAAATAATTTAATTGAGCTGTGAATATTCAGTGATTGAAACCTAATTACTTCATGGCTTAATTTGAGTACTGCATGACTGCTCTGGAGTTGCGGGTAATTTAACAATGTAGAAAGTACGTGAACATGGAATGTTAAACAGTGACTGGGACAGAGCTAAAAATTAAAAAATAACTCTCCTACAGTTTAAAAGTATGCCACTGACAGGGATGTTTGTACCATCCAAGGGCTTTATACAGACAGCTTTATGCACAGTGCTTTCTGAAATATCTATGGGAATATCTTTATACATCATTAAGTAATTGCTTTCCCCTCCCCATAGAATTTTGTAATAATTTTGCTCATAAAGATTAATGACGTAGCACAATCAATCACTTTCACTCCTGTGAGCTTCAGCGTTCAGTTTTAATAGCAGGTTAGACGTCATGCAGTTACTTTTCCTATGAGTTTCTTTAAACATTTCCACCAACAGTCTCGTTGTTTCTGGAGGGAATGTGAAGTCTGTGCTTTTCCTGAAGAGGCATTTCAATCATGTTAAATTGCACGGCATGCAGTGCTTCTGTGGTGTATGCTTCTGATACCTGTAAAATGCAGCTATCATTGAATATTGTTCCTAAAGAACTTTAATCCCTGTCTTCTAGGGCCATGACAGATCGAAACCATTATTCTTATTATATATGATTCTAAGCTTCTAGTTTTGATCTGACTTGTAATAAACTCCTAATATGAATGCCTATTGTTAAATTATATATAGAATTAATATTTAGCTCCCCATAAAATAATATACTTCTAAAGAAGTCTGCATTTTAAATTGCATTCTCATTTTTCAGAAGTGATTAGGAAGGTTCAAGGAGTGGGGGGGAAATTCATTTGCAAAAAAAAAATGTGTACCATGTATTCTCCAGTGGACAGCAAGGGAAATGAGAATAATGGAAAACTAGAAGCACATGAATAAAGATGATCCACAATGCTTGTATTGTTCATCTATTATTTCAGGTACCAGTCATCAATAGTAATGTGGTCAATAATTTACTAGCATTTTACTGAGATGAATAAATAAGACTTTCCATTAATTTATAGGTTTATTATCTAAGTTTCTGTTCTATGTTCATATGTCTCCACGAAGATGTGTAGGAATTGTCAGAAAATGGGTTTAAGAGTTATCTGGGTTTCATGACAATGAGCTAAAAGGATATTACGGTTTTACTCTACTGAAGTGCTACCATGATAAAAATATTTGTTGAGTTTGGTTTTCTTTTCCTAACTATGTGTTTATATGAGTAAAATGAGAACTATTCACAAGAAGTTCTCATCTTCAGTAAATTAACTAAGGGCACAAAGGGAAGCACCCTGCAGTTCAGGCAGGCCTTCAGAGTCAATATGCGTCAGGTATGTTAGATTACTGCATGGACCTTGCAAAACAAAACCTGTGAGCTTAAACTGAGCAATCCCTAAACCAGGAGAGAGACTGGCTGTGCTCTGTTAAGAGGTGATCTCTCCTTATTGGGCATCAAATGACCTCTGTGATGGGTTTTCTGCAGTGCCAAACAGAATTTAGTGCTGCTCTTGGTCTTCCTGTGGCATAATGAGGTTAATTCTTGGGAATGACTGTAACAACTGTTATAGCCTGATGCAGAAATGGTCAATCAAGCTATGGTTGCAGCAGAAAAAGTTTCAACGATTAAACAAAACACAAACACAAAACCAAAACCAAAAAACTCCACAAACATTCTTGATTGGCTGAGGTGGTTTGGTATTTTAATATTTGTTCTATTATATTTGCAAATCACTGTAGTAACACAGCTTAGTTTACATTATTTCCTTACTTGCTTTTTAGTCTGCTGTCGTGGTTTAAGCCAAATCTGCTACTGGGGACATGGGGCACCCCAGATGGGACCAACAGATGCACCTCTCTACCCCTCTTCAAAGAGAGAGGCAGAGGAGGGAAAAAGAGACTTAAGAGTTTAGAAGGAACTAAACTACTTTAATGAAATATTAATAATAAAATAAAAAGAAAATAATGAAATACATACAAAACTGTATCAAGCTCCCAAGATGAAAATCACATCACCGGCTGGCACTGGGGAAGTGTCAGACTGCACTCAGTGATGGACGGGAACTGGATTCCGGATCTGGATTCAGGATCAGAATCAAAGGCAGACAAACAGAGTCCTCCTCAGATGTCGCCCATTGAAGAAAGAGGCTGACCCTTTGATCCCTCAGCTTTTATACTGAGCATGAGGCAGATGGGATGGAATACACTGTTGGTCAGTTTTGGGTCACCTGTCCTGTCCGCTCCTCCCCACAGGTGGGACCCCACTGTACTTTTCCGCTTCCGACCCTCCGGCGGGGCACATAACAAAGTTATCTGGCCTTGGCTGTTGTAGCAATGAGTATAAGCAAGAGCCTCTCTGCACACCGTGCCTTGGCATCAACTATAACCCTTGGCTAATACTCTCCTCTGAAAATCCAAGTTTATTCTCATGGATATGTACCGTTTAGTTCCTGATCCAATATCCCTGCCGTGTGTTGGAATAGCTTTGATAGTACATCTTGCAGATTTTTCTGTTGTGATTTTGATACTGTACAAGATAATGCCTGGGGGCAGAGAGTGGTGTGGTGTGGTGTGGTGTGGTTTGGTTTAGGCAGCCTGCTATGGCCCTGCTAAGATAAGAGAAAGGCCAGATTTTGTTCTGTACTTCAGCCTAATGGGTGGAATCAGTGTTTAAACTCGCCTGATGCAACAAGAGCTATACTACTGTATACTTGCAGCCTGATGGGATCTAGCCCTCTCTATTTGCTACTCCAGTCTGTGTCCACAGGGCAGTTCCTCAAAGTGTCCTTCTGCTGTAGAGCCCTAGAGGCTTATAATAGCTTGTGGAATATAAGCTTTCTAGGAGCCTACATAGTGCTTGGCCCACATAAGTGTTGTGCTTAGAGTGCCCAGCATGGAGGACAGTTGGGTGTTTGCCATCACCCCGCAAAGCCCAAAGTGTTGTCTAAAATGGGACAACACTTCAATCACGACTACCTTTGCTGCTAAGAGGGCAGGTTCATAATATGTGTCACCTTAAGGATCTAACCTGCATGTATGGAGAGACTGAAACCGGTCATACTGATTCACAACAGTCATCACATTAGACAGTAGGAGGAGACAGCTGTCTGAAACTTGTCCTCCATGGAGTTTCTACAGCTTATACCTTCCAGAAAAGCTTTTTAGACTGGGGCTGTTCTGTGCACAGTAAAATAGGGACAGAGCCCTCAACTCACCCATAAGGCAGAGGAGAGAATAATTCATACCCTAAACAGTACCCTGAGCACTAGTGTGTACACTAGAGTGTAAGCTCCCAAAGGAATGGTGATGTTTCACTGTCTTATTCAATAAAAAGTATTTAAGCTGTACCTGGATCAAGGATCTAACAACTAATTTTGTGATATTCTCTTACTGCTCTGTCTTACCAACCTTTCCAGTATGTCACAATACATAGTACAAAAACTCAGACCCATTGAAAATATAAACATATGTTCCCTGAAAAAGTTCTCTGCACTCCAGAGGATGGGAATAGCATCTTTTTGTGGTTCTTCCCTCCTTCCTTCCCCCACGAAACTCACTGTGGTGGTGTTCATAAGAAATGTCTCTGGCACAAGGGAATCTGAACTTTTTTAGCGTGTGCTTGCAAATGTTTTGATCAGTTTGTGATGTAGTTTTCACCTTCAAACATAACCTGAGAAGTCCCTTTAATACAATTTATGATTCCAGTTGTCCTCACTAGGATTGTCTTCAACCCTGAGGAGACTTTTCAAAAGTTGTGTATATCCAGATAGTGACCCTTTCAAACTCTCTAGGTGCTACAAAATGCAATCCCTTGACTCCGGAAAACTCTATAAAACAACCTACCGGCCCAGCTGTTTTTTCCTAAAAGCACTTTGCAACCATTAAGGTACATAGAGACAAGATTAAATGCTTTTTTGCACTGTAAGACTACATAGGAACACAATAACTTTCTAAAGTTCATCAATATAATAAACGTTCTCTGGGTTTGTTTTTTAAATTTATAAATGCTCTTACAATATATACAAGTAAAGAAGTACTCCAGAAATTCTACTTTTCCAGGGAGTATTTCTTCAAGTAACCCGTAAGTCCAATCCAGATGAGGTGCTGTAAGACAACTTTAAAACTCTATTGAAGTAGAACATAGCCAAGTATTTTGTTCTCCTGTGTTTGAGAAGGTGGAAGGAAGATGCTTAGCATAAAAAAAAATCGCATATTTCTACTGTTTTTTGACACAAGACATGATTATTTTCTACTGCTGTTATTGCTGTTATTTGACTCCACCAGCAGGAGTGGGACAGGAGATACAAAACAGGGAAGCACAGAGAATCCTGTGCATTGTGTCAGGTGGGTAACTGAGGGATGAGTGTGTGCTGGTGTGCTCTAAGTGATATGTCTTTTCAGTTATGCAGCAAAATGCAGAGGTTTTGAGTGACTCAACAGATTTCTGTATTTCCAGTGACCTAAAAGCTGAAAAACGGGGTTATCCTTCACTGTGGTTTACTTTGCTTTATGAAAAGCAAGGAGCTAAAGTAACATCCTAGTAGTAAACGGGAGTACCACCGTGGTTTTGCAGCAGTTGAAACACTTGCCACCACCAAAACAGGTTCAGTGACTCACCACAGCTTGAGTCCATATGCTGACTCTAGTCAGTAAATGCAGTGCAGGAGACTTCAGACTTCCTGCTGATTAACACTTGTTTCCACCAAATACCTTGTTCTTTAATTAAGCCAGTCTTCTTAAATGTAATGTTAGTAATGGTATGTTGTCAAATGGAGCAGGTGGAGAGAAGTCCAGGTGGCCATTTTTTTAATGGGAATGGTAACTGTGAAAGTGAGTGTGCTAAAGGATTCAGTGTTAATAGTATGTGATAAGAAACAGAAGTATCCTGAAATATGAAACTAACACTTTTATTGGAATTACAGAAAAATTAGTTTGCAAGGGACCTTCAGTTAAGGCGGGGGCAACTTTTAAGTTACACCAGGCTGCTCATTCCAAACATAACTCAAAGTACATCCTGGCATGACAGTGAAGATTCACATTAAGGATTTCTTTTGTTTCTCCCGCAGTCCTGAGGAATCAGGGCACTGCGTTCACAAACTCCTTGAGGGTTTTGATCAACTGCTGCTTTAAAATACAGCAGTAAAATGCAGGACACAGCTCAAAAATATTACATGCTGTGTTCTGGTTTTGCTCTTCCCTGGGTCTTCTTTCCTTGATGCACTTCTGCTTAGCACAGGGTAGATAACAAGGAAAGGTATTCGCAGTATTCACATAGGTGAATCTACAGGTATCTGAAGTAAACCCGAGCTCTTATGTTCTCCATGAAGACAGAGGCTTATGCAGAGCACCAGCATTGAAATCCTGCCCTGAGTTGTCCTCTAGAACTTTGTCTCTACTGAGTAGGAGACTAATTTCCAAATCCATGCCACTGTCAAAAATGTGAATGCCTCCCAGTGTGCAAATCAAAATGCCAAAAGGCCTAGGTGGCCTTACCATCCAGGAGGTCACATATTCATAGTCAACTTTTTGCATGTTGTCAGTGCCTAACTGCTTGTTTGCGTCTTATCTTGATAATGAAAAGATTATTCAGGTGTATATAAGCAATCTGGCCCAGTACTATAAAGATTATACAGTCCCTTCACATACAGTAAGATGTTGGCTTGTATTTAGTGGAAGGAATGATTTTTCTCCTGCAAAACCATCATTGCTTTCTTCATTTTTTTTTTCTGATGTTTCTAATTGTTGAAATACTTAGTCATTCTAATGTGCTTCTCTGTTCTGCTCACTTTTCAGCATCTGAGTAAGTGACAAGTGGAAATATCCAATTAACAAATATTTCTTAGTTACATTTTTCTGATTTCAGGACAGCATTCTCTTAGCCAATTTTGAAACAGATACTGTGGCTCCTCATATGACTTGACACTAGTACAAACCTGTCCCTCACATAAGAAATGATGTCCAAACTGGCTGCAAACTGAGAGATTCACATCTAGGGGGAACATTGCTCGGGAAGCACTGACACCTTATTGCATGCTGTCCTCTGTACTTTTGCAACCTCTGTAAAAGAAGGTTCCCAAAGTAATTCCTATTTGATGCAATGACATAAGGAAACATTTTTTATTTACTTGTATTCCCTCAACACTTCCTAGACTTCATTTGGCTTGGATCTCACACACACCATGAAGGAACAGTAACCACTTTGACTTCAAAATATTTTTTCTTGCTACTCTTAGACTTTTTCATGATGACTCAGCTCTTCCCTAGACCTGCGTTGACTAGCAGAGATTCAGATACTCTGTTACGTATTCATATTCCTTCATGGATGATTGGTTTGGGAAGCAAGTAAGAAGCCTGGTTTCTTTTGTTCTCTACCCTGAGCATTCCTTTCACAAGCATACAAATAGTTTTCTTTCCCATCGTCATAGTTGCAGTTCAAATCTGCATATAGATTTAAATTCCATTCATTTATTGCTTTTTTTCTATACAGTTACCTTCATGTAAAAGGGAGACTTTCTAGCTATCAGTAAATTCTGTAAAGAGTTTTGAGTAAAGCTCTTCTTGCAGTTTGAATAGCAAGTGATCGCTTGTCAGATTTGATGCACAGTTGCCTCAGGTAGAGATAGGCAATGGATAAAGTTAGGAATTTTTCTTACTGTCTTATGCATTTCATCTACTCTTCTCACTCCCTCAGCATTAGTAGAGTAACTCATAAGTGACTAACCACTGTTTTTTTCCAGTGTAATAATGATCTGAAGGTCTCTGTTCACAGTTTCAAAAAATACATTTATGTAATACCAATTAGTCTTCCACTAGGATTAGAGAATTTCAGTCACACAGTTTTGCAAAAAAGGTGCTTAAATATGGCATCTTTTGACTTCTGGGTGATGGACATGAGTGAAAGAAATGTCCACGAAAGGTCCTTGACACAATCAAAAAAGAGGGGGAAATAGATTCAGCTTACTCTAGGGCTGGCTGACAGCAGGCAAATGGTAGGACACTGAACGGGGACCCTGCCTACAGGCTCAGTAATGGAGTTCCTGCTGTCAGATGAAGGGAATTCAAACCACTTTATTTCTCAAGGGGCTACTTTCCCACCTAAGGGCAAGAAAGGAATCCTGTTTTAACATGGAAACTACACTTAAGTGTTATACGCTAGTGTGTAGGACTTAGCTGGGGGAGAAAAGTTTTTCTTTGAACTTCAACTAACTTGCGTGTGGTGAGATTGCACTTTAAACTCTCTTCGTGCATTGTATTTCATCCAAGGTTCCCCAAAGCTTTTGTTAATGTTTGAATGCATTCCAGCAGACAAATCAGCAGGAATGATGGAGTTTTTCTCCAGTTTTGCACTGGCAGGTTTGCCAGACCCTGGGCAGTCTAGGCTGCCTTGAAAGTCCACTGAAGTTGATGGGCCTTGGCTGGTCAGTCTCTATCTCCAACAGAAATTCACATTTCAGATTATAGCACCGATGCAGTTGATTATGATCACTGTCTATTAATCATCCATAAACATATGCCAAAGACTATTTTAATAGAAAAACTAATTTTCCTTATCACTGCTTTAGCATTAGAAATAACTTTAAACTCTGATACAACTATTGCTAATGGACACTATAGGGTAATATCTGGCATTTATAGTCACATTTATGCAACAGTAAATGCAGTAATATTGCTTGATTAGTCCAAACTGTGTGAAGTAACTGAAAAAAATTTATTAACATACAGCTTGGTTTAAGGTGAAATCACTTAAGGGATCTTAAAGCATAAATCGTTCTCTTCATATTAACTCTTTTAATAGCATACAATGCTAAAACATAGTTTTAGAACACTAGGCAAATTCAGAAATAAGGTTTGTTATTTCTAGTGTTCTTCAGTGCAGCTATTTCTGTTTTCAATTATGTTTTTCTTTTCTCATTTGCCAGTCTGCCGTTTATCTGTAAAGCACTGCTATATATAATCGTTTTCTCCCTTTCAAGACATAGATACAATCAATTGTTTAGGTTCTGCTCACAACCCCAGGGGAAAGACATTTGATACTTTATCCTTCTGAGTGCCATAAATAAATAGCATCAGATAGTGAAAAAGAGAACACCAATACTTTCAGGCATAGAAGAGAATTGAGAAAGCACATGCTATTACTTTCATTTTTACTGTGTTCCCTAGTCTTTCCTTTTAACCTGATTATGCCTGGGATTGTTATGGGAAGCAAAGCCTCTGACTCCCTTTGGTTCTCACCAACTGTTTCTGTAAAAGCCTGCAAACAGTAACAGTGCTTTGAAGCATTGCAGCGATTTTGAAACAGGAATTTCTCTTTCTGTCTTCATACATATTCCAAAGGATTGTGCAGGGTCTCTTCACAAACTGTTTTAAGAAATGCCTGTAAAGGTCTTTGTCTCAGCTTTCCAGAACAGTCCAAGATAGCCAGTAAAGGAATGCTAACAAGCATTAACAGTATAACATTTTACTCTCATGTACTATTTGACAATATTTGGGATTAATGTTTTTTTTTGTTAATTCCTTTGAGATTAATTCTAATATTTCTTTACCAATCAGGACAGGAAAAAGTCAGAAACTATTACTTAGAGAAGAAAATTTTTAAAAGAAAAAGCACGCGTGCAATTTTCTACTCAATTATTTACCAAGTGTGTTTGGGTGGTTTTGCATGCTTTGTAAGTAAACATGTTTACAGTCTGGTGAACCCTCTAATGAAGTACACTGGGAATTTTTTTACAGAAACGGTATGACTGTAACAAGCTTATTCAAATGATGTTTGATATGAACATAGATTTCTTTTTAAACTAAGTTCTGGAGGTGTGACTGAAGACCTCATATGGACTCTTATTAAGAATCTTGGGCACAAGAACAAGTAAAAAAAGTTTGTGATTTTTTTTTCCCCCTCAGGGGTCATTATGAGAGTGTCAATAAGTCAAAAATGTAGCATGACTGCTGTTGAGAAGATTTTTCACCTTTTTTTTCAGAGATGTCTTACAAATGTCATATTTTTCTATATTTATAGGGGTCCCTTTGGTATCTTAAGTCTAAGGTACCTCAGAAGAGGTAATGATGCAAAGTTCAGATATTTCTATGCTTTTGCCAACTTCTACTCTTTTGAGGTGTCAAAATAGCTTATTTTTAACAAAGACAAGCCTGCAGTATCAATATTATCAGTTCCACCTTGTTTGTATCAGATTGCTTGCTAATGCATATTTGTTTAGACAAATTTTATAATCACAGAATAATTAGGTTGGAAGGGATCACTGAAGGTCATCTATTCCAACCCATGCTCAAAGCTGGTCAAATCAGATCAGGTTTCTTAGGGTAGTGTCCAGTTGCACCTTAAACATNAATAATAATATCCAGAATTTCCTATTTTCCAATTTGTGTCTATTGCATCTTGTTTTATCACTGTGCACCTCAAACAAAAGTCTGAAAGCATCTGATCAGGTAATTATAATATCCTTTCTTACAACTCCATGAAGAAAGGCATTCATAAAAATTGCCAGTAATAATAATAATATGCACTGCTCATTGTTGACCAATTTTTAAATGGTCATTCTTGAAAACAACACTGTGTAGGCAAATATATATATATTGTATAAGTTCCAATTATTTCATCAGCTGATTTATTCACTCTCTGCTACTTTGTGAAAAATAATAAAGAAAAAAAATTAAGAAATCAACTAGAATCCATAAAGCTTTCAAAGACTTATGAAATCTAAATTCATCAGATTATTTAGTCCTAGGAAATAATTTAGCCACTTTGACTTACAATGGAGCTTGAAGCGAGGAAAACAGTATCCTCCTAACAAAAATCAGACAGATTGGTTCCTAATTACAATGTTATATGTTCCAGAGCCATGTAGTCTTTTGGGTTTTGTCTGTATTTTTTCTCTGAGAAGAGACATCCATATAAAACAGCTGCAGCTCCAAAAGGACTTTCAGTGCTAAATTGATTTGATTGATTCAAATTTGATTACATACTGGAAACACATTTAGTTCAAGTTAAGCACATTAGCACACATCAGCTAGAATAAAATTCCAATGGCTTCTTTGTTATTCATTAATGGAACTTAATGACTCCAACAAAACGTTAATGAAGAAAAAATATTGGCTTGCATAATTCATTTGGAAAAATTAATTAATTGTTGTATTAAGGGCAGCCTACTCCATATAGTAATTACTGAAGCTTTGGTGGGAAATTACTTCATGATATTTATTTTGCAAGCTGTTGTTTACTCCTTTCATTTCACATTGATTTCATTGTGCAGATAGTATATTTTTCCTGCAGAAGCAAATTAAACACACTTTGAAATGATGATCATAACTAAGTACTTACAATTGATAGGGTGAGTGCATTTTTACACTCAAGCTGTTAACATGTTTACTACATTCAGCATCTATTGGAAAGATGAGAAAATTTGTCTAGAAATAATATATGGAGTCAGGAAAGACCTTTGCAAGAGCTAATTTACCAGTTCCAGTGGACTACCGAAATAGTCACTTCAGCTCAGCTGTACCTTTCTAACAAGTAGAAAATAATTTCTGGGGCTGTATTTTCTTCTTGCTAAGTTCCATTAAGAAATCTCTGAGAAATTCCCATAAGATGTAATATTAAGACAATGAAGGCATCTTCTAGAAACATTTTTTTTTCTTTTCTTCCCATAATTACTTGACAACAGAAATTTTATTTCAATGGACCTAAAACTTTAGGTAGAGCTAGACCTAAATCAAGACAGAAGTCGCTATAAGAGTCAGGTCGTAAGAGTTACAGTCCAACCCTCTTTCCCTCACACATGTTTTAATCCTATAGATTTGTTGGGTCTGATGGAAGACTAAACCCAGTGCAGGCATTTTTCTCACTGCAGTAAGACATTGCAGTGCTTGCTTTTTGGCTCCTAGCATCCAGAACTAGGGACCAATCAAGGGCTTCATTTACTACTTACCCAGGTCAGGATTTGGTCAAACTACTCTGCAGCTCTCACATGTGCCGTGGATCAAAGATTCCTTAGCATGGAAATCAGATCATCATGGAACAAAAGGAAAGAAGGCTGGTGTGTCAAGGGGACTGGGGCTTGCCCTAAACCCCAGAAGAGGGAAGTGTTGTGAGGTTCCCGTATCCATCCACCCATCCACAGATGGTTCCAGCATCCATCCCATCCATTGAGGTATGTAAATGAAACACCCGATAAGGGGGTTCAAAAACACAAGCTAGACCAAGACAACAAAAATGCTGCGCAGAATTTTTTTCTCTCCTTTTTGTTCTAGGTTCATGGTTAGACATGCATCTCCTTTATGTTCATGGCAGATCAGTCTCAGTGGAAGAAAAGCATGAGCAAGAAACTATTCAGTAGGGCACTTGTCAGTGGGAGATGTGGACTCAGCCGATGAGGGCACTCCTGTTCCGCAGGTGACCATTCTGTGCTATTTCTTTATGCAACAGCTAGGTTTTTGGAGAAGGTAGACACTTACGCAGGGAGCATAAGTGCTTATCACAGGATCCTGGCTGTATTCTGTAAATAAGGCAAATAGAAGATCAGTATATAATTCCTACTTTTAAAGGAATCTTAGTTCTTTACTGGAGCTAACCCTTAGCTGATAAAATT
This sequence comes from Ibidorhyncha struthersii, assembly GCA_013398815.1. Classification (NCBI taxonomy): domain Eukaryota; kingdom Metazoa; phylum Chordata; class Aves; order Charadriiformes; family Charadriidae; genus Ibidorhyncha; species Ibidorhyncha struthersii. Next base: position 428,159 of record VZSZ01004481.1, on the reverse strand, counting down.
AATTTTTAATTGAAACCTGACATGAAAGTGATGTTAGGTTAAACAGCAGCTGGCATCATTCAGTAGTCTTGCTGACAGCAAAAAACAAAGTTTGCCTGGAGGGATACAATTGACTGGAGCCAAGTGTCACTTACCTAATAATGGACAGCCAAGAAGGAAAAAAAAAAATACCAACACAACACTTCTTTTAAGTGTTTCTCCAAGGGCAGTAGGAGTTTTGTTTTGTTTCCTCCCCTGGAAAATAAATGTTATTTTATCAGTGTTAGGTGAAGGGGAAATGTGCGAGTAAAAATATTATAGACTTCTAACCAGAATCCCAGAAGAGCCAGTCCACTGTGCGCTTGGAAGACTCTTCAGGCTCTGGATGTAAAGTGGAACCATATGTCATCACATTGATAAAACCATAACAAATAAATCAGAGTTTTGTTCTGCAGTTGGCTTCTCATTGATGCTTAGAAATTTGGGGGATTTAATGAACAGTGCTTGGCTATGATATTATTGTTTTAATAGAAAAACAAAAGCTGCTTATATGTCTTGGCATTTCAATCATGGCCCATGCACCATGTATGGTTTGGATTTTCTTTTTTTCCACTTAAGAAATTAATTTTAGCAACTGCTGTTGCCTAACCAGCAAAGAAACTGTCTGACCACAGGAGATATGATCCAAAGCCTACTGTAATTTATGTGATTTCTCACTGCATTTAGTAACATTTGCATTAAATTTTGTACTTAGCAATCTGCATGGAACATAGTAGGATAGAAAACAGGTAGTGGAGATGCATTATTTTAGGTGGAATGAATTTCTAAAATCCTCCAGAAATAGTTTTCTTAGGTGGCTATTTCTCTACAAATATGAAGTCCTCTCATTTTACTACTGAGGCGTGAGAAAAAAACACTGTAGGCAGTTCTCTTCTGTGGTTCGAGTGGGTCTAGGGAGGACTTTTTTCCAATTTCTCCTCTGATAACAGTGAAAAGGACGTACTGTTTATGAAAACTGAGGTAGAAAGCAAAATTCTACTACCAAATAAAGGCAGAAGTTTCCTTCATCATAAGTGAAAAAGAGACGATTGGTAGAAGACTTAAACTTTATCTTTAGTAGCTTCTGGTCACTAGTATACAAGATTGTTTCCAGTGAAGCTGAGAATGACTCACAATATCAAAGGCTCAGCAGCTTCTGTGACTTTTACCAGTTGGCAAGGGTTGACCAGCATGACAGGCTGGATTTTCTGCTGCTTTTGCAAGCAAAGGACAAAACCAGGAAAGAATGTGAAGAAAATTCCAAGGCACTACAGGGGATTCAAGTCTTCAGTCTCTCTCCTGACAGGCAGTGCAGGATCAGCAGCAAATGAAAGCGGAAGAAAGAAATGGTGGAAAACATGGGGTTTTTTTCCTTTTCATTTTCATTGAATGAACACCTAAGGTGCCACATGATGGCAGCACAGGCTGCAAAATGCAAAGGAGTTGCTGTACGGAGTAACCAAGACAGAGAAGTAATGTTGAATCTCTTATCTTACAAGGTGCTTCTGAGGGGTAGGGTATCGCTGAACGTGACTGGCTGCAAAGTGCAAACATGAGTTTTTCCTTTGTACTACTTATGTCTACAGAGAACACTTTTCCTCTTCTTGAGATCATAGAGTATTTCTGCTCAGATTTATGAGGTGTTATCATCTCTGGTGACCTTCTTTTACTTTCCCACACCCCCAGAATTTCCACGTTTTCTTTAAACAGTAATTCCTTCATCTCAAGATGCACTTGCTGCACTCTGGGACCCGCTCCACCCGAACAAGCCTAAGGTTACGGCTTAGCAGGGCTGGGCATGCTTGAAAGCAAAGGCTGGTTGCAACAGAAATCTTTCCTTTCCAGGTACAGCAGTCTCTGGCACCATTTCAAAAATTTCAGGATTCAAAAAGAAAAGCAAAATGAACCACAGGAAGGAAAACAGGCTGTAATTTTGCCACCTGACTGAAGGCGGGCTTGGGAGCTGTGATGGAGAAGGGGTGGTTTTGAAAGCTGAGCAAGGCACCTTCTCCGCTGCCTTTTTAACCCTCCTTTTCTTGTTTTGGCTTCCTTTCTGTCCAAGCTTAATCCTGACCATCTGAGTCTGTGCTCCTTTTTCACCTGTCAACAATGAAGTATATAGTAGACAAACATGCAGTAAATGAAACTGTGAAGACCATAACACTTGCAAACTGAAATAGCAGTGTGAAAACAAAAATGGATAAATCACTTTATCTGGATATGGGATAGCGCTGCCTTTTAATTCCATTTCATTCTAAAATGATCTGTGGAAGATTTTTGCAGTGTAAGAGTTGCTGCAGTGTTTAGTGTGCATTTGGGTTGTTTGCAGTAGCCGAGCGTGCAGTTTTGGGTTGGAACAGGTACTTTAAACTCTCGCTTTATTGCCATCGTATGCTGCCATCCTGAGGCCAATTGTTGCAGTGCATATTAAACCGTGCGAACTACTGGCTGACTGTGCCGGGCTGCACCAAGGCTGCGCTCCACTCCTTAGCGAAATCTAACTCCAGATCACCTTTTGAGTCTGTTTAAAATCGTTGCCGTTTCAGAGGTGACTCGAGATAATTTTTGATTTTCATTCCAAGTAGGTAAATTAAATTTCATTTTTAATAAGCACACAAGATTCTATTGTACTTTCAGTTTGTATTTTTGGTTTGAAATCATGCTAATTACTATTTTTATGATTGAAGCCTAATTTGATGTTCTCCTTCACTAGATGCATATAATCCCGCCTGATACAATTATTCTTTGCCTTTTCTGGGTCATAGATTATGTGTCTGCAAGTGGCATATAACCTATAACCTGTTATGTTTGAGTCCTAAATGCTGTCCTAGAATTTGAGTGATGAGTATGCTGCCTTCATAGCTGCGTGCTATTTCTAATGTATGTTTTGATCATAACAAAAAAGCCTTAAAATATAACTTAATATTAAAGTTATTCAGTGAGATATGGAGGGAGAGAAACTGGGAAGATATATTTCTGTGATTACTCAAAAAGGTTAAATACTTGAGTGAACTAGTAAGAACCTTTGTAAATTCTTTCCTTTGCGAACCCACATACAATATCTCCCTCATCTCCTTTTATTGATTGAGTCATGGGGAGTGCTGGACCCATTTTATCACATCTTTTTCATGGAAATTATCATCTAGGTACTCATTCTTGCACCTGCTCTCCTTTTTTTTTTTTTTTTTCTTCCTGTTTCTTAAGGAAGGCAATTAAGAATGTCCCTGGATAGAAACAGAGTCCCACAAGTTTCTTCCACAACCCACCATGGCAGAACTGGTGAAAGGTTGTGAATAAGATTCAGCATTGGTTCATCGTCTCTGTTTGTCCTGATTACTGTATACAGCAACTCTTGTGCAGATTTTCTCCTCTGTTCAACTGTTGATTCCTGTGTGCCAGTGAGATCCTCTGCTTTGGCCTGATAGGCAGAATGGGAGTCAAAATATCAACTGGGTCATGTTATAGACTGGACTAGCAGTTAATGTAGTCCCTGTATTGTGTTTCTAAAATTGACTGCAGATATTATAAATTATGAAGCATAAAACTCATTACTATTAGCAATGAAATTTTTCAACTAGTGTTGGCCATGAAACATGACAGCTTTAACTGTTGTCTCTGCCACCCTCCCTAATGTAACTGCAGTTTTCTTCTTTGTGTATAACATTAAATGTTTTACAATTAATTGCATAAGAGTTAGCTTGTCTTCATGTGGCTTACTGCAATATTTAAGATTAGTGGATACATTTGGCTTGTTCAGCCTGGAGAAGGCTCTGGGGAGACCTTATAGCAGCCTTCCAGTACACAAAAGGGGCCTACAGGAAAGATGGGGAGGGACTCTTTATCAGGGAATGTAGCGATAGGACAAGGGGTAATGGTTTTAAAGTGAAAGAGGGTAGATTTAGATTGATTATTAGGAAGAAATTCTTTACTCTGAGGGTGGTGAGACACTGGAACAGGTTGTCCAGGGAAGCTGTGGAGGCCCCACCCCTGGAAGTGTTCAGAGCCAGGTTGGATGGGGCTTTGAGCAACCTGGTCTAGTAGAAGATGTCCCTGCCCATGGCAGGAGGGTTGGAACTAGATGATCGTTAAGGTCCTTTCTGACCCAAACCATTCTATGATTCTATGATTCAGGATGGAGAATCCTGACAAGAAGCACAGGGTGGAGCTTCAGGACATGTATGTTCTGCAGGAGGATCCAAGTTTCCCAAGCTCTCTTTCAATCAATCTGAAATAGCTGCTGTCAGGATCTTCAAGAAACACAGAAAAAGCTCAGCTAAACTTCTTCCCAGGAGTTTGACAGCTGAGGAGAGGGAAACGTACTTACTATTGTGGAGTACACTGAGCTGTAAAATTGATTCAGTATCTTTATGCTGTGATTATAAGTTAAGCCAAGAATACATACAGCCGTTAGCTAGATGCCCTTTTTAGCACTTCTACAAACACAAATACATTATATATGGAATTCTAATGGTTTTCTGCAGGGGTTTCTTTAGGAAAACCTGAAGGACTAGATCCAGTGGAAGTCAGTTCTGGAAATACTACACCCCCTTTAAGCATGAACTGGTATGAGGTTTTTTATCTCTGTAAGTACATACAGCTAGATTTCCATTAATAATATTTATTCTTTAAAGCAAATTTGTGATTTGATCCAATTCTTGCTTATAGAAGATTTCTTAGGTAATCAATTGAGAAGTGAGATTGGAGAAAACAGCTTGTAACAGATTTGTGACAATATTATAGTTAAAACATTGTTTTTTAGAAATTTGTATGATTATGAAAATCGATGCAGTAAAGACACTCAGTCATCATATAAGAATATTAGGAAAAGAGATGTACAGATTAACTCAACTGAAATACAGAAAAATTCCATCCCTTTACAGTAACATGAACTAAATAAGACACATGAAGTTTGTGAATGTGTTTTACAAAAATTACAATTATCATTTTGAGGAAAAAAAGTCATGTTTTCCATCGTAAGATGAATGCAAATATTTATACTCCTATGAGTGCACAAGAGAAACAGCGTAAAAAACACCGTCATGTGATAAAAGTCAAGTGCAGTACTGTGGTGCTGTTACATCTGTTGACTGGAAAAGAAGCCAACTGCGTCAGGCAGTGTTGTATATCTGATAACGCTGTCCTTCACTTTTCAATCAAATGCTTCTTTGGTTTATTCCTGTCATAGTTTAACCCTGGTAGACAGCTGACACAGCCACTCGCTCACTCCCCTGCAGCAGGATGAGTGGGCAATCAGAAGGGTAAAAGTGCTAATTGTTTTTTTTGTAAAGGGTAAAATCTTACAGGTTGAGATAAGGACCATTTAATAGGTAAAGCAAAACCTCCACGCACAGCAAAGCAAAACAAAGATTTCATTCACTGCTTCCCATCAGCAGGCAGGTGTTCAGCTATCCTCAGGAATGCAGAGCTCCATCACATATAATGGTTACTTGGGAGGACAAACGCTGTAACTCCCAACATCCCTCCTTCCTCCTTCTTCCCCCAACTTTTATTGCTGAGGACAATGTCATATGGTATGGAATATCCCTTTGGTCAGTTGGGTTCAGCTGTCCCCTCTGCGTCCTCTCCAGTCTTCTTATGCACCCCAGCCTGCTCACTGGTGGGGTGCTGTGAGAAGCAGAAAAGGCCTTGACTCTCTGTAAGCACAGCTCAGCAATAACTAAAACACCCTTAACTTAACAACACTGTTTTCATCAGAAATCCTGACCATAGCACCATATAAGCTACTATATCCCAGCCAAAACTAGTACAACTTCTTTAGAATATACACTCTGTAGTGTAGGCTCTTCTCGTTCGCTATTTGCTATTTGCTTGTATAGATTAGGCACGGTGAACCTCTGACCTATGAGTCTTACTGTTAACTGGAGTAACTTAAGACACTGAAGTCTCTGGCTACACGGCTGGTACCAGCCCTCTTACAGGAATAAAGGACTGAGGTAAAGAAAGGTATCTGCTGCAATCTAAAGAGCATAAAAACTGTTTCTCCAGCACATAGCACGTTATACTTTTTTACTCCCAACCTTCATTTCAGTGGTGTCGGTTCCTTTCCTAATGTTTTTCATGCAACTGGAATAGTTTAGAATAATACCTTGGCAAAAGAGGTTGTCTCCAACAGAAAAAAAAATAAATCCAGTTATTGAATAGATTGTAGAAAAGTTACACTATGTTAAAATGGGGCATTAGACAGAGGTCTCCTTTTGTCTGTCTTAAAGTACTTCATTGTGTTATCAGACACATATTTAGCTAAAGGTGAGCACCTTAGGTGGCTGAAGGAGTACGTAATTAAATCAGCATTTGTTGCCAGCTAAGCAAATGGAGTTAAAAGTAAAGACCAGAATGTAAGAGTCACCTAAACTATTATAAGAGATGAACTCCAAAATCCCAAACCATCCAAGGAGAACAATTTGCCCAGAGGTACTAATGAGTGATTATACTAGGATGACTATGACAGTGTTTCTCCACTGTAAGTCCCCAAGTTTCTCTCCACTTAAGTTCTCTCTCTGGACAGAAAATCTACCAACTGGTTTATCCCTGAGAATGAAATGAGAATTTGAATACTGAGGGTATTGGTGGACACAGAGAACACGATATGTCTTGCAGTGCAACTTTTTCAATAAGACCTCTGTAATATGTGTATATTCCGCATTACAATAGTAGCACTCCTGTTTACGACATTAATTCTGTTTTATATAGAGACAGGTAGCACACTGGGCTGAAATTGCATCCAATACTAAGCTGTCTTTGGCTTTAGCTAAAATCTCGCTTTCTTTCCACAACATAAATGGGGTTGTTTTGCCTTTGCAAAGTGTTTTCATTTCTTCCTTTCAGAAGGTTTAACTGTTCATACCCGAGTAAAAAATCTGCTCCTGAGACACGTTTTTTTGTGTGCTCATACCTTACAGCCACATGTGGTTTTGCTGTTTAAGATGGGCATGTGTCTGTAAAAAGGTGACTGGCAGCTGTAAAACTGAACATCACTTACCATTAAATCCATGAAGCGGGTGGCATTCCAGAAATTTTAGGTCAAAACAGCCCATGCTGTTTCATCCCTGCAAAAAAGTCTTCACCCGTAACCAAGAGCAGAACTAACACCTGCCTGGTCTGTGACAGGGTATGTGCTCTGCACCCAGTGAAGTAGCTCCTTGTGCTTTACCCTGCTGTTCTTACTGCTGCAGATTCATTGGGCCCAAGAGATGAATGCTGCAAGCCTGAAAGGGCACAAAACTTAAGGAAGTACTGCCAACTTGGTCTTCGTTGCATTTGTATCTCAGATAGCAGTGAAATCTATGCACTTCATCCTGGTTCACTTTTCCTGTGAACCTCAAGGGTTACTACTTATTCCCATGAGGCATTTTTGCCACTGTTTTCTTCTAGTCTGCATTTCCTCTTACAGCTACTATACTACACTATTTTTATTTTACCTAAGAACCTCTTAAAGCATTTGGGAATGCACTTGATTAGAACAGCAGTGGGAAAAAAAGTGATATAGCAGTTCCATCTACACAGCAGAGTGCAGACAAATAGGAACAGTTCTGTAGAGCAAACCAATTGATGTTGAGGAGCAGTGTCCACACCGCATGTGTTTCGGGGCAATTTATACTCAACTATGGCTATTCTGATCCCTTGGGCTGTGTGTTCCTGCGTGTTTCACTCTTCAAGGTGAGGGACAAAAACAGGACAATGAAAAAGCAGATACAATGGAAGAACAAAGAACTTTCACAAGCAAGAAACAGAGATTATGTTGATGACTTGTACCTAAGCAAGCTAAAACAAAGATCCACCCCCCAGCTTCTGAACTCCTCCTTCCAGGCGTTCACTGATCACATTTGCAGTTTGGTGCTCTGTAATAGGTTATTCACTTTGAAGAGTTTAATCTTCCTGATAGTTTAATCTTCCTTTCAAATATGATTTTCTGATTATTGTGTTGGGCCATTTGCCTCACAGGGCATTGTATTTTAATGTTACTTTCCAGAGAGTAAACTAAAGAGTCTTACGTCTTCTGGCAAAATTAGTTTTACTGAGTGTCTCATATGGCAGGAGGCAGCTTTAGTTGCTCAACATCTCTCTTCTTCTATTGCATTTATGTTTGATCTTGTCCATGACTGAGTCATTGTTGCGGGAAATTTTGCAATCGTTGTTCTTTGAGAATTTTTATTGTCATAGTAATTTTGGTAAGAGCCAGTTAAATCATGTTGGTAAGACATGTTTGGACAGTAAGAGGAGACTGCCTTGTAGCAGCAGAACACTACTTAGTAACAGTGTCAAATCACACCAAGTAGCAAACCTCATGAACATGTATATGAATTTCAGCTTTCTTTTAAAAGCAGGTTGCATGATCAAAATAGAGACTAAGAAACAAGTTGAAGTAAATTGTACACCTGCTGATGAATGCATAAGTGGAAGTATCACTTTTAAATATATTTCTCTCCTCNCGCACCCACCGACCTCATCGGAGAGGGGCCTGACTGATGCTCAGAGAATCCACAAGTTACTGGGGTTGGCTGCGTGTTTTGGGATGTGCTCCTGGCACAAGCAGAGGCCTCCCCCTCTCTCCTCTCCTCTCCTCTCCTCTCCTCTCCTCTCCTCTCCCCTCCTCTCCCCTCCTCTCCTCTCTTTTCTCTTCTCTTCTGAAATTTTATGCAGTGAGCAAATAGGAATTTTAGCATTTTGAAGAGGTTGCTGGAATACATGCTGTCTCTGCGCATTTCTTCTCATAGCCTTTCTCTTTCCTGTGTTTGCCTGGAAGGGAAAAGAGAATTTGATGCAAATCTCAAAGAAAAGAATCAGAAATATCATTTTGGGAAATTTAAAATGTTCATTTCATAACATCCAGAGATGAAGAAAGTATTCCTTCTGTAAGCGTGAAGAATTACTTTCTCAGTGCATTAAAATTGTAACAATTTTTTATAGAAGCTCAAAGATGTGGTTGGTGCAATACTTCAAGGATTTTTTTCTTAGTCTTGGCTTGAAAATTGTTTTGAACTCATATTCATGCAGCCATTATCTACATTTAAGCTAACTCATTTTGATATGTGCCTTCTGCCTTGATCTTAACTACTTTTAATATTCTCTTCATTCTTAGTATGATGCTATCAGTTGTCCCAGATTCTGCACCTACTATGTCATCAAAAGTTTTCTGTGCTTCACTAACAAGATGTTCACCAGTCCTGCACAGCTATGGACTTACTAGTTGTTCCAGACGAACAAATCCTGTTTTCCTTGTGCATTTGAGTTTCACAGCCTGGGGTGCGTATGACCTTGACTTAAATAATATCAACAAATTTGTCACGTCATGTTTTTATAATATTAAACGTGTCTCCTTTAAACCTGTTTCCTTTCTTCTTTCATTGCAATGAACCTGTCTTTCTATGTGAAGTGCTACAGATAAATATGGTAGCTGTTGCTGAAAGCGACTACAAAAACATTATATCCCCATGTATCTCTAAATTTAGCAAAAGTTGATAAGAAGTCCATGAAGAATCTCACACAATATTAATTTAGGGATGGCTTCTTACTGTGTCAGACAGAAGAGGGGTTTATAGCAGATCCCAGGTCTCGCACTGACAAGCTGCTGGGTCATACAATCCCTGCACTGGGCAAGAGTGCCCCAGTCATTGGAGCAGTGCCTATGTTGACATTCTGCTCCCAGAGCATTTTCAAGTGAATGTCCCAGTCATCCCCACTTACTGCATGCCGGTGCAGTTCTCAGACCAGTTTTGGTATCAGCAAACTGGATTTGTTAGGAGGAAACTCAATCAAAATCTCTGCTCTGTGTTTTCATCAAACACACACACTCATCAGCCCTAACGAAGATGTAACGCTTCAGCCAGTGAAGAGCCCTTTGAATACCCTCTAATCACAGGAAGGGGACATTCAGGTCAGGGAACTAGGCTAAATCTTAGCTGAGGCCACCTGAAATTGTCCTAACCATCTTCAGTGTATAAGCAGAGGCCTTGGCACCAAGTGCTTTAACCTACTGATCCAGTGTTGGTGTGCCGGATTGTTTGCTAATGTAAAAGTAGCCCGAGACTCATATAGGCCCCACCGGATTAACCTTTGGGGCTCCATAACCCTTTCGTGGAGTGTGCAGGGAGATTCTGGAAAACCCACCTTGTGCCAGCAGTTTCCAGCACCACCTTGCAATGGCCCAGCTGCTAGATTTTAACCAATATTTAAAAAAGGAGTGATTGCTCCCTTGCAACCAAACAGATCTATGCAGACAACAATTTCCAAACTCGGTTTTTACTCCACTCCAGTCTTGTATTGTAGTAATTGACTTATTCCACATTTCACTTGTGCAAAAGTATTTCAGTTTACTTTCAGTAAAAGAGTAAACCATGATTTCAAAATTAGGTCTGTTCTTATGGTACTTACTGAACAGTGTTCTCTGTAACTCATTCTCTCTAAAACAGATTGCATGTAGATGCTTATTAGGGCATAAATGTTGAATGATTTGGCCATTTTTTGTTGCAATGTCCACCGCAACACAGGCCATAGGGAGGAAATATATACTCTGCATAGCCTGGGCTGGATGTGCTATCAGTCTTTTTATTCTAATGTCAAAAGGATTCAATTAACACTTCAATTTTTCTTCTTAATTTATGTGCATCATAGTACATTTATAGTCTATCATTATACCAATGGCTAAATAATATTCTGTTCCTGTTCTTATTGACTGCCTTTTGCAGTTTCTGTTTCCACCGTATTCATGTTCATATCATTAATGAAATCAACTTTCCATCATAGCTGTAGTCCTTGTTAACAGTAACAGTGCAGCACTGATAGCTTCATGCACAGATGCCAGGGAAGGGAGTATTCTGTCAGTCAGGTCTGCCAGTCTCTGTACCCACAGATGTTTGTGTGCATAAATGCACTGATATGCAATGTGAAACTGATAGCCACAAGTCTACAGTCGAAAACATAACCGCTGCTTCCAGGATCAGCTGATTGCACAGTCTATCTCCAGCTAAAATCAAACCATGCTTTTCAGCTGCAATAACAACCAATCAAGCTGTAGTTTATTTTATTACAATGCTTACCCTGTTTTGACCAATTAAACCATCTCTTATCGTTCAAGCAGAAGTAACTGCTTTGGAACTGCCTAACTGTCCGACAGCTTGCAAGGTTCGTCCTCCCCTGTAAAATCACATCAAACAGATTCCTCATCCCATGTACATATTTTCCTCTTCTTTTACATATATATTATTCTGTGCATGTATATCCTCCCCAAATAGACAGAAAGTGTTTAAAGGTCTAGAAAATTGTATTCAGGAGTGAGTTCTAGCCTTTGTGTAACTGTGCCAAATTTCAGAAAATGTTTAGTGCTGCATTTCTGGCGGGCATGTATTGCATCGCTGGCTGCACTCTGCTCTGCCCTGCAAACCCATTTTCAGAAGCACGATGCAGAGCAGAGCATGCCTGGCATGCTCTCCTGGGCTTGGCACCTCCCATGACACCTGCCTGTGGCTCAGTGGCAAGAGCTGCCTCGCCAGGGTGCAGAGCTGAGAACGGTGTAGAGACCTGCACCTTCGCTACAGGGAAGGATGCAAGAAATGCAGATATTGCTGCCAGAAACTCTCAGTCCTGCCAACAGGTAGTACTTGAGTAAGGGTTACAGTTGGCCTGTCCTCTCACACACTTCCTATTTGAATGGGTGAATACTATAAAAGCAGTACTGAGAGCAAAAGTGACTTTTTTTTTAAGTGGGGTACATAGGAATGCATATTCTTCCAAAAGCAGTGGCTCAGAGGTCTTTCATGTTGTGTGTTGTACTTTATCCTGAGACATGAAAATGCAGTACCAAAAGAAGGATGTCAATGAAAACATCTAACAGAAATCAGAACAGACTTTGCCAAAATGAAATAATTTTAATGAAAATGGTTAGGGAGATAGACTTTCATCAGTCAGCATTTACACCTGACTTCCTTCAAAGGTCAGTGAACCTTATAGCAAACTAAGAGGAGACAGCTATTTCTAACACCTTCCTTGCATCATTTTTCTGGTCAGAGTGAACCAGGCTTTCTTTTTTCCTGATAATCACGTTATAGACCAGTGTGATCCATGCTATACTATCACCACTACACAAATTAGACAGCTATCCTAGGAAACAATCTCATTGTATAAAATGTTGCTAGTTAGAGAAAAGGTTTAGGTTTTTTGTCCTGAATCTATACTGTACACTAGGCTTGATATTTTATCGAACGATTTTTTTCTCCCATATGATTTCTGCAAGATAGATAAAAACTAACAAATCTAACACTGCAGAGGTTATGATTGCCTGTAACGCTACCTCACATAATGGTATGATCTTTGAATTTTCATTTTGATATTGTTATTTCCTTCAAAATTTTTAAATGTAAAACATTATATGTTGTGTAATGCTTGCTGGCTGTTAAAAGCACTGTAACTGCCCCATCCCTGGAGGTGTTTAAGGCCAGGTTGGATGGCACTTTGAGCAACGTGGTCTAGTGGAAGGTGTCCCTGCCCATGGCAGGGGGGTTGGAACAGGGTGATCTTTAAGCTTCCTTCCAACTCTAACCATTCTATGATTCTATGACTGGAGTTCTAGCTGTCATCAGGTTAATTCAAGTTGCGAGGAAGCAATGAAAATTTTACTTTCAGTAACATGGCTCAGCAAAGGCTTTTTTGTTACTACAGAATTCAACAGTGGTGTGAGAAAATCATGTATCATTTGATTATCATCTAAAGGCTTCCTGTATTTGCTTTACATTAATGTTATGTGTTGAACTTCTTGCTTTTATTTTTGTTACTGATGTAGTGACAGCTTGAGCTGTGTACAAAACAAAACCCAAGTTATAAGGTGATCTTAAAACTGGGTTTTAGGGTGGCAAGGAAAAGGTGCCAGCTGCTTTTGTGTTCTGGAGCACAGGTGGAGCACAAAAGCTCATCCTGTATTCTTTGATCTGGTCAAATTATAACCTCCCTAAAGCAGGAGGAAAGAGATGGGTCTTAATGAGCCTATTTGATCTGTTTAAACATTTATGTGATAAGTCTGTAGTGGTATGGTTGTAGTTATGGGATGGTTTAATTATAGGTTGACCCGGTAAAGCTACCTGTATTTAAAGAGTTGCACAACACTTTCTTGTTTGCCCAAGACTACTTTCGGTCACTCATAAGGATTTCAACAGATGAAGATAGTTTGCAATGAAAATCTAAGCTGTGGTGGAGGCATATATCAACAGTATATTTACCTTTAGCTCAAAAATATAATGCTTTCTTAGAAAGTGAAAAAAATAAAATAAAAACCACCCACACCCCCACACAACCTACCTGTTCAAAAGTTCCAATGTCTCTAGCTTTTTAAATAAAAGCTTGACTATTTGCCAGGGACTACTCTACTGTCAGGTATGTGTATTGCTATGCTTGGGAAAAACATGGTCATGACTGTCACACCTGATCAAATCATGAGTCTAAGATAGCTCATTAGCGTCCATTGGCTCATATGTAAAGGATGACCTTTCTGAAGCATGTTTCGTCTAAGAAACTTTGAGGTTGACCAAGGCTTTCCTTTCAGTCATCACTGTAACCATGGGTCTCATAACTGAAATTAGATACACAGGTGAGATTCGTTTGACCAAATAGAGACCTGAACAATGTTGGTTCTCTGGGCCCCTCCAAATCATATGAAGCTAGTACTTTGGGGTTGCAGATTTCAAGGTACTTGCTGATGGAACGCATTGCATACAGGGTTTTCAATGAGCTCTAGCCAAGACAAAATTCTGGATGTTTGAAAACTATACAAAATGTTGTATCGCTTCTGTAGGTCTCCTTGCTTAGGTTTGATGATCATCAGTATTACCTGGGCAACTTTTAATCCAACAAATCTGATTTTTATACATACCCTTTTTTTTTAATGTCACAGATTTATCTGAAGACATTACAGAGGTTTGATTGAATATTCATATTGTTTCACCTGAAGTGGATATACACTGAAGGGTAATAATCAATGAATATTTGGGTGGAAATCAACAATACTTCATGGGAAAACACACATTGTCCTCCAAGAAAAACAAATCTACTAATGTTGTAAGGCCAAAACAAAAACCATTGAAAACAATGATAGATTTCATGGTAGTCTATTTTCAGTATAAGTAACTCTATGAGACAAGTCAGCGCCCTTCTCACCACAGGTACATTTCTGTTCTACTAACGCAGTCCTTTTAATCTAAAAAGTTTGCCTTAGATGGATTCAGAAGGCACTGAATGGGATTAAAAGAGCAAGAATGGTGCCTTGTGTAGTAGCCTTCTGATAAAAGAATGCTTTGTTCCCTTACCCACCCCCTGGGAAAATACTTAAAGTAAAAAAGTAAGATCAGTGGGAGACTTCGAATCCCATTTTCATTGTGATGCTTAAGTACAGCCTCAACTTGAGGGTGACTGAGGTTGAGGTGACTCAGCTCATTTTCAAGCCTTTTTTCTCCTTTCCCACCAGCTGCTTCCCAGCTCAGTTTCCCCAGCACTCAGCACTGTGGACGTAACAGCCCTCCATCTCATGGATATGGCCAGCCCACAAATGCTGAGCTCAGCCCTCTGACACCTGCTGCTCAACAAGGCAGCATGTAGTGCCAGGGCACACAGACCCCCTCCATGCTGCCCCTGTGCCGACACTCCTCCCCTAAAAAGTCCCAGAGCATCAGATAACACAGTGCTGGAAGGAGTAGCACCCTTTGTATGAGCTATAGCCGAAACACGTCAATTGCTTGAAAATTGACAGCAGGTGAATATCAAGGCAGGTTCACTGCCCTCAAAGCTGAGGAGGAATGAGGTCTGCTGTCAAGAGAAGCATCTGGTCCAACTGACCCTGGGCTGTGCAGAAGCACCAGGAGGAAGCAGAAAGTGACAGCAGTGGGCTGTTGCAAGGGATGGACACACCCATCTGCCAACCTGACCTGTTGCCTAGAGGAGTTTGCTGCTTGGCAACTGACAGCTAGAAGCAGGCGCCTGTTTATGGGTCCTGGTCCTCATGGGGCACTTTGACCACCCTGATATCTGCTGGAGGGTCAACAGAGAAGGATATAAGCAATCCACGAGGTTCCTGGAGAGCATCAATGACAACTTCATGACACAAGTGACAGAGGAGTGAGGGAGGGGCTCTGCTGGACCTCATACTCACCAACAAGGAGGGGCTTATCAGGGATGTGAAGGTCAAAGGCAGCCTTGGCTGCAGTGGCAATAGAATGGTGGAGCTCAGGATCCTGAGTGGATGTGTCAGGGCAAAAAGCAAGATCAAAATGCTGGATTTCAGGAGAGCAGACTTTGGCCTCTTCAAATAGCTGCGCCATGGGGTCCTGTGGGATAAGGACCTGAAGGGAAGAGGGTCCTAGAAAGCTGGATAATATTCAAAGATCACCTCCTCCTACCTCAAGAGAGTTCCATCTCAATAATTATGATGTCAGGGAAAAATTCCAGGAGGCCTGCATGGATGAACAAGGAGCTCCTGGAAATAAATCAAACACAAAAAAGCATACAGAAGGTGGAATCAAGGACAGGTAATGTGGGAGAAATACAGAAATGCTGTCCGAGCATCCAGGGATGCAGTTAGAAAAGCTAAAGCCCAAACGGAATTGAACCTGGCCAGGGACGTCAAAGACAACAAGAAGGGTTTCTGTAAGTACATAGGTGACAAAAAGAAGACTACGGAAAATGTGGACCCATTGCTCAACGAGACAGGGGACCTGGTTATATAGGACATGGAAAAGGCTGCAGTACTGAATGTCACCTTTGCTTCAGTCTTTATTAGCAAGATCGGCCTTCAGAAATCCCAGGTCTTAGAGGTCAGCGGGAAAGACTGGAGTAAGGAAGATGCACCTTTGGTGGAAGATGATCAGGTCAGGGAATACTTAAAGCAAACCAGACATATATAAGTTCATGGGCCCCGATGGAGCACACCACAAGTGCTGAGGGAGCTGGCAGATGTCATTGCAAGGCCACTCTTGACAATCTTTGATTGATCACGGTGACTGGGAGAAGTGCCCAGGGACTGGGGAAAAGCAAATGTCACTCCTATCTTCAAGAAGGGCAAGAAGGAGGACCCAGGGAACCACAGGCCAGTCAGCCTCACCTCAATCCCTGGGAAGGTGATGGAGCAGCTAATCCTGGAAACCATTTTTCAGGTACATGAACAAGAAAATCATCAGGAGTAGTCAAGCATGGATTCACCAAGGGGAAGTCGTGCTTGACCAACTTGATAAACTTCTACAATAACTTGCCTGGTAGGTGAGAACAGTGGATACTGTCTACCTGGACTTCAGTAAGGCCTTTCACAGTATCTCACGTAAACTCATCATAGACAACAGTGAGGTGGATTCAAAACTGGCTGAAAGGCCGGGCCCAGAGAATGGTGATCAGCAGTGCAAAGTCTGGTTGGAGACCAGTAACTAGTGGTGTACCTCAGGGGTCAATATCGGGTCCAGTCCTGTTTAATATCTTCATTAACAATCTGGATGATGGGGCAGAGTGTACTCTCAGCAAGTCTGCTGGCAACACAAACCCAGGATAAGTAGTTCGTATGCCAGAGGGTCATGCTACCATCCAGAGGGACCTCAACAAGCTGGAGAAAGGGGCTGACAGGAACCTTGTGAAGTTCAACAAGGAGTAGTGCAAAGTCCTGCACCTGGAGAAGAACAACCCCATGCACCAACATATGCTGGGGGCCACCCAGCTGGAAAGCAGCTTGGCAGAAAAGGACCTGGGAGTCCTGGTGGATACCAGGTTGAACATGGGCCAGCAATGTGCCCTTGCTGCAAAGAAGGTAAATGGTATCCTGGCCTGCATTAGGAGTGTTGCCAGCGAGTTGAGGGAGGTGATCCTTCCCTTCTACTCGGCACTGGTAAGGCCACACCTCAAGTACTGTGTCCAGTTCTGGGCTCCTCAGTACAAGAGAGACATGGACATACTGGACACAGTCCAATGAAGAGCCACGAAAATGATGAAGGGATCGGAGCATCTCTCCTATGAGGAAAGGCTGAGGCATATGGGACTGTTTAGCCTGGGGAAGAGAAGGTTCCGGGGCATCTCATTAATGTATATAAATACCTGAAGGGAGGGTGCAAAGATGACAGAGCCAGGCTCTTTTCAGTGGTGCCTAGTGACAGGACAAAAGGCAATGGGCGCAAACTAAAACACAGGAGGCACCACCTGAAGACCAGGAAACACATTTTTACTGTGAGGATGATGGAGCACTGGAACAGGTTTCCCAGAGAGGCTGAAGAGTCTCCATCCTTGGAGATACTCAAAAGCCATCTGGTCCTGGACAACCAACTGTAGGTGGCCAGGCTTGAGCAGGGACTTTTCAACAAACGATCTCCAGAGGTCCCTTCCAACCTCAGCCATTCTGTGAATTTACCTCTTCCCTTGAAGCCAGATAAGCAAAACTGATATTTTACTGGTCCCTCGATCATAGTATCACAGTGAACATACAATCCCTACAATATTAATATCCTGCAGCCTTATGACTGCCAACCATGTGGAGGTTTGGGTTACCTGCTGCCATTGGTTTTCCTTAAGAGGTTTGGAAAATAGGCATTGTGTATTTTTTGCAATTTATCAGTCAGATGAGAGAGTAATGCTTTGTACTTTTAAGATCTTGAATTCATGAAGTGTTCTGTGATCATTTTAGAAGCACAAAGGAAGCATCACAGACAACCAGCCAGCTTGTACTATAAAACTTCAGCTAGAATTCACCACTGCCCATGCTGCAAGGACATTAACATTATGGCAATATAAGATTGCAAAAACACTTCAGTTTTAACATTTAAAAATCCAATTCCCTTCAGAAATAGACATGCTTATCTTCGTAAACTAGTTAATGTACAAGAAATGAACAGTTTTTGTAGAAGTTCCGTTTATTTTGAAAAAAAATCATTACTCACTGTTGTACAAAATATACCTAAAACATGATGTTAAGATAATGTTGACACAACTAGATAGTGTGCAAATTACCTAGTTGAAGAGAACAAATCTTCACAATTTTTATGGGGATTCAAGAAAGTAACAACGAGTGAATTATACATTTGGAAGTATTTCATTTATCTTTACACAAATGTTATTTGGTACTTAGTATTTGTAAACTTTAATGCTATATAAAAAGTTTTTGTTCACATGATGATACAATGAAAATAATGTTTTACAGTTCATTTCTTAAAGCATCTCGATTACCTTTCTACTCTTGGTTTTACAGGAATAGCTGGTTCAGTTCAGAACTTTAATTTCTAAGAGACAAGTGACTCCAAATTTGTGCCTTGTTTAAAAACAGACAAAAAAAAAGCAAGTAACTAATTATCTATGTTTGATGAAATGTAAAACAAACAAACAAAAAACATTTTTAAGGTAAATCAGATTAGAAAACATTTTTTTGATTTCAGTAAGTTATTATTTTAACTCCAGAGTAGAAAGTCGGCAACCATCTACTTAAAATAGCCAACACCAATTCAGTTAAAGCTCATCCAAATTTGGCCTATTCTTTTAGAACAATACCATTATTTTATTTCATGACCCAAAAAATCGTATTTCCAGAGGTTTCTCTATGACACCCCCCAAGTAATTTTCAAAAGATTGCATTCTGTTATTTATCCTAGGTCCTTCTGAACTATAGAATTTTTATATAATTTAAAAAAAAAACAACAAACAAACCCAAAACACCAAACATTAAAAGGGGGGTGGGGGGAGAGACATTAACATTACTTTAAAAAGTGTGTAGCCAATAACTAAAGATAAAGATGCAAGACACAAAGAAGCAAGGAAATCACTAGGGGACAGATCTTCACTCGCATAAAGTCAGCATAGCTCCACTGGCATCAGCAGAGCTATCCTGACTTACATCAGCCACAGATCTGTCTATCCGTGTACAGCAAAACTCATTTATGTTAGCGATATAGAAGAGTAGTGTTCAGAAGAGTAGTGTTAGCATGCATTTTTTAAATAAAGTAAGTTCATAACATCTTGGTTCCCATCTAGTATTTTGCTGCTGGTGACTGTTGTTCTTAGCACTGGCAGTGTGTCTAGCTCAGGATGAATTCATCATCACTTTCAAAGGATAGACTAAAATACATTTAACATTGGTCTACGAAGTCATTAACCACAGCTAGTTCTTATCAGAAATATTCCAAAGCCCATTTACAGTGTGAAGTGGAAGGTTTTAAAAGTACTATTTTATAACTTTGGTAAGTTTTTATACTGTTATGAGTTTTCGCTGACCATAATCTGTGTAGAATGAATAGCAAACACTGGAAGTCAGGAGCAGCTCTGCACTGAAATTTAGAGCAGCGTGACTCTTTGTTGTTACTAATAATTCCTTTTACAGATGATTAGCTATAGTAAATTTTAAAAAATATATCCCTAAGGCATATGTTTACAGAGCAAATCCTAAAAGTAAAATTATAGAAACAGAAATAAGTAATTGTACAAGTTTCCCTTTGCCATGGGCAGGAAGATGTTATTTTAAGGCACAAGAGAATTCCCAGAGTGCAGAGGACAGATTACTTAAGCAGGAGTGCAAATATTAAAAACACAGAACACCTGGGAAGCAGAGGCTGAATTCCAGAAATAGCTTATGGCAGCATTCAGGTCTCACTACTGTCATCTGCCAATGGTATTTCAGACTTTTGTATATATATATAGTGTATATGTATGCCTAATCAAGTAGAATAACAAATGGGATTCAGATGATTTCTGCCAGAGACCTGTGTAAATGCCTACCTGTAAAACCACCACATAATACACTCAAAACAGTTTATCCCAATGCAATTTTGCATCTCAAATAAAGCTATATTTAAAACACATTATTAATGCAGTATATGGCAAATCCATTTGAGCTGTATCTTCTGTCAAGTTCTACTTACAGAAAGAAACAGTTTAATGAAGTCTGTAACAAGGCGCCTAAAAAAGGTAGTGACAGCTACACTGGACAAAACTCTTGGCAACGTTCATCATTTCTGCAATGATACTATGTTAAAACTCACAAGAAACTGAGGTACAAACTTATGTCAAGTAAACATGAGATTTGTCTTGCATTCCTTTGAAGTACAATAGTTACCCCTATTTTCCTGATTTTTTTTTTTAATCTTTTATTTCCTTAAAAGAAAAATATATACTCGCATACAATGCTGATACCCTATGTGGTGATGCCATAAATCCCTTAGGATAGCAAGTTTGATGGGTGGTAACCCATTAGGAGAAAAATATATTTTTTGAATATTATTTTACATATATACAATATATATATATAATTTTCAATCAAAATATAAAGTTTTCTAATTTATTAATCAGTATTTTTCACATGAAAAAGGAAAAAGTGTTTTGTATCTCAGTTTATATAAGTTAAAAATTAACAAGTTATGTGATATCCACCAGTAATGTTTTTTGTTTTATTTCTACAGAATTAAAAGAAAACAAAGAAACAGTGAGTTAAAAAGCTTTCCTTCTCCAAAGCCAAATACAATAAAATTTTGAAGCTAACTAATTAAAAGGACAACACCAAGTTTTGCAATTTAAGTAATCACAAAGAATAGGAAATGTAATCTACGTAGAAACTATCATTACTATATTAACATAGTCTAAAGAAAAAATATTTTTAATCCCTTATTTTTGATGGAATGTGTCTAGCAGACATAAAAACATTGTTGTAAATTTAAAGTAAGAGTTACTTACACTCTCACCAGTCTATATTAATTTTAATAAACCTCTCCCCCTCTCAATTCCAAGATACCTAATATCACAAAAGTATGACAGCCGCTTATTTACAGTTTTTTTCAGCACTGTGAAAGGCACATTTATCTTTTTACGCATGTTTCTGCTAATGTCCTAAACTTGGGTTCCAGCTGATCTAAGAAGTCAAGTGCCTCTTCTTCATGCTGATCACTGCAGCAGCCTACAGAGCCAGCCAAGGATCCTTTTCCTTCATAGTTATATGAAAGGAGATAATCTTCAGAATGCTTCTGTTCTTCATCCTGTCTGCATAGGTGCACCTTCTGCATAGGAAGAGAACACACCTTGTTACTTTCTTAAATTGTTATCCTAAACGTATTGCATAAAAATAATTTCTTTTGATTTACCTTTCATTGATTAATTTTTAATCAGAGTGTGTCCTCTAATGGATTCCTACATACAAAAAATGCACATGATTGGTCTATATCATTAAGACTACAAAATATAAGTATTTAATAAAGAAATCATTTATACTAATCATGTATGTAACAACAAAAGAGGAAGAACCTGTTTAAATAACCGGTCAAGCAACTAAAATCCACTCAAAATTAAAAGACTTGTTTACACATAACTAGTTAGGCAAGTAGTGAGAGTTTTTGATCTCCAAAGCATGGAGTAACTACATTTCTACTGCTGTACATTCATTCCTGCACCATTGCTAAGGTAAGTACCAGGTTTAAATTAGTACAAAGCAAGCAGTTAGAATAAAAGCAAACAGACATTGTCAGAGAAAGTCACAAAAGCTCAAGTAATTATTCTAAATGAGGAAACATTCTAAATGAAAAATAGCACACTGTCTATAGTTTAAGCCAAGGAAAAAAAAAAAGTCATTTACACTTATGTCTAAAATATGTAAAGGATGACTTTTTGAAAGGGCAATATTCCAAAGGGGAGGCAGGGAAGCAAAGGAGAGGAAAAACAAAACAAAACCAAAACCAGAAAGCCACCTTTCTAGCACAAATACATGTCTTCCTTGAAAAGTCTGCATATATTGATCACAACCTACACTCAAAAAAAGCCCAGTTTCAGAATACTTACTTCACCTAAACGAGGATGTGTGAAATTATGCCATTCGGAGTAGGAGTATCTACACGTATCCATCACAGGCTGTCCTCCTCCTCCTTCTTTGACTGATCCCAGAGTCTGATGTCCGCCTCCCTTGACTGATTCCAGGGTATGCCCTCTTCCTTTTACCATTTCAAATGTTTGTTGATCTCCTGTTTTTATTCCATATCCTCCTTGATCACATGTGTTTTGTAGAGGAATTATATTGTGATCCTAAAAAAAGATGCAGCAGTGGGGACAGCTGTACTTTTTTTTTTATCTTTTTTTTTTTTTTAATTCAGA
>VZSZ01004481.1:384976-406041 GCA_013398815.1 Ibidorhyncha struthersii | reverse complement strand
TGGAAGAGCAGGCGGGTGGGGGGGGGGGGGGGCGGAGGAATCTGCATTTAACTACAGTATGAGATCCAAAAACTGGATCTTTATCCCAGCGAAAGCTGTACTCTAATCCATATGCTATTTTCTTATATTGTCATGTAAAATAACGTTTGGTTTTCAAAGTCAACAACCTGTAATCCTTTAAGCCAGATATACAGTCATATGCATAAGTTTCATTCTGTTTCTGCACACATTGAGTCTGTATTCTGAGTGCAATATGGAAACACTAGTACGGGATCACAAATTAAAAACTACATTATCAGTTTATAATGGCACTACATTATGTTTCATAGGGAATGAGAAATTTGCCACTTGTCACCATTAGGATTTCTTGGTTTTCAAGGTGAAGTAAACTCAATGGTTTCTAAAGTAACCTCCTCCTCTTGAGGAGGACGTGGTCAGGGGGTGAGGGACAGAGCGGAAGGGCAAGAGGCTGAAGAGCCAAGTCCTTGTGTATGAACGCAGTCCTGGGCTGGACTATGTTCATGGTACACTGAATCTTTTAAAAGTTTAGATGCCAAAAGCAAGAACCTATTTCACGAACATGGACTATTCAATTATATGTTTTCCACTGACTCAAAAATCAATTGTATTTGGGGTCATTTTTCAGGGGAAGGGCAGAAATTGCACCTGTGGTTTACAATGACTACCCACTAAATTTAAAAATCCTTCTCCAAGGAAAAGCAATAACGTTTTGCCATAAACACACATTCATCATAGGCAAAATAGTAAGTTTCTATCTAATCTCATTGTTGAAAAGAACTGAAATGATTAAAATGTTCACCTGGTAATTCCAACCAAAAAGTTAAAAGTCTGGACAAATTATAAGCAGCTGGGCTAAAAACCACCGGGTATGTTTAAATATGGATGGTACTACCAACTCTTACTGTAGTAAGAATTTTCAAGTTTTTGTTAAATAGCAAAGCACATCTAATGACCCCTGCGTTTATTGCTTATTTCCTTTACTAAATCACTCACTTGCAGGTGGTCCTGTTCTCAAACGGAAACGCTACGGATATCTTAATTACATGTTTCTACACTGAAGTAAATAGAAAACTTACCATCACTTCTTCTCCTGGAGCTTCTGTATTTGAAATTATTAAATTGTGATTGGCACAATCATCGGTCACATGCCTGTGCATTACCCCAGAGCCACAGCAGCCACAAATTGTAATCAGGATTACTAGGGAAAGAAAGTAAGTGAGGAAGATACTATGAACTTTACCTCACAATGGTATCTACTTCTGTTTGATAATGAATTTTATTGCATTAGCCTTTTTAAATTCCTAAACAACAGGTATGGTTTAAAAAAATACATTTATTTCCAAAAACACCCATACTCAAAACTGTACATATAGACATTTTTTCAAACAGTATACGCAGTTTTCACCACACTGTTGAACTATTTCATTCTTCTAGAACACATCTTGGTTTCCTCGAAAGAAATGCAAGCATCCCTTATGAAAACCCTGTGACTGCAAAATCTCACAGTAATAAAAAGTTAAGACCAATTCCAGGTGAAAAAACATGTCTTATGACTACAACAAGGTTGTACATAAGACATTTTTCATGCATGAATATGCAGACGTCAAATCATGTCATATGGAACTAATATGCAAGCTGAAGGTCCCAATACCAGAAACTTCTGCTTAACAGAAAAGGTCACCAGAACCCTGGAGGACTTCAAGCATCATGTTACAGAACAATCTTATTTAATTCCATTTATTCAGCTTATTCCTCCTATAATAATACTTTGCCAGGTCATGGAGACTCACCAGAAATGACTTTGTATAAAAGAACCATGAGCAAGTAATACCTCTGCTTAACAAAGGACTAAACATTTCATTCAGAGAACTACTCTCTCCTTCTCAAGTTGATAGCTTAAAAACAAAGAAGGCCATGAGAAATAGAGGAGTTCTGCCTAACTGCCCACTGAGCAATCCGATCTCTGAACATATACACTTCTGTGGAAATTGGCCAAGAGCCACTTTCAAGCTTATTTAGCTTCTGCAGCTATCAGCTCTCAGCGAGATCTGCATCAGTGCTTCTGGTGGGTCGCCTCCTGATGCTGACAAACGGGAAGAAGACATCCATGACAGCACTGAGTACAGGGTACACAGGGCAAAACCTAGCCACAATAAAATAACGGGTGTATCTGGGAGGAATGCAGTCAAGGGGTAGTGATAAAAAGCTAGGTGATGTTTCACACACTCCCCCTACTGAGCTTCCCCACATCTGAAAGTTCCACCTCCAGACTGTATCACAAATTTGGGTACCTGCCCTGTTTAGATAAAAAACATGGGTCTCTCTAACCTTCAAAACATGCGCACGTCCCAGTGTTCTGTCTACCTGAGTAAGAACAATCGGCTGAGGCTGAACAGGGGCAATACAGGTTGATCATTACCAGCAAAAATGGAAAAGAAGGAAGAAAAGAAAGAAAAAAAAACAATTCTGAAGTTATTTGTTACTGTGGCATGTCCTCTGGTGATTTGTAAAGATGTTATTAGTCAGACTATGTCTGATTCTGGTAAAAAAATTACCTGGCTTTGCTATTATGTATGACTGTCACCACCTCACTGGTTAACTGCACTATCAACCTGCTAAGAACCTGTTACTCTTTGGGCAACTCCAGTAACACAACATGTATTCAACGGTTCAGTCTGTTGTGGAAGTATCCAACCTGTCTTTCAACCCTACCCTGGCTCTCATAAAATTCGTTGTGAAATCCAATGTCTCAGATACTCCATATTTTCATACTTCATGTTTTCACAAGAAAGGTCACAAAAAACTCCAGGAAACTGATTTTAGCATTCTTACAAATGGAAATGTGCATCCCAAAACCAGCACTAAACTCACAAACTTCACTATACTCAGACAAGATCTGATAAGCACTACAAATCCCATCTTCTTTCAGCTCAAGTGCTGAATGCAGTTTTTTTTGCCCTTACTAACAGGAACACACAGAACATCTTACATAAAATGTACCTAAAAGTATAAACAGAAATCCACACACAGTAACTACAGGACAAGATGAGAGCAAGAAGCCTGTGATACCAATACAAATAGAGCAGGTACATTAAGTCAGTGATGCACAACTGCCTAAATAAAAAAAGAAATGTTTGAATCAAGTTTGAATGAGGTTCTCTCAGCTAATTTTAAATTTAAGTGGTTTGGACTTCATGTTAAAAATCAAGCATACTTACGCAGCAATAATAGTGATCCCAAGATCATTGCAAGGATGGCCCATATGCCAAGAGTAACATTTTGGCCACCTAAGACACGCTCTCGAAGGCAATCGGTTGGAGTAACGCAATCACAGTAGTTAACTTTTATGTAGTTCTCTCCCACCTTTCCTCCATTATCTGTCACACTTACAGGAATATCATATATTCCAAATGGAATATCACCCTTTGGTGAAAGATACACAGAATTATCTGAAAAAAAAGACAAAACCAGATCAAGTGTTAACAATACCTGAAACTCTGTTGTCACAAACTTGACCATAATCACAATCTTCCCCTCTGTTAAAACTATACTGCTATCAGATCTGCATTAGCTAATGTAAAGCTGGCTTAAATGTGTTGACACAAAACTACATCTTGGAAGGATTTATATTTTCAGCACCTTTTAAATATTAGATTTAAAAAAGCAAACCTTATACAGCTTTCTGACAACATACAATTCGAAATTGTGAAGTTGATTCAGTTCATTATAGTAAATGATACTATTTGGGCTTACTAGTAAAGACCATCAACGGAACTGACATTTATTAAAAGGACTGCTGGTAGTTTGATGGGAATAATTAATCATAAACTTAATTTATACGTCTTAATTTATATGTTTCAGTTTTCTAGTTCTCCACCATAACTGCAGCTTAAGAAAAGTTGCATTTTTTTGGGAGTATTAGCCATTTCATTCTGAAATTCCTTATGAATTATGAATGTATACTTCCTTTTCCAGAGGCGTTGACACAATGCATTACATTGTTTTTTGTTCTCCTGCCCAATCTTTTTACACCATAATTTCAGACAGCAGCTGATTGCTGACCCAAGGATCCTGGGGACAGATTCTTGGTTTTGCTTTAAGAGACAGAATATAGTATCCTTCTCCTTGCCTTTGTGATGCCAACAGTGCCACCTTCTTAACTTCTGTAGACTGTTTCAAACCCAGGACAGTTAAGGTAAAGAATACTTTAGCTGCTCCCCTTTATTTCTGGCATACTCTTGATCTCCTGTACAGCAAATGAAAGTGAGGAACCTCTAGAGATGGTCAAGGCTACCTTCTTAGCCCCACTCACTGCACCAATTCCCAACATACCTCCAGCCAATCGATTCTTACAGTCCACCCAAGGCATAGGTAACAAAGACCCCTCTGTCAACCCACAGCTAAGTGAGGAGGAAGAAGTCTTAACATACCATTGTGTCGAGTTATCTTCCACGAGGATGCCAAGCTACGGTCAGTTATGCGATATACGAAGGGTGTGCTGTAAGGAGACTGATCACCATCCTGCGCAGTGAGGCAGATCGGTTTTCTGTCTCTGCACATTATATAGTCGGTTTTAGTGATTCGTGGGTAATTCTTGTTCCCAGGCTGGATGACAACCTGAATCGTTCCAGTGCCTGTTTTGCCATCTATGAGATAAAAATAACTAATTTTACCACTGACTTCAAACATCCACATAATTATTTCTAGGACAAACTTTCACAATGAAATATCATCGATTGTAATATCCAAGTTTATAATTAAGGTGGAAAGAGCTGCTAATTTAGCCAAAAAGCAAGAGAAACTTCTCACAGCACTCTCTTGGCTGCTTCTCTTTGCTTGGCTGGTTGTAGGACTGACCAACAGCTCCCAAAGCTCGGTATTCTGCATGTGCAGACAATGCATTTTGTCGAGCACATGTGTATCTGTGTGGGGGCAGATACTGTTCTAACAGGAGGATGAGCAGAGAAAGAGCCCATAAAGCAGGGGTAAAGGATGCTACACCAAACTGAGGGTCAAAAGCAGAAAGTGAAGGTCTCCAGCCTTTTTTCTTCTGGAAGGAGAAAATAAATTACACTTTCCCTACCCTCACTTCCCCTGAGAACAGGAACACTTTCAGAAACAGTGGGCTTCTTTCAGGTCTCTTCCCTCTGAGTCGCCGTGCAGTAGCAGGATTCAGCGGTGACACATACTGCGCCACCAAATTCTACATGCAAGAAGTGAATGAGCCCTCCCTCCTAACTACATTTTTTCCAATACAGGAATGGTCAGTGCTTTCATATGCATTCCAGTGAAATAACATCAAGTCTACTGTTTAAAACTTTCTCTAGAGATACCTGATTGCAGATGCATATAACATGTTTACTTTACATGCAACAGAAGTTCTAACAATTTAGATCCATATTATTTACATTTAATTTTAATATGCAACCTTTGGACAGAGTTAGAATTTTTAGCTGTGAAACAACTTCCAAAGGTCTGCTCTTTATTCTGACTGACGTTTAAGCACATAACGGCTCAGACTAAACCCTGCCACTGGATTTATAAAGGCAGTTCATTTTTCCTTTTTAATGTAAGATGCATATTGTAGAATTAATAGTGTGACCTATAAACCTAACATTTTGCTTTGATAATCCATCTGCTACATTTAGCATTTGGGAAGTGAAAGGTGTATTTAATCTTCTTAGCTAGATGATATTGAGGCAGAACTATTTCTTTTCCAACAACTAGTGCATATACCAAATTAATCAGAAAGAACAGATGATCACTCACAGGAAATCAGAACCAAAACCCAGTTTAGAATGAGAATCTGAGTGTGCAACTTTACAATCAGAGTAAGTTCTAAGAGCTCATCACCTGAGCAACACATAGTGTGAACACCATTACAGAACCTAGATGACTGAGAATGACAGTAATAGTGCAATAACATACAGCAATGAATACAGCTATTCTTAGAGGTCCTTTTAAATTAAGGGTTTCCAAAAGTAAGACACCATGAAGTCAAACAGAGGAGGAAACAGTAAGAGCTGTGAGGTCAATAACTTTTTCTCAAGCAGTTCTCTCTACTTTCTCTGTTGTCAACTTCACAGCTGCCAGGTGGTACCACTTAAAAAAAACTAGTCAAGAAATAAAAAGAATACAATCCACAGGAAAATCTCTCAATTTAAACTTAACAAAGGATTTTAAATGGGAGCAGATAACTTTTGAAAACATTGAGAATTTGCCCCTATTTCTTAAATGTTGTCCCTGCTGTATAATACTCCCTAAGCATTTGACAGAGCTATCCCAAAGACAAGGAAATGGACTAGGTGGGCTTCTGGTCTGAACCAGAATAGCTGTCCCCATACTAAATTTGCACATAAACATCTGTTATAGCCCACAAAGAATGCTGACAACATTTAGTACTCACTTCTGTCTATTGCGAGGACTGTGATATTGCATTGACCTTGTCTCATTTCTCCTACATCTCGGTCCAAGACTTTAATGGTTCTGACTGCACCTGATTTTTCATCTATGCTGATCCAGTTACACTGACCAGGTGCTATCCGGTAGCTGTCAAGAATAATTTGTTTATTTAGTCAAAGATCTCAAATATACATACACGTGTCTATGTACATACATACACGTACATATATAGATATGCGCTTTCATATACACTCACGTGCACGCATGTGCGTGCACACACGCACATATATACAGCATCAACAACTATTTCCCCCTTCCCCTAACCCACCCACGCCATACTCCAAATAAACTAGTGAATAACGTTATTTCATACCATATGCCTTCACTATTTCCAGTTTCTGGATCTTCTGCTATATATCTCCCAATATTCGTCCCAATCTCCTCGCATTCTTTAACATCTATGCGTAAGTGACAGGGTTTAAACACCGGTCCCTCATCCATATCCAGGACATGCACTGTAACAGAGCTGGTGCTCTGGGAAAGTTGTTGTGAATGCGGTGCCAGCATGTAGGGTGCCTCATTGTTCACTGCAATCACGAGGATTCTTTGCTTGGCGCTCTCATAGTCCAGTCCCTGTAACAAAGGTGGGGTGTTGGGTTTTTTCCTTCAAACCAATACAAAACTTGGTATTGTTTTCACTGCCCAATTATTAAATATATAAAACCATACCACATTTATTTACAAAAGAAGGCAGCTATCCTTCCGGAACATCCAGTTTGAGACACAGTAAGGGGACATGATTTAAAAAAAACCCGAATGTTAAGTTCTAAATTAGTCAAAGAAAAGAACCTGAGGAACTACCCCTAATAAGGTAAGCACCACTGTAAAATTTTTGATGAATACTCTAATAATCAATTACTAATAGAACTGAGATAAGAATTAAGGGGGGGGCGGGGGGGATTTTCTCCTCCCATATCTAGTTGGCCATTATTTTAGGTTACGTACATTTCCTTTCCAGAACAAGTCAATCACGCTTCTTGCTAGCACCTACATTTATTTGCCAATAAGACTTCACACATTACAAATACGCTGAACTTTAAGTATCTGCCATCTACTGTTCAGACACCTTCTCCAATGTCAACATATGCCTTTAATAGGGCTATTTATATCCTAAAGTTGTAATAGTCTCTAGGCTACTACAGCACTACACTAAATAAAAGAAATTGCAATTGGGTTCATATACCAAGGCCATAGCTTCAGAAAAAGCTCTAATGATTACCAGCAACAAAAAACACAATAAATTAAACCCCAAAATTTAACTGGCATCTCTACCTTTACAATTTACAACTTCAAATTTTAATATTAATCTTCTCTTCTCCTTAGAAGTTACCTGTTATTGCAGTTTTAACAGACAATGAAAAAGAGGCATGAAGAGGCAAAGGGACATGCTGGAGCACAGATACAGTGGTCCATTTACCTCACATCTGTAAAGTACTGGGTATAACAAGTAACTAAACTAACACATAGTCTTATGTGTGTGCAGACTCCCTCACACCCCAGAAAAGCAAACCTGAAGTCACTACCCTGCAAAAAAAAACCTTAAGAGTTTTATGCAGAATTAGTAAATTTAATCAACTCCCAGAGAGAACAAGACCAGAGGAGATGCACATCTGTCCCCTCCTTTGCCACACTCCCATTTCTGTTAAAAACCCAGCCACGAAACATTCCTCAGTTACAGCCCTAAGTCTAAACACCTCCAGCTGTGGAACCAAGCAAAAGCACCAAGCTCTTCTGAAATGACAAACCAAAGGGAATTCCTTGAATTCTGTGCACACAAAACCGAGGATTAGTCTAGAAGATGAGTTTTGTAGGTTACAGACTACACACGGGCCTCATCTGCAGTGCGTTATACAATCTGCTCTAGAAGAGAGTTCAGATCGGGAGGAAAGCATGGTTTGCCTGATAGTTACAGATATTCTTTGAATAAAAATGAATTCTAGATTATTGGTTTTAAAAGCAACGCCTGAAGACACATGAATTTTACTCTAGCAGTTCCATTTTTACTTACCTTAACAACACACAGTACTCCTTCATTTGTGTTTTTGTCTGTTGTAATTTCAAAGGACCGATCATCATTTCCTCTTATAATTTCATACACTGCTCCTGAGCCAGGCGAACCAGGTTCATCCAGATCAACAACAGAGACTCTCAGTATTTCTACATTCACTCTGTTTTCCTCCACTCGTGTTTCATACTTAGAGTATCAAAAAAAAAAATCAATTTAAATCAGAGAATACTGTTCCATGATGCAGGACTGAAGAACACTGTATTTAAATAAGACTACCTAAACCCAAGGGGTAATTTACCAAGCTGCTGTAACCATTTATTTTATTTTCATGCATTAGCATATTTCCCCCACTCCTCCCTTATACCCTAAGTGAAGCAGTAAAACTTTCCTGCCAGCACAGTTGAAATCTCAGGTCCTTCGTACACTCAAACTATCACTGACAATTATGTCAATTAAGTCTGGAATTCTCCTTCCAGGAAAGGGAAATTAGCACAGTTCCCCTCAGTTACAACAGCTATAGATGCTAATTTGCGTACAACAGGATCAAGCTGAGCATTAGAAAAGGCACTGGTGTAAATTAAAAAAATATATATAAACAAACCACAAGAGCTTGAGGAAAAGCCAAGGAGGGTGAAATACATCTCTACTTGGATGGCAAAGGATGAAAGGATTTTTCTGATTTTTTTATCTTTCTAAAGAGCTGTGTTATTCTGTACAAGCCCAAGAAGTATAGATAAGAGTGATTCCAAATTAGTATTACTGTGATATTCTACAGCACTGAGTGAAAGGATAAGGTATGTGTATTCCTCATGGATAATGTATTCTTTTCCATAGATTTTGTATTGGAAAATCTCCTGTGGTATTTGAACTGTGTACATAGTTATTGAGACATACTCTCTTGTCCTGAATAATTCAGATGGCTGCAATAATCAGCTTAAGGCTGAGTTATAGCTATTGGCAAACGAGGAGCGCTTTATATACTAACTCTGTAGAAGAAAAAAAAAAGTTGGAAAAGCACAGAAAATCTCAGTGAAAGTCCTTGCATCTACTTCACTGACATCAACATTTTCATTTGCAACACAGAAGTAGCCAAAAGCTTGTCAAATGGCAACGAGGTCATGACAAGGCTCAGGAGTGAATCTGTCCCCTCCCTGAAAATCACAGAATCACAGAATGGTCAGGGCTGGAAGGGACCTCTGGAGATCATCCAGTCCAACCCCGCTGCTAGAGCAGGGTCACCTACAGCAGGTTGCACAGGACGGCGTCCAGGCGGGTTTTGAATGTCTCCAGTGTGGGAGACTCCACCACCTCTCTGTGCAGCCTGAGAGCCTAAATGGTTAAATTATAGGATTTCTAAGACTATGCATTGCAGTAGAAGTGAATGAATGAGTCATGTCAGCTTTCCCCCTATGGACATAAGGCAAATGACTCAAAACAACATACCAATAGGTTTAATTATCAAACAGCACAACAACCACCAGGGCATTCTCAAATGTCCATATCAGCATTAGGCCCTGTCCCAGGGCATTAGGCTTCGTATTTGAGGGACTGCCCATCAGGAACTTAGAAAGGGGATAAAAATATTCTTTTTTTTTTTACCTTTTTACAGACATTTCATTTATGAAGACTTACTTGTATCTGTTTAAAGGATGGTGCATTGTCATTTGTATCTTCGATTCGGATGACAGCTGTTCCTGTAGTGCACAAACCGAAAGGCTGACCTGCCATATCTCTCACTTCAACTAACAAAGTGTAACTGGATACCAGCTGAAAAGATGAATAAAAGCATACAGAAATTTGACATACTCATCTTTTCAATCACATAGTTACACACAAGAGTAGAACTACCTATTTTACTCTCGTTCTCCAACTTGGCTCTAAATTCAGTGCTCCCCTACAAAATGAGTCAATTAGCTTTGGGGCTTTTCCCCTATAGTTACAGAAGGAAAACAGGTAAAATATTTTTCAGGGGTTAAGCAGCACCGAGTTCAGCATCTCTCAGTAATGTGTATGTTATATCCTGTATCAAATAAAGCTTCTCACAATGTCAGCTTTATTTTGCAGTACCTGAAGTTTTGGAAGATTCAAATGATGCACTTTAATCTGCTATCTATGTCTCCCCTTTGGCGAGGCAGAGCATTCCCTTAGGTTTCCAGCTGGTACAGTGCATGTCTCTTATTTCAGTGAGGATGATCAGAAACAGTGCTGCAATCACAGCCTTTGTTTGGGCTATACATGACAAGGCAACGCCTGCCATTGGAAGGAGTCAGCGCCCCTGTATGTTCCCGAGTGATCACTGATAACCAGCCCACTTACNACAGGACAGACACTGGGCACAAAATGAGGGAATTCATAAATCAAGACAGTAACTCCAGTTCCGAATGCCTGAAAGTAGCATTAGGTTTCTCAGGTGGAGGAAAGAAATCTCCTGTTCCACTTCGTAAGTTTATCTTTGAAAGATAGGTAGTGGACTCATTTTTCAAGCTTTCCTTCCCTCAGTAGTCATGGTGATGCTCACGCTCGTTGCATTTTTCCCTTGCTAAAAAAAGTTGAGCAGTGTACCTGCAAATGCACAATTCTGCAACACACTGCTAATGCAGATTTGCAGCCATGAACCAACATAAGTATGCCAAAATATGACTCTCTTAATCCTCAAAAAAGATGTGCCCATAGCAGTTTTTCCTAGAATGACTGTCTTAATCTAGAAATATTATTTTCAAATATACATACCTGTAAGTTTTTCTAGTGTAAACAATCTCTCTCACATGACATTTTATACAAAAAAAAACCACCCAAATAAAATAAAACCTAAAACCTCTTGTACCTTATTTACCTGAAAGCTGGCTGATAAGAATAAGTGGTTTGTGCTTTAATTTTAGGAAATTTATATTACTGTTTAGGTTTCAGATATTGGAGATATTTCTGTTGAGTATAGGATGACTGACTACTTCCAGAAAAGTTGGTTCATGTTCCCTGCAAAGAAGCACCTCAAATGGAGCTTGATTAGGAGGAAACAGTGACTCATGGGATTCATGAACAGAGAAAGAATAAAAATCCATAGGATTTTTAATCCGTAAATCGAATAAGAGAGCAGCGGGAGGTCCCCTGCCAAGATTAGCTAGAACATGGTAGATCTATGCAGAAACTCTTTGGACTAATTACAAGTCTCTATAAAGCTTCAGCAGCTCCTTAGACAGGGAAACAAAAAACGGTAAGAGAAATGATTTATCTGGTGATTCCCATGACAGCAATTCAGAGTTAAGAAGCTATCTGTGTGCTAAAGATGCTTCAGGAAAGATCACCTCTCTGTCCAGCTGCGGCAATAACACAGCAATGACACCTGTGTCACCATGTAAAGAAAATGCTGGGGTTACGGGTGGATTTTGTGACACAATGCGGTATTTCAACGTAGTATGCAGAGTATAAGGCTCATCTCTGTCCTCTGCAGTCACTCTTCCAACAACTACACCTGTGAACACAATACAGCAATTTTTAGTTCCAGAAAAATCTGTAAATAATCAAAATTTAAACAGGTATTTCTATTTTAGATGCATGAAAATAGCTATATGGTCATTTAGCTCTAAATGAAAATAATACTGAAAATACAGTAAATAGCAGTAAAAATACAGTAATAGCGTAGAATTGTCCATTTTAATCCTCTGGCTATTTTTTTCCTTCTTAGACAAAGTTGCAATTATTGCAGCTGTCAGACAGAATAATCAAAAGAAATACTGGAAGTTTAGATTTCAGTTGGTGTTTTTGACAGTGACTTCTAATTAAGCATCCCAAACGCAGCTGAGGAGGAGTTGCCAGGGGGATGGAGGGGAAAGTTCAGTGCTTTCTGACACGGTTCAGATTGCAGTACTGACTCTCGGAGAGCGCTGCTCTACTTCATCCCTATAGCCCGAGTGGTTTTGGGACTTCACTTTAAATTGGTAACTTACCCAGTAAGAAGTAGAGCAGCTCAAAGGATGAAATGCAACTGGTGTTTTGGGGTGAATGGAAAGACACTTTGCTTCCTCTTTTGCAAAGCAAATTAGACCTTCCGCGCTCTATACCTCTAGCCTAGGAGATGAGCGAGGAATGGCAAACCACTGCTTTTCCATTACATTCCAAAATGTACATTTTTACATTACTCTGGGGTCCACATTTCTCTCTGTTTTTGTCCTCCGTTACAGACACACAAAGCCAGTAACAGGCAAATCCCTGCCTTTTACAGGTATGGGCAGAAGCAAGACTTTCTTGCCCCCCTGCCCTCTCCCAGGAAAAGTTCATCAGCTGGGACAAGCACCGTAAGCTTAATCAAGGGCATTTTACACCCTAGAACCCCGCTGTTTTAGTTGTTCAGGAAACTAATCTGTTAAAAACTGCCATTCTGTCAATCAAAACATTTCATGGAAACAGGTGATTTTTGGATAAAATGAAAAGAATAATGTTCTGAAGTTCTTACACCATTTTAGGAACACTGAATCACCTCAGTTTGTAAAAACTTCTTTTCTAAACAATACTGTTCATTATGATTGAGATGGCATTTTGGAACTCCTAATCATTAAGAAATCTTGAGCTGCTCTTTGCAAATTCAGCCTTTGCTGTAAAAAAATCCGCCTTAGCAAATCCCACTGAAATTGATTAAAAGGCAGAATTACATCAAGTCATACTGGTACATAAGTGAGCTGAGCAGTGGTAACTGTGTTCACTGATTAAAAACAATTCTTACCAGGTTTGGAATTTTCAGGGACAGAAAACTCAAAAAGGTCCTGTGTAAAATACGGAGCATTATCATTATCATCCTCTATCCTGATTGTGTGTACAAGTGGTACCTCTGGTGAATAACCATCTGGAGTAGTTGCAAAGCAAATGATCTGTAAGACATAAATTCAGTAATTCGCTTCATGCCTAAGCAACTTGAAGTACTATTGCACTTTTAGTTCAATGGAGGCGTCAATAAAATGACATACAGCATGCCAAGCATACCCTTGTCAAGACCAGGCTCTTTAGCCATGCGGAAGGGGAAGTGACTGATATCTTATGATGACAGCAACACAAAACCTTTAAATGCTTTCCAAACTTTCCCCTTTCCATTCCTCACACTACAAGTATTTGAATCACTTTCTTTCCCCCCACCCAACTCTGTCAAACACTTTTTCCAAATCTCTTGAACACATTTTTTCCAGGTGTCTATGAGGTAATCTCAGCCTGACCAAATATTGTGATGTAAATATTGCTATTTAGAACAAAACCAAGAACAACAGCAAAACTATTTGCGCATTACAACATAATCTAATAAAATGCAGTAATACGTACTGCAAACTACCTATTCAGAAGCTGTTTGTTTCTACTAACTGCATTCTTACACTCCTCAGCCAGTAGAGAGAGCAGTGTACCTTGTTAACAAAATACTAAAACGGAACAGCTTGAGAAAGAGAGGCTCAGAAGACCACAGCCATGTAGTTTCTCATGATTTTGGTTTTATGCAGACCTTTTCAGACTTCCCTGAAAAACTCTGGGGTAAATTCAAACTCTTCCCAAAAGAGATGCAAATCCAGTAGGTCACTACATTTATGCTGTAACTAGACTCTAAGCAGTGAAAAGCAAAACTACTCGCAAGATCTAGATGACCAGCTATTTCTTGATTTGTCACTAATTTCATCTTCACAACACCAAAGATATTACGCAGAACAGACTGCTGATTCCAGATCTCGTCTGCTCCCAGTTTCCCCTGTAAGTCAGCTTTAAAATACATGCATGACAGAAAAAAAAGATATAATTATATTTACACAATTTAGGCCGGTACCTGAAAGCTTGGATACTGTTCACGATCTACTGCACGAGTAGCAAAGATATTTCCAGTTTCTCTTTCTATGTAAAACAAACCCTTTGGATCTTGATCAATTCCCGGTCCACTTGCAGAATAATAAATGGTGTAGTTCTGAGCTGTGTCTGACTGAACCTATAAAGAACATGTTTTTAAGCCCAAGGAAAAACAACAGCATCATTCCAATACAGTTTCCCCCTCTTCAGTATCATATTTAGCACTAGCAGGAACTTTTCAAAAAAAAACCCCAAAACTTGATTTACTGCTACTTCTTTAGCAGCTTAAAGTTCACAGAATAGGAGAACAGCTTGCCATGTAACTGCCTTCCTTTATATTGCGTGTACATGAGAAGGGGTAGTTAACTCAAATGCAGAAATGTTTAGGACTATTGAATGGTTAAAGAAATGACACTGTGCATGAAAAAAATTATGTGAAATCTAATCTGTCCAGAATACTGCACAAACAAGACACATTCAGATACAGATGGCTTATTACTTCTGTCCCTGTTCAAGAGATTTTGGTTTTAGTGCACTTGTTGAGAATGTGGTTTGCAACTAGAGAAGAAAAAGCAAAGCAAGGAAAGAAAGAAGGAAGAGAAAAGACCACCTAGAGTATAGTCCGGAGATAGGCCAATTCAGATAGACTCTGCATCTCATTACAAGCACAAGGAGGCAACATTAGCAGTTATCTAATTATAAACACTCTTCTCCCCAAACTTTCCTTACCTACTGAATGCCAGAAGTTATGAAGGTAAGATTAGCAGAAGAATGATTGCTCTGCACAGACGCTGTTATTACACTTGTCTCTACACATCTGCTACCAGCTACTCTGTAATCTAGTGAAGGCTAGATGGGTCTATGATAACTTCAGTTCTTGCATTTCTCTTTCACGCCTACTTGTTTTCTTACAGTAAGTACTTCTCCTAATACAGGCCATACTCAGTCTTCAATGCTACAGGTATACACCTTGAACTCCAGGAAGGATGTAGACATGCGGGTAAGATTTCCCCCACTCTGTGTCTACAAAAGCCCTTTCTAGGCAATGTTTTGGGGAGGTCTGTTAGTTATTTATTTTAATTACACGTTTCACTGATTTCCAGGCCAAAGAACTCTCTTCTGATAGTATGCCTCTCTCCTTTTTACAACTTTTGCACTTTTCCAACTATGATCACAAGTTATTTCAGCTACAAGATTACAAGACACACACCCAACAGGACAGAACAAGACAGAGGAATAGTAGCAGGAATGGCATCAGTAGGGAATACAAGAGAGCTCACTTTTGTTCTTCTTTTATCATAAAAGTCACATACAAAACTAGCTTGTGTCATAAACTTAGGATTCCTATAAAATATACCTGCTGTATTTGTAGTGGAAAGGGTCCCAGTGAGTTCTCTATCATAACGGATGGAATAGGGCCCCACCTTCGCTTGGTTCGCTTGAGAACTGTATCTCTAGCGTGCCTGGTCTTCTGTGTCTGGGTCTAGAAGATAAAAAGACAGGTAGGAATATATCCACATATTTTTAACTGCGTATATTTTCACTTAACTACTGTCTTGCATTTCCATCTTTTTTCCCTCCATTCCAGTCTTCCTACTGACCATTTGTTTTTCCAAGGTCTTCATTGCTGATTATACCTGTGACAGTATTCCAAGAGTTTTGTCATTCATTGTAATACTTTGCACGAATAAAATCTGCTTTACTTCCTCAGACATCACTTCTACGACTCTTGATGTTCCTGATTAAGCTCCTTGCTAGCATCTCCCATTTCAGAAAGGAAGTCTGCTGACTTAAGCAACAGACAGTAACCAACAACTGCTAAATAAAAATACACTCTACACTACAGTGCTTTGCCCGATTACCTGAATTCCAAAATTCAACTACAGTTACCCAGAATGAAGCTGTACTCTGCGAAACGGTATTTCAAATAAGTAAGGTATCTTGAAATTAGAAGCTCACCTTTTTTTCTTCTTCCACCAAGCTAACATGTATTTTCTTTTGTACATGTTCCTGAATGTCTTTAAGCAATATGCTAAAAGTCTTTTTCTCAGCAGACAAAGAAACAGCAGACGTTGTGTACACAGAACCATCCTCTAGAATTTTAAAATTCCCATCACTGGAACTTATAAAGTCTGCAGACTGAAGGCATTCTTTCAAATCAACTGTAAGAAAAAAATATTCAGACAATAACTCAAACAGCAAAACAATAAGACCCCTCACAAAACAACAACAACAAAAAAAAAAACATTTCCCTAAGTAAAAATTATATTTGCTGACACAGGGAGTCTCCAAAAATTTGGTCATTCAATATTTAAACATCACAAATATAGATTCTAGAACCTGTTTATTCTCTCAGATTTGACCAAGTTTACACAAATTTCCACTCTTGTGTTCCTAAGTGTTTCCTAAAGGACATGGGTGCTTCATGGATATCTTTCAACAAGACCCTATTACACTGGTAAAACTACTGAAGCATCAGAGATGAACTAATACATTTAAATGCCAAAAACATTGTAGACACGCTCATTATTGGATCAGTAGCTATTACATTTGCCTTGTGCTCCATGCCCCACAAAATCAGTGAAGATGATTAATTAATGCAAATGCCCAATGGAGATATTACATCTTGGAAGTTTTGCCCTCAGGAGGAAAGCACTGACTGGTACTATGTGATTTAATGGGCTTGGGAGGACAAAGGCCTTTAAATTATGAGGCAGACAGATGGGAGAGATAAAGACTAACTCTAGAACAAATGATTGGTAATTTTTTAATATGTACATGATGATAGAATCCCATGCAGTTTATAGGAAGGGGTAGGTATGTTCAGCGTACTTCTCAGGTATTTTTTACTGCATTTGCTATCACTTGTGGCTAAAATAAACTTTAACGCACTTCAGTAAACTTGGTTCATCAGCAAGTAATTCAGCAATACAGCTGGAGAAAAAGCAAAATCAGGATAATCATAATGAACTGCAGTAGGACCACAGCACTAAGCAAGAACGATTTGGCACCCTGAAGGCCAAAGACCTAAACTCTAGACAAATGACCCTTGCAGACTACAAGGGGTATCAGTGTCATGTTCTCAAAATCAAAACTTTTCAATCCTCCTTCAATGATATCATAGTGGATGGGACCTTGCTCTGTGAAAGCCGACTGTGAAATTCCCAGAGTAGAATAGATGCAGAATTTCACCCCATACATGTAGATCATATTTTCAATAAACTAAATTTCATTTCTCTCTCAAGAATGCAAGAACAGATGGGAAGCATAATTTTAAGTATGACGTGATTTCTTCCTCTTCTTAAGTCTTTCTTTTAGCTGCTCAATTAAACATTTCCTAGCCTTTCTATAGGACTGCAGCAGTGACTCCTCTCCCTTGTCAATCTGTACAATGAAAATTTAGTATTGAAGAGAATATCATTGCCTCACTTAAAACTGTCTCATACCACTGCATATTAGAGCACTGCATTTCCAAAAATATCAGACTGGAGATTTTGTTTCTGATGGTTAGGCGGGTCAACATTATGCTCAGTTAGCCAAGGCTTTGTGGGATCTTTTTTCTTTACAGCTTTTCGTACACATTGCATAAGTCAGAAATATAAAAAACCTTGCAACAACCAGAAAAATCCTGACTCATTTTATTGTCAAGGTATGGTCCTTCTATCAATGCAAAACATATTACGCTTTCTCAAGAAATGTTTGGGTAACGTCACTCAAGCTATAAAGTTTTGTTAAATGATTGGGAAAAAAAAATCTAAGCTCAATGTTATGCAATTTCTTTCATAGCACTGTAATAACATGAAGTTTTGTTTACACAGAGAAACGCTAAAGTCTCTGAGAACTTCCCAAATACTTCAACAGCTGTAGCAACCTTTGATTTGAAAATTTAACAGGAAGGTCAATGAACTTCCATTTTTAAAGCTAGATTTTCTGAGCACTTGTATTGTGATGGATTTTGTGATCCACTTTACTCGTTCCTCCTGTAGGAACGTGGATTAGGATTGCAGACGTGGAGCATACTCCTCTGTTGTCCTAGGACTCACACAGGGCACCTCTGAACCCTCAAAATCAGTCTCAGGCAGCACAGAACCCTGGAGCAGCTCCTACGCCGCACCTTTAAAAGCCGCCTGTCAAAGGCGGGTCTGAAAAAAAAGGAGTGGGATGTTTTCTGTTTTCTGGTCTCCCCTATTCCTCTCAGTCACCTGCATGCTGCCCTAAACCGAGACAGACCATCCAGTCAGACAGCAGCACTCTCCCAAGCCACTGTGCACGCAGGACAACTCCGCAACTCCTCTCCTCGGGCTCCCCGAGTGCCCCAGCACTGCTGAGAAGTCACATCCGCGTTACACAGAGCAGCAGCTTCTTCTTTGCTTGTGTGGGTTTTGTCTTCTTTATTTTCTTTTCCATTGTCCAAATGACTTACTGACTTCTTCAATATGACTCTGTGGGTTATGGGTGCACTTTGGAATATTAAGCCACTCATTTAAATGCTAAGCCCTGGACTCCAAAATTTGAAACCATTAACCTCTGCCATTCTCGTTTTAAAATAAATACTGAAAGCTGACAATAGCTGTTTACGCAAAAGTCAAATGGATGCACGGAGCCAGCGTTCAAATCTGTAACAAACATAGGGCGTATCCTTCATAAAAAGGCTGATCCAGCTGTTTAACTGGCTGTCCAGTCATCCATTCATGCCATTAAAAAAAAGAAAAAAACAAACAAAAAAAACACCACGTCTCCTTCACTGTTAACAGCATCTCCAGCAAAGCTGCAATGTTGTATCGTTAAGACGGGCATCTCGCAGTTTCTCACCTCTGCCAACTAAGGTGTCAGCCTCTAGTTCAGAAGGAACATGAAAAATTACTTTCTTGCAAGCTTCACAGCACAAAGTCAGCACCTAGAAAACAATTTAACAAATCAGGAAAAAAAAAAAATCATGACATGCTATTTTGAATAATAACTACAGTTACTGAAGCTGCCTTTGGTTTGTTTGGGTTTTAAGACAAGCCAGTGAAAAGGCACAGAAAGGACTCTTCAACTAGAAAGACAAGTACTACGCAGCATTAGCATGCAAAGTTTCAAACTGGAAACAAGATCCTGGATCCGTCCATGGATTGTACTTTTCTTTCTAAAATCATGGCAGCACTGACATCAACTGCAAGACTTCCCTTTGACCAGATGATTTCACCTACACTATAACTTTAGTAGCAGAAAGACAAAATACAGCTTCAGAGCGCACTCCCTCGAATAGCATTCGGGGCCAATTTAGATCCAAGGTCTCATAAGTATTAAGGCTCAACCCGTCAAAACTCAGTTCAGGAGAACGCTGGTGAAGCTTAACATTAAAGGGACAAGTGTCTTATTAAAACCACATGACAACACTTGCACTTACATATCACTTTGCATCTTCAAAGTACGTTCTCAACAAACTAATTAAATCTAGCTTCAGCAATTAGATATGACATAAATAAAATGTTGTGTATCACAGCAGTCCACTCCCATGTAACCACTTACAAAATGGGGGCCTCCTCAAAATTCAAATGAGTAGTAGATAACCAGACCTTTTTATAAAAAGAATCATATGGAGGTACAAAGATTTTCCTCAACACAGAGCAATTCAGTCCTGACCTTAGATTATACATATGTGTGTGTGTATATAAATATATATCTTGCCTAGTTTCTATCCAGATGTCTAAAATTGTAATCCAAAAATCACACAGCCAATTAAACAAAGAAATAGAGAAATGTAAATAAAAGTCTTCACCCTCTTAAGTACATTTATTCTTTCAGGATGAAAGTCTAGCAAAAAGGAAAGTCATCTTTATTTTGCACATACCTTT
Source organism: Ibidorhyncha struthersii (assembly GCA_013398815.1). Classification (NCBI taxonomy): domain Eukaryota; kingdom Metazoa; phylum Chordata; class Aves; order Charadriiformes; family Charadriidae; genus Ibidorhyncha; species Ibidorhyncha struthersii. The sequence goes on along the minus strand of VZSZ01004481.1, from coordinate 385,899 downwards.
AGGATTAAAGGTATAAAGCAGTAAATACTAATGGAAATTCTGCAAATGACTTGTGATTCTTACTAAGAAAATACTTAAATAAAAATACTTTTAAATCTTTAAGACATTAGGAACTTTTAGAAAAACTATGATCAGCTAAAAAAAATAAAGTTGCAATGTAGAATTTAATTGTGGTATTAAAGCAATTTAAATGCTGTGTCTGCATCATAAAAGCTCTTCATACTGTTCCTTATATATATACGCAGATGTAAAAATATGTATACATAAAACAATTTAAACATCCCTGCTTATGTATTAGTAGGTACTTTCATTATTAACAGATACTTAATAAAACATTCTCTCCTGATAGACCTTGTATTAATTTCTAAGTTATTAAAATCACACCATCTTACTACGTTGTTCTAAGATATTTTAAGACTCAATGACATCTAATTTTGAAATAGTAATGCCAAGCTAGTCTGATGTCAGCACAAAGAACTACCGAAGAGTAACAAAAAGGTAAATATGGTAGTTCTTCGTGGGTATCAAGATGTAAGGAAACACCAGGTAAAAATAAGCTGTGAATGTCTTTACACAAAGATGACACTTCAGTTGTTTTTTGCGTTTAGGTGTTGTTTTTTTTTCTACTTGACAGGGGAATTTCTTTTACTTTTTTAATTAGATGTATGAGTAAACTCGCTTGGGTTTCTTTGGATTTTATTATGAATATCCTAGCAAAGGCAGACACACATGATGTCTGGAACAGCAACACTGCCATTAAAATGTACATAACTAATGAGTATGAAAATAATAAATTCAGTGTTTCAGCACTACCGAGCATTTTTCTTTCAGGCTCAAACGATCACCCACCCTCTTTTTGTAAGCAATGATAACAGGGAAGAAAAGGGGTAAGAAACAAAAGACAAATCACTTTCACTCATCCA